>LPNX010025437.1:270842-316224 GCA_001517045.1 Pseudotsuga menziesii | reverse complement strand
CACCTCTAGTAACCTTAGAAGTAAGATTCACATTATATGGCTGCAGAAGGAGGCTAAGATTTTCCATTTGCTTTCTCATCCAGCTCCTCTATCTGATTTACTAGCGTCCTGCATAACTGTTTTACAGAGACCCTTGCTTCTGATACAATCTGCAGAAAACCTTCTACCATCACTTCAGAGCTGACAGGCAAAGGATTTTTCTTTCCAATTTTGTAGGACTCACTGCATATGCCTTCCTTTTCATGATTCCTTGCTTTTGTTTTATCAGAACCTCCCATATCCCCATCTTGAACCGTCTGATTCAATGCATGCTTTAGATCTTGGCAGTATAACTCTAATTCCCTCAATTTCTTCTCGAGTTTTGGCATGGATGATTTCAAATCTGTAACCTCGGCCAGTGCAAAATTCCTGTTCTCATTAGCCAGTATGAGCTTTTGCTTCAATGCTTCTAAGGCCACTACCCATTCCTCCATGCTTTGGTAGAAGTAGGCAGGCTCAGCCTTGTTTGGGGAAGTCTGAGTTTTATTGACCTTCTTCTTTGCTAGAGAAAATAACCATGACTTGAACAGACCATTGCTAGCCTTATCCTTTTGAGGCACCTCAACCACATATTGGGATTCTGCTAAAGGGACCACAGTTGTACTTTCTCTACCAAGAGCCGTAGGCTTACATCTATTACAGGACACACATCCCCCCACTCCATTTAGGGTTTTCTTGCTGTCCATGGCAACAATTTCATTAGGATTTGGTAGTTGAGGAGTACCATTTCCTTGGGGAGTCCGCAAAACAGTGGCATGGTGAGCTGATGAGTTTGTGCTACAAGAATGACCTATTGTGGAGGAGGCAAGCCCTCTACTAAACAACCCAGAGGATCTTCTCATAGCAAACAGAGGACTTTCTTTTTCTGTTCCAGTGCTTTCAACCTCCTCTTCTTGTCCATCATCCCAATTCAAATACCTTCATCTGGGATCTGATATAATTTGTTGATATGCAGGCATAGTTTCATCGTCATAAGTCTGTTGAGAATTTAAAACGATTTAAGGACAAATGAGATTTTTCTCGACTGTCAAATTTTGGAAAGATCAAGCATACATCTTGGACTATGATTATTTTTGTGAAAGGAAAAAAAATTGATCTCCTATTCCAGACTACTCCATTTAACATTATGGACCAATGATGCATATTTAACTCTGCCATTCAACACGAGGACAATGAAATTCTATCATGAATTCCAGAAGACATCATTCTCTTCAGATGCTTGCTAAAAACTAAGGGATCAAGGGAGAAAGGAATAATACCCACCAATTTTTAGCATACTTCTCAAATTCTTAATTACTATGCAACATTTTACTTACAAATGATCTTCTGTTATGCTTTAATCACTTTGTATAAGAGGGCTGTATATCCCGACTCTATGCTCAGGTATAACCAACCTTCAAAACGCTATATGTCAACATTTCACTATACTCTAGTCTTAATTGGAAACCTATACACTGATGAATACAAAATAACCAGAAAGCGGTGGAAGAGATAGCGTCTACTGAAATCGAAGAACTGGAGCTCCAAAACAACATAATACCACAAGGTTATCACTTTTTGGATCGTTATTGTGCTTACTAAGAAATCAAAACAATTTGCAGGTAGAATTATGTATAAAACAATGGAAAGTAGGATGCTAAGACAATAACGGCTATGCAGTATTCATATCCAACACAACCCAAGTGGCAACTGTGCTCTAATGGCAACGGTGCACAGCTGACAAAAAACTGCAAAATTCATAATGGCCGTTGCAAATCAAGGCCAGAAAATTACACTTACAGGCGTAAAAACGGGATAATCCTGAGCAGAATTCCTAGAACCTAATGGAGAAGGACAATTCTGTGGCTTGAGCTTTCCAGGACTGGTGCCTTGCACCAATCCAGCATGAAGTGCTCGGAGCTCCGCAGCCTTAGCAATTGCAGCTTGAATTTTCGTTCTACTGATCTCTTGATTGATGGGAGGGGACCGGTTAGCCATGGATGACGACAAAAACAGTGTCATTCATAAATGAACTGGCTATTGGTTTCCAAGGTAGGATTCGATATGGATTATTTCTGAACAATAACAACTCTATGTATATTTACACATAGGGCACGTTGGGATGGACAGATAGGGAAACTCAGCTGAACCTCAGGATTTGTGCCAGGAAACTAAAATGGTTTTTTGCATTACATGGTTAGAACTTAGATGACTGTATCAAAATATAGTGCAGGGGCGCAGGCAGATTGGGGCACAGCTTACTTCATTTGGGGTCAGAGCTGAACCAATTTGGTTTAGGCCAAAGCTTATTCCAGTCCGGTCAAGAGCTGAACCAGAGTGGACCGACCGGGCCAATTCGCGCATCAGAACACCAATCACAGTCTGTCTCTGAAGCAATAATCAGTATAGATCGGGTGAATGGTAAACTAATCTCGATTTCGCACAAAAAAAACAAACATAAACGCACGCGCTGAACAAAATTCACAAAAAAATCAAACATAACCCGCGCGCTTAAACTGGTCGTCGCTGTATCGACGCCTTGACCATTTTATAAGTCAACAAAAGACGGTGCCGTCGCTATAGCGACGGTGTGGTGTGGATACAGCGACGAAAGTCGGGGCTTCTTAAAAAAATTGTAAAAATGCATAATTTACCCTTGATTTTTCCACGAAAGTAAAACTAACGTGGAAAACTAACGTGGCAAAATTGATCACATGTACTAGTGCATCACCGCACCCTTATCTAGAACCCTCATCTGTAAAACAACTTTTCTCCTCTGTGAGTGTTGAAGTCTTATTCTTTGGAACTACGTTTGGGTGTTTGTTGTACTATTAATCCTATTTTCCCATTCTGCAGAAGGGTTTCCTTCTTGCGCTGGTGGTCGTTTTACAGTTCGATGGTGGTCACGCCTCAATACAAAATAGGTAAGAGGACTGTGAGTCCTTCTTCTATTTGCTATCTTGCTTGGAATAAATGTTCATTTTGTAACAGGTTTTTAATGATGAAACTCTTCTTGTTACAGGTCGGTTCTTCTCCCTGCTTAAAGGTGCGAGGTTGCAACGGCAGTACTGGATTTCACAGGTAAGCCTGGTTTGACCATGGCTGTTCCCCCTTGTTTGGTCCCTTTTGGGATAAATGTGGGTACACCATCGAGCTCTGCAACCCTTGGGGTTTTGGCTACCTGTTACTTAGTTTTTTATTAAATTTTATGGTTGTTGAGACCCTTACGCTGTGCGGGGGTGCTTCGGCTCCGGTCGTGACTGTATGTGTAAATTTTTTTCTTTGTTTAAAAACTTGAAGAGTCGTGGCTTTGGGAAGTTTTAGACTTATTGTTTATCTTTACGTACAAGTGATGAGGACGAGAGATACCTTGGAAACAAGGCTTAAAACCCTCGATTTCATACTTCTATTAGCATTTTGGTATTTTACAGGGTTTTCACCCTAACTTCATAATATAAGTTGTTAATTCAGTCTTTTTAATTATCGTGTGTTTACAGTGCAGTACTGAAATTTGTCTATTTTACCTGTGTTATAAATATATTATTTAAGCTCGGTCGTAAGGGAATATTTACAGCAATTTGTAATTACCTTTGATTTATAGAAAAAATTACCTCTATAAAATATGAGGTTATTAACTAGGTTATGTAATATTTAACTAAGCTCAAAAGGTCGAGCATTCTGTTACTCTGTAGGATAATTTATGTATGTTATTGTACTTGATTTTTATCTGTAATATTTTTTTAAATTTGATTGTTAGGGTTTCTGTACATTACTGTTGTATTAATTTATTCTATTTTAAGGAAGAATAAATATTGTTATATATTTGTTATCCTTTGTTATAAATGACTTGTATTTTACTGGAGTTCTTCTGTATCTGATAGATACAGCCCTTGAGTACGAAAATTATACCCTGTAATTGTTTACTATAATATAATAAGAACATTACTTGTTACTTAATAATACTATTCTGATAATTATATATAATTATTAACTTGTTCCTTGTTTACTTAACCCTAGAATAAAATAGTATTCTACTATTATACCCTTATACTTACTGTACTAAATAAATTGTATAGGAAAAATCTAGATAAGTATACTATGTATCCTATATTATCTGTTTAGAATTACAAATTAAATAATAAGAACTATGTTCAACATTTAAGGACATCTTAAAAGATTATAAGTTGGTAATACAGTTTCCTGTTTATGCTTAGATAGATAGAACCAACAATGAATGAATATACCTATATCACTTATAACAAATTCTGAAATCAAATAAGTTATCTATAGAAACAAATCAACATTCTAGCTAATCTTCCGTTTAATTTTGTTAAATCAAACAATGAGATTATGGAAAGTAACTACTGTAAATAAAATAAAACTATTTTATCTACTCATTCATGCTATTGTCAGAAGATGATAAAACTATTTTCTCTGATTCTAAAAGACTGATAGCTTCGGTATAGGTTATTACTACTCCTGAAACAAAATCTTTCCTCTGATAATAACACAAAGAAAATACTCTATAATCCCATTAACATCTTATTCTGCATTTCCATTATACTATCTTACTTATAATTTTACCCCTGTGCTAGAGTACGATCTGGTCACTCCATATGAGGAAAAACACAGGAGGGGTTTGTTTTCATCAAAAGATTCTAACACTTAAACAGACTAAGAACAACTATATTACTAAACTATCTAAATCTTTACCCAACATAACATTCAATCATACACAGTTATTAAAACAAAGACTGTTAGATAACAGAACCTGGTCTTGAGCTTGGACAACAACAGCAATGGGAGGCCTTTCCTCCCTACCAATTCCTGGAGAGTGCTCAAAAAGCGAATCCTCAGGACCCCCGAGCTTGCTTTGGTCTCCCTGGCTGGAAATAGGTGCAGCAATAATCAAGTACCAGTCTTCAGACTTAATACAACCCTAAACTTATCAATAAGTTCTCCCAGCTCAACAAGCTGTAACAGACCAAGTTACTGCAGATTTTCTCTCAGAACACCTTCCTTACTGTTTCCATTTTTCCCCAATCTATTTCCTGAATAACATTCCTCCTAAATGATTCTTCTCTGAAAAATATCTAATCCCCCCAGCTCTATTCATTGGGTACTTTTAAAATATTGCCTAGGTATTTTTGGGTTAATTGTCATTTATTGAGCCACCTGCTCTAATCCCACTTTCTTGGGGGATCATGACCCCAAATGTAGGGAAGTTGCCACCTGCAACATAGGAAGTGTTTGAGAATTCTGCCACTTGTATTTTTCCCTCCACCTAGTTCCTTCCACCAGTTTGACCAGTACACTAACAGCCCTCCCATGTTGTTGTCTCCATTTTTTATTTATTAATAATAAAATATTCAGAATTACATTCCACTTCTTTTGACTCTGCTGAGTCATCAGTTCCTACTTAGCATTAAATTTAACATAATGTATTAGGAAATATAATTAAAACAATTAACATTATTTTAAAAAATTGGGGTATGTGACATACACACCCCCTTAAAATGTAACATCGTCCTCGATGTTACTTATTCTTCATCCTCTGTAACTCCTGGAACAGATTCGGGTATGCCTCCCGCATCTTACTTTCCAGTTCCCAAGTAGCCTTTTTAGGACTAAGGTGCTTCCATTGCACCTTCACCTGTCCAATGGTGCGGTTCCGCAGAGTAATTTCCCTCCTCCCGAGGATACAGTTCGGTTCCACCAGAATTTCTCCTTCTGGTTCCACCTGTACAACATTCCAATCAACCACATGAGTAGCATCATGAACATAGTTTTTCAAAACAGATATATGAAAAACATTATGTACTTTCAAGTTAGGTGGTAATGCTAGCTGGTATGCAACTTGACCAATTCTAGATAAAATTTCAAATGGACCACAGTAACGTGGTGCTAGCTTTGCACAACTCCCCAGTCTTAGAGAGCTTTTCTTTAGCCTTACCTTTATAAATACATGCTCACCTTCCTGGAACTCCTTGGGAGTTCTTTTCAAATCCGCTTGGCTCTTTTGTCGATCCTGTGCCACCTTCAAATTTTCCTGTACTTGCTTCACAATCTCTTCCATTTCTTTCAATAATTCTGGTCCTAACACAAATCTATCTACTGGATTATTCCAGGAGATAGGAGTGTTGCACTTACGTCCATACAAAATTTCAAATGGACTAAACTTAGCTGATGACTGATAGTTATTATTATATGCAAACTCTGCTAGATGCAAGTAGTCTTCCCACTTACCTGGCTGATCTTTAACATACATCCTTAACAAATCCTCCAGTACCTGATTCACTCTTTCAGTCTGTCCATCTGTTTGAGGATGGAAGGAGGTGCTGAAATTCAGTGTTGTATTTAATCCTTTAAACAAGGACTTCCAAAAATTTTCTGTGAATTTAGGATCCCTGTCCGAAATTATAACTTTCGGTACTCCATGTAACCGAAAAATTTGCTTTAAGAATATATTAGCTATATTGGCAGCCTTGTAAGTAGTTTTGACAGGAATAAAATGTGTTGCCTTGCTCAACTTGTCAACTACCACCATAATAGAGTCATTTTGATTCTGATTTCTGGGCAATCCAATAATAAAATCTAAGCTAATCACTTCCCATTTCCAACTAGGAATAGGTAAAGGTTGCAGCAAACCAACTGGATGTTGGTGTTCGGTTTTCACTTGTTGACAGTCCAAACATCTACCTATGTATTCGGCTACCTCAGATTTCATATTAGGCCAAAATATTCTTTCCTTAGCATGGTTACAGTCTTTTGGTAACCTGGATGTCCTGAGTAAGGTGTTTTATGGACTTCGTCCAGAATTAACAACTTAACCTTGGGCGCATTAGGCACATACAGTTTATCCTTAAATAATAAAAATCCATCTTCATTTAGACTATAACATTTTATTAAACTTTCTATAGGTTCCTTTTTAGCTGTAACTTGTAATTTTTGATAAATTTCATCCTATTTTACCCCTTCTTTAAGCTGTTCATTTAAATCAGAAGCATAAGTATTGATTGTTGCTGTAAAGTTCAGCTTTGCGTTCCTGCTTAAGGCATCAGCCACCTTATTTTCCTTACCCTTTATGTGTTGAATTTCAAAATCATATTCACTCAAGAAGGCTAACCACCTTGCTTGTCTTGCATTTAAGTTAGGCTGATCTAAAAGATATTTCAGTCCTTTATTATCAGTCATTAAAATAAATTTTTTTCCTATTAAATGATGTCGCCACATTTTTAAGGCATGTATAACAGCCGCAAGTTCTAAATCATAAGTTGCGTAATTCCTTTCGTGAATTTTTAACTTCTTGGACTCATAAGCAATGACATGCCCATTTTGAGTTAGAACACCGCCTAAGCCATCATTACAGGCATCTGTGCATACCACGAAATCCTTATTAGGATCTGCTATTCTTAGAATAGGCGCACTTGTTAATAAGGTTTTTAATTTCTTAAAACTTTCTTCACATTTTAAGTTCCAATCAAATTTCTTACCTTTCTTTTGCAAGGAGGTGATCGGATTCACTATTTTTGAGAAGCCTTCGATGAATCTCCGGTAATAACCGGTAATTCCCATGAATGACCTAACATCCGTTACATCTTTCAGAACCGTCCAATCTTCGATTGCCTGAATCTTTTCAGGATCAACTGAAATCCCTTCCTTAGTCACTACGTGACCTAAGTACTGGATTTCATCCTTAAAGAAGTCACACTTGCTAAACTTCGCGAAGAGTTGTTGCTCTCGCAACTCTTGTAAAACTATCTTTAGGTGTTCTTTATGTTCTTCTTCCGTTTTAGAGTAAATTAATATGTCGTCGATAAACACGACAACAAATTTATCTAAGTATTTCTGCATTATATTATTCATTAAGCACATAAAGACAGCTGAGGTGTTGGTAAGCCCAAATGGCATTATGACAAACTCGTAGTGTCCATACCTTGTTCTGAAGGCTGTCTTAAAGATTTCTTCGTCTTTAATTCTTACCTGATGATATCCTAACCTCAGGTCTATCTTTAAGAACACCATGGCTCCACGTAGCTGATCAAACAGATCATCTATGCAGGGCAACGGATATCTATTTTTAATAGTCATCTTGTTTAGTTGACGGTAATCTATGCATAGTCGCATAGTTCCGTCTTTCTTTTTGACAAAGATGACCGGTGCTCCCCAAGGAGACACACTGGGTCGAATGTACTTCTTATCTATTAACTCTTTTAATTATGATTTTAGCTCATTAAGTTCTAGAATATTCATCCGATACGGAGCTTTTGAGCTAGGTATTGTACTTGGCACCAGCTCAATAGTGAAATTCAGTTCCCTCCTGGGAGGTAATCCTGGAATCTCTTCTGGAAATACGTCAGTAAATTCGTTTAAAACAAGAATATCTTCTATTTTTAACTTATCTGTTTCAGATTTACTTGCCTCATCTGTAATAGTTACAGCATAGGCTTTACATTCTTTTCTAACTGTTTTTTTAAGTTGTAAAGCAGAAATCTGCCTGATTACAGTTTTCCTAGGAATACCCTTAACCTTTACTGGTTGTTCATTACTATTTACGCACGTAAAGGTTTTATCGTAACAGTTTAAAACTACCTTATGCTCCTCTAACCAATCCATGCCAATCAGTAAATCATATGAGCCAAGTGGCAAAACATTAAGCTTAACTGTAGTTTTAAATTCATCCATAAGTAAAGCACATTCTTTCACAAAACAGATTACTCTTCTTTTTACCCTTGTGGCTAATTGAACTAACCAGGAATTATCAAATTTATCAACAGACAATTTACATTTTTCCACTATCTAAGGTGCAATGTAACTAAGACTAGCTCCTGGATCGATTAAAATGGTTACAAGGGTTTGGTTAATCATACCTTCCACTTCCACCATGGAAGTCTGATAGTCAGCTTGGCGGTTCTCCAATGCTGCATTTATTCTGGGCATAGTCCTCACGATTTCTCCAATGGTCATTTCCTCCTGCACAGTATGAATATTGCTGACTGAATTTTTCCGATTTGGGCAGACCGAGGCATAGTGCGGGCCATTACATTCCCAGCACTTAACAGGCTCCTTTCGTTCAAAACTCTTAGTGAAATTCCCATGGTTATTTGCAGCTTCCTTGCCCTTAAATTTATTCGAATTATTGGAAGTACCATTTCTATTTCCCTCGAAATTCTTATTGTTAGAATAATTTCTGTTCTTATTATTCTTGAAATTCTTCTGGGGTACAAATTCCTTGTTCTTAAACTCAGGCTGATTGTTGTTTTTCTTAGCCTTCCAGTTGGCTAAGCCTTCTTTCTTCTTGTTCTGCTCAAAACAAAAATTAGCCTTCCGCATGGCTTCCTCCAGGGTCTTCGGGTTATCATACTCAATTCTTTCCTTAATGTGATATGGTAGACAGTTGAGAAAGCATTGTACTTTAGGCTTCTCGTCTACTAAATAAGGTACATACCTAAGCAAGCTTAATAATTTACTGTTCAAATCCTTCATAGTCATTGAACCTAACTTCAATTCGTAAAATTCTTTAGCCCTTTCTTCGTAATATTATTCAGAAAAAAAATTCTTCTTGAAGTACCTTTTAAAAGTACTCCAATTAACTTCTTTTTCCTTGATACCCTTGACTCTCTTCAAATCTTGCCACAATATGTCTGCTTTTTCGGAGAGATTATAGATTGCCATTCTTTCTTTTAGCTGATTTGAATAATTGTATATATGAAAATACTTCCTCATCTCGGATAACCAGGACTCTGCTTCTTCCCCTTTTTCGGTCTCTCCGTTAAAAGTTGGGGGCTTTATCTTTTTAAACTCCCCTGAAATCTCTTCATATGGTATGTACTTCTTCTTTTTGTCATACAACTCAGCCTCACTACTGTCACTAGTAGTGTGGTAGCTTTGTCGTTCACCGAACCCTTTAGATGATGAACTGCTTTCAGTTTTTGCCAACTTCATCTTTTTTGATCTCCTTTGATGACTAACATCCTCAGACTCTTCTGCTCCTTCCTTCAGTTTGGAAATTTTCCATTAAAATTTGGTTCAACTCTTCCTGAGCCTTCAAAATCCTCTCATTCTCCTTCTTGACTGATTCCATTTCAGTCTTCAAATCTTTTACAGTCTGCAACAACTCTAAAGAGTCGGCAGTCACCTCTTCTAACATAGGTTCTCTGGTCATTTGTCTTGTTTCCGTGTCTAGAGACTCCTCCTGAGCATACTCTCCTAGCTTTTCCATACTTGCCTGTTAATTTTCAAAAAAAAAGAAATTTTCTGTTCTTTACATAAAACAGAATATATGTTAGTATATTATTTTACTTTATTGTTCTATGGAAGCTAATTGGGTTGCATCAAGGCCTAGTGTTTGAACCTTGTGCTCTGATACCACATGTCAAAACCCCAAAATTTCTGAAAAATTTAAAAAAAAATTAAAATGTATATCATTAACATAAATGCAGTTAACTAATCATTAATTAGTTATATGTTACTGAATTCATTATCCGATTTACCTACTTGGTTATGTTTACTTTTAAAGAATAGTTCTTTTTCGTTTACTGACTTGATTTTCTCTTTGCGACCACAAGGTGGGACTGTCGTGGAAATCTAGGCTTACTTAGCTTTCGAGCTAATGCAGAAGGTTTTCTTGTTCTTACAGACTACAGGTGAGAAGCTTTGGGCGCTGCTTGACGTAAATTTCTAAAGCATTTGATATAAGATCGTCGCATAAAAATGACTCAGTAAAGAAATAGATACTAAACAAGTTCCAAGGTGATCAAGGTATAATCATTACATTGTCTCCCTTTTTAATATTCTTAAGGGATGTGATTTAGTGTATTAGTATTGGTTGCAACCGTTTTATTTTTAGGAAAAGTAATATTATAGTTCTTTAAAGCTTACAGAACTATTTCACGTCTACCATGGTTATCAATTGTAAAAAGAATGCTTTAAATAATTCCTTACAGGCAGAATTATAAGGTCAAGGTCTATTTTTATCTGTACAACTTACTAAATTATGCCATGTTTGAAAAGAATATTGTACAGTGATAATGATTTTATGTACCAGACTCCCACTTTCATTACTTCTAAGTTTAAGGGGTTATAACCTTATTGCATACTGCAATCAATTAATTTATACTAGTGTTGGAGGGTTAAATTCCTCTGCATTATAATTGTTTGGAAAACAATATCCAGTTGTGGTTAGTAATATCATTAATAATTTCAAGGTAAACCCTTAAACTTTTAGAGACTTAACATGCTTTCAAGCAAACCCTGCTAGTTCCATACTAAATCATTTAAAGGTAAGAGACTACCATTTGTATGGATACATTTATCATGGTATTATTATGTAAAATTTATTTTCATAACTTAACAATAGTCTAGTTTTTTTATTAAATTAGAATTGGCTTAGTGAATAAAGGCCAATTTTATAAAACAACAGAGTCAAAGGATAGACCTTACACTTAACAAGTCTAAGGTTTATCTTTGAATCTAAATTCTATCCTCTTTTACCATTTTTTCTTCTTATTTCCTTTGCATGCATAAAATACTTGGTTAAGTAGTAATTATACTTTTGTTTAATTTACAATTGCTTGAATAATAGAGTATTTACTTGTGAGTAAGGTTCTCACTAAGAGAATAACATTATTACTCTCCTCTTATGACATACTTTACAAGACTCTTGTCATTTTTTTTTTGTAATTTTAAACGTTTGATGGAAACGTTGCAGCAAGGAAAAAGGGTAAGCAAAGGGCGAAGGATAAACTTGTTTTATAAACCATACTTATATTTATAAGGGTCGTATGATACTCCACGACCTCAATGATTATTAACAAAGTTTTGGTGATAATTATTAGGTTTCCATACTACGTGCATGGTGGATTGATATTGCAAAACTAACTAAAGAGGAACTTTGGATAAGTCAAATGATTGGAAATCATTTTCTGGAAAACTCGATTGCTAGGACTATATAAAATTTACCCACAGCATGTAAATTTTTACGTGGTAACATGGCATCTCCGTAACCATGCAATCTACTGTTAAAAGGGCAGTAATCAAACCCTAACTCGCCATTCTTCTGTCGCCTTCGGGCTCCTGTCACTCTGCTACGATAATTACCGAATGAACTGTCGTTGCCTTATCTTGTTGACAGTCTCCCTATTGCTATTCCTTCTTGAATATTCACCTGACTACCTGAAGAGGGATGCTGTTGTGAAAATGTTTGGTGCTTTCTTTAGGTTATTGATAATTTCCCAGGGTTTCTCCATCACCGCACCCTTATCTAGAACCCTCGTCTGTAAAACAACTTTTCTCCTCTGTGAGTGTTGAAGTCTTGTTCTTCGGAACTGCGTTTGGGTGTTTGTTGTACTGTTAATCCTATTTTCCCATTCTCCAGAAGGGTTTCCTTCTTGCGCTGGTGGTTGTTTTACAGTCCGATGGTGGTCGTGCCTCAATACAAAATAGGTAAGACGACTGTGAGTCCTTCTTCTATTTGCTATCTTGTTTGGAACAAATGCTCATTTTGTAACAGGTTTTTAATGATGAAACTCTTCTTGTTACAGGTCGGTTCTTCTCCCTGCTTAAAGGTGCGAGGTTGCAACGGCAGTACTGGATTTCATAGGTAAGCCTAGTTTGACCATGGTTGTTCCCCCTTGTTTGGTCCCTTATGGGATAAATGTGGGTACATCGTCGAGCTCTGCAACCCTTGGGGTTTCGGTTACCTGTTACTTAGTTTGTTATTAAATTTTATGGTTGTTGAGACCCTTACGTTGCGCGGGGGTGCTTCGGCTCCGGCTGTGACTGTATGTGTAAATTTTTTTCTTTGTAAAAACTTGAAGAGTCATGGCTTTGGGAAGTTTCAAACTTATTGTTTATCTTTACGTACAAGTGATGAGGCCAAGAGATACCTTGGAAACAAGGCTTAAAACCCTCGATTTCATACTTATGTTAGCATTTTGGTATTTTACAGGGTTTTCACCCTAACTTCATAATATAAGTTGTTAATTCAGTCTTTTTAATTATCTTGTGTTTACAGTGCAGTACTGAAATTTGTCTATTTTACTTGTGTTATAAATATATTATTTAAGCTCGGTCGTAAGGGAATATTTACAGCAATTTGTAATTACCTTTGATTTATAGAAAAAATTACCTCTATAAAATATGAGGTTATTAACTAGGTTATGTAATATTTAACTAAGCTCAAAAGGTCGAGCATTCTGTCACTCTGTAGGATAATTTTTGTATGTTATTGTACTTGATTTTTATCCGTAATATTTTTTTAATTTGATTGTTAGGGTTTCTGTACATTACTGTTGTATTAATTTATTCTATTTTAAGGAAGAATAAATATTGTTATATATTTGTTATCCTTTGATATGAATGACTTGTATTTTACTGGAGTTCTTCTGTATCTGATAGATACAGCCCTTGAGTACGAAAATTATACCTTGTAACTGTTTACTATAATATAATAAGAGCATTACTTGTTACTTAATAATACTATTCTGATAATTATATATAATTATTAACTTGTTCCTTGTTTACTTAACCCTAGAATAAAATAGTATTCTACTATTATACCCTTATACTTACTGTACTAAATAAATTGTATAGGAAAAATCTAGATAAGTATACTATGTATCCTATATTATCTGTTTAGAATTACAAATTAAATAATAAGAACTATGTTCAACATTTAAGGACATCTTAAAAGATTATAAGTTGGTAATACAGTTTCCTGTTTATGCTTAGATAGATAGAACCAACAATGAATGAATATACCTATATCACTTATAACAAATTCTGAAATCAAATAAGTTATCTGTAGAAACAAATCCACATTATAGCTAATCTTTCGTTTAATTTTGTTAAATCAAACAATGAGATTACGGAAAGTAACTACTATAAATAAAATAAAATTGTTTTATCTACTCATTCATGCTATTATCAGAATATGATATAACTATTTTCTCTGATTCTAATAGACTGACAACTTCAGTATAGGTTATTACTACTCCTGAAACAAAATCTTTCCTCTGATAATAACACAAAGAAAATACTTTATAATCCCATTAACATCTTATTCTGCATTTCCATTATACTATCTTACTTATAATTTTACCCCTTGTGCTGGAGTATGATCTGGTCACTCCAGATGAGGGAAAACATAGGAGGGGTTTGTTTTCATCAAAAGATTCTAACACTTAAACAGACTAAAAACAACTATATTACTAAACTATCTAAATCTTTACCCAACATAACATTCAATCATACACAGTTATTAAAACAAAGACTGTTAGATAACAGAACCTGGTCTTGAGCTTGGACAACAACAGCAATGGGAGGCCGTTGCTCCCTACCAATTCCTGGAGAGCACTCAAACAGTGACTCCTCAGGACCCCCGAGCTTGCTCTGGTCTCCCTGGCTGGAACTAGGTGCAGCAATAATCAAGTACCAGTCTTCAGACTTAATACAACCCTGAACTTATCAGTAAGTTCTCCCAGCTCAACAAGCTGTAACAGACCAAGTTACTGCAGATTTTCTCTCAGAACACCTTCCTTACTGTTTCCCTTTTTCCCCAATGAATTTCCTGAATAACATTCCTCCTGAATGATTCTTCTCTGAAAAATATATGATCCTCCCAGCTCTATTCATTGGGTACTTTTAAAAGATTGCCTAGGTCTTTTTGGGTTAATTGTCATTTATTGAGCCACCTGCTCTGATCCCACTTTCTTGGGGGATCATGACCCCAAATGTAGGGAAGTTTCCACCTACAACATAGGAAGTGTTTGAGGATGCTGCCACTTGTCTTTTGCCCTCCACCTAGTTCCTTCCACCAGTTTGACCAGTACACTCTTATTAACAGCTCTCCCATGCTGTTGTCTCAATTTTTTATTTATTAATAATAAAATATTCAAAATTACATTCCACTTCTTTTGACTCTGCTGAGTCATCAGTTCCTACTTAGAATTAAATTTAACATAATGTCTTAGGAAATATAATTAAAACAAATAACATTATTTTACAAAATTGGGGTATGTGACATAAATGAAGAATTGGACCCGGAAAAAATATTGACGGAGAGCACTTCAAAATTAAGTACCTCTAATGCACTCAAAAAGATAGCTCTAAGGAAGGAATATGAGTTAAGATCAAAGAGAACTCAAAAAGAAGAAGAGGATTTAGTCTCCTTAGGGGGTCTCAATCCTTTACACAAAGTCTAGGCCGGAAGGAAATCCCTGCTCTCAAAGGCACAAAAATAAGCGGCAATGGATATCAAATAAGGAAAGCAGGCAACAATTAGATGGGTTCTTATAGTGGAAAAGGCCCTTGGAAAGGGCTCTTAATTCTAATCCTCTCTTTTAATGCATAGGGGCTAGGGGGGAATCCAAGAAAAATGCCCTCAATAGGATGATAAGCAGTTTAAAACCGTCAGTTTTGTTAATCCAAGAAACAATAATGGAAGGGAGAAAAGCAAAAGAAGAGATCAATGAGTGTGTTAAAGATTGGAAAATGGAAAGAATTGATGCAGAAGGACACTCCATATGCATTATCATGGCGTGGAGTCCATTGTTGAATCTGATATCAGTATCGCGCTATGAATCTGTGTTGGAGACCAAATTGAAAGATGGAGAGACAGGGTTCAATTTCATGATTTTAAATGTTTATGGGCCTTTCTACAACAGGAATATTTTTTGGGAGACGTTTGAGAAATTAGGCGCTCTGAAGAAATCAAATGTGATTTTGGGGAGAGACTTAAGCTTAACACTATCAATGAGTAAGGTATGGGGGGGGATTCAAGACACGGTGCTATGAGCATTTTTTGAACAACAAAAATTGGTAGACATAGTGCCATTTAAAATGGAACCAACATGACAGATTAGGAGGGGAGGAGAACAGGAAATCTCAAAAAGGTTAGACCTCTTTCTGGTGGCTGAGAATTTAGTCAATGATTATCTGATTCTACAAAAAATGATAGAAACCAGAGGAATTTCTGATCATATGCCAATAGCCTTAAAAGTTAAATTGTCGAAAAAATAAAAATAAATAAATAAAAACTCCCCTTTCAAATTCAATCAGTTGTGGATGGATGAGGATGAATATAGAGATCAAATACTGACATCATGGCAGGCCCTAAGGAAATCACAAAGTCTCTCCTTCATGCAACAATTTGCAGACAACTTGGTATGGACAAAAAAAATATCTGAAGGTATGGGATAAGAATCATAAAACCTTCTGTTAGGAAGACCTAAAGGGGGTGGAGAAGAAAATAGAGGATCTCTACGGAAATAATGAAAAGGGAGTTTTCACCATAGAATAGGTGGATACTTTGAAACAATTGGAAGGAAAAAAGGATTCTCTCCTAAAGAAGGAGGAACAAACATGGATATTAAAAATTCGGGCATTATGGCTAGCAGAGGGAGATAAGCACACAAAAAAATTCCATAGGTTTGCATTGCATAGAAGGAGTATAAACACTATTTTTGAAATTAGGAATGGCCAAGGCAATATGGTAAGGACATTTCAAGAAAAAGTGCAAGCAGGGGTAGAGTACTTTCGAAGCATTTTTGCAAAACCAAAAGGATGTCCAATAACAAAGATATTGGAAGATCTAAGGCTATTCCCAAGCACGATCACAAAGGTAATGAGTGTTGATGTTAGGAAGGAAATCACACAGCAGAAAGTTAATCATGTCTTACATTATTTTCAAAAAGGGAAAAGTCCAGGACCGAATGGCTTCACTTTGGATTTCTTTTTTGGATTTTATGATTTAATAAAGGAGGATATTTTAAAAGTGGTGAGGGAATCACAGAAGTCATGGAAAGTACTGGGAATGATAAACTCAAACTTCTTAACTATGATCCCGAAAAAATAGAAATTTGATTCCTTTGATGACTTTATACCAATCTCATGCTGCAATATGATTTATAAAGTGATAGCAAAGATCATATCCCTAAGACTAAAACCCATACTGAGTGAGAATGTTTCAGAAGAACAACTTGATTTTTTATTTAACAGACATATTCATGATGCAGTTTAATTGGCACAAGAAGCCATACACACTATTAAGAAGGAAAAGAAATGTGCCTTCGTGCTTAAACTGGACCTATCCAAAACCTATGATAGGGTGAGCTAGACATTTGTGAGGATGGTGTCACTAGCTATGGTGGAATGGATCATGGGATGTATATAATCAACCTCATTTGCGGTGTTGATAAATGGGTCTCCATCCAGTTTTTTTCACCCAACTAGAGGATTAATACAAGGATGCCCCCTCTCTCCCTTCATGTTTTTATTAGTAGCAGAAGCACTAAGTTGTCTAATCCATAACTAACTCATAAGAGATAACACATACACTCTTTGTAGATGATGTCCTTATTTTTGGGAAGGGAACCACCACGAATATCAGGCCCTTTGCCTCATTACTGGAGAATTATAAGAAGGAAATAGGAATGGTAATAAACATAGAAAAATCAAACTTGGCATACAACGAATTCTCAGAAGAATTGTCACAAAGTGCAAAGGAGATAGTGCCTTTTTCAGTTGTTCCAATTGTTGATTGTTACAGAGAGAAACTTCCTATGGATTGGGGTAGAACACAACAGACTGAACGACACTAGAAATCAATCCACTTCAATATGAAAGAGAGATAAATGCTGCTAACACTAAGGGATATTGAACATACCTTATTTCGGACGGTTGCAGTAGATCCCCATTGAGCTTTTCAACCATGCTTATACCTACAATTTATCCTCAACAACGACGAACAAAATAAGCATGATGTATGTTAAGTGTTAGGCCTACTCTAGCATATATAAATACAAAATGTATAATCAAATACAACTATATCCATGAATAACAATATTCATAATCATACACATGTGATGGACGAGAAATATATATTTCTATTAATAATGAAAAAAGATAGCAGTGATAGACTTTGTCGTCCCCTCATCGAAACGGAGAAACCGAGTCCTCCACATGGGCCTCCACCACTTCAATCCTCCATCTCAATGGCAAGCTTACAAGGAAATGAAAAGTTTGGGTAGAACAGCAATGTGTGCTCAAAAGGACAAAGGGATGCAGACCCAAGCATGTATGAATGGGGCAACAATGAACTATAGTTTCCTTGCTCTCAGATGTTCTCCTCCTCTAGTGCATCTAAGAGGCTCAATATATAGCCCTTCAATATGCAATGAAGGGTTGAGTCGGAGTGTTTCTAGGCATATTGAAGGCCAAGAGTCAAGTTATTCAGGACTAATTGAGGAAAACTCCAAATATTTTATTTTTTATGCACATTTCCTGATGTACACAGGCTACAGTGGAGCAAGCTGCATGTACACGCGGATTTTAAGCTAAAACCCATGTATGGCAATAAACAGGTGTTTTTTAAGGGATTTCTTGAAGCATCAAAGTATAATTCAAGTAAAGGGGGTCCAAGGAGTCTACAGAGGGACATGGAAGGCCATAAAAGTGTGATCTACCAAGTGTGGTAAAACCAGCTATAACAGATTTACCCTAATGTGTGAGGTTAGAGGGGTAACATGATGGCCAAAATACATTATATAAATACCAGAGGTGAAGTAATGAAGACCCAAGTAGAAAAACCATCCACTCAATGCAATGATAAATATCAGCATGTGACTGCAAATATACATGTAGCAGTTTCGTATACATAAGAGTACAATGGCCATGAATAGGCATAATAGACATATGTCATATGTGGTGATCGCTACGTATAATATATAGTGAACAAGATCTCTATAATGGATGAATATATCTTATAATAAACTGGAATTTGGGCATGAGAGATGACACCTAGTGAATACTGGGACAGTCAAGGAGGTAAAATATGTGGAATTCCACCAAGCTTGGAGGTCTTCTACGCAAACCTCTACTGGTACATGTTCCCTCACGTGAATAAAGGTGTCAAGGTCAAACATGATGGACCATCAGCTAATTACCAATCATTGATGTATACTGTTAATATATGTGAGATGTCCCACCGATAATGATAATGGGAATCAAGGTACAAAGTGAAATCCAACAAGTGTGAATAGATGTGTTGAGGTCGAACACCTGAAAGAATCCATTGATCAGGGGACATTGATGTATTCCCAAAACTGTCGATGGCAAGAGGACCTACCACTGATGACTACAAGTCTCAAGGCACTCAATGGGCTCTAGTATTCTAGAATAAATGATCTGAATTTGATGGAATGGAATTCGTTGGAAGGAGGGCATTAAGGAATCCCCCATCAACCAAAATGAGGTTCTCAATAACGCTGATAATTTGGAAGAACTCGAATGAACAAGATGTGTGCAAACCAATAACTATATCGGGAATGGCCAACATGCAAAGACAAGATAACTGAGGAATGGTTGACTCAGGATAAAACTTCCATTGAAGAAGAGCATAAGGCAGATGGTGACCGACAGGCAGCATAGACTCAACATGCAAACTGGGACAACTGTGCGACACAGGAGGCATCGATAGAGGCTCCATAGGGACTGGAAGCATAACCAGTCGGTGGAGAAAACTCTGAATAACGAGTATAGCTCCTAAAGTTAGACTAATAACCCAACTAGTGGATGTGATATACAGTGCTTTGTTCGAAGGAGCACGACTCGACAGCTGCCGAAAGTAATATCATTTCCCATCAATATTTTTATGTTTTTTAATTTTTTGAACTTTTTAGATTAGGAAGCTTGAAAAAGAATAAAAGTGCTTATAGTACATAGCTAGGAGGAGACGAGTGTCGCAAGCAATAAAACTAGTTCCAAGTAGTGGAACATATATATGCTCAATGTAAGGAAGCATATGTAGGATAAGGACACTTAGGGGGATGTATCCTCTCGGTAAGGGATGATCAAGCTGCAAAAGCTATAGGAAAGGTGTTAGGATATTTAGACACTTGGGAGTCAGTTAAGATCAACTTGTGTAATATATCCATTAGGTAAAGTGTGTTTCTTTAGTATGCATTAGTATGCATTTGTAAATATTCTAATCCGACGGTCACGATATGCTCTAGACATAAAGTGATCTGACGGTTCAACTTCTCTTAGATCATACCTACCATTGATCCGTGGCTTAACACCCGATTGGTTCATGATCTCTATTTAAAGGGAATGGAGGGTCCTTAGCTAGTTGATCGATTATGAGAAGCTCATGTAACATTTTTTCTTTTGCATAATAAATTGCTCCAAGTAGCTATTTGGCTGGGGCCATGGACTGTTTCCCTCTAGAGGGTTTTAACCACGTGACAAACATCAGTGTATTGATCTGTGATTAATTTGTGTGAAGTGGTTGCTCTAGGTGTTCGGTCTTTTGTGAGTACCCTGTGTACCCGAACATGGTATCAGAGCATTTATGAAGAGCCGCTTTCGGTTTTGATCAAGATCTGGAACCGATGTTGTTGAAATTTTGAAAGGGTTTTTGGTTCTAAATTTTATGTGCATTTGTGGCCTATGGGAGTTGTTCCATTGCGTCTAGAGTGTCATTTCCATTGGAAAATAGTTTTTGTTTCACCGAAAACTGTTTTCGTTTGATCCAGAAACACCCAGTTCGGTAAATCTAAAGGTATAATGTTACAGTGACGGATTTTCTTTATTTTTTTTAAATCTATCATATTTTATCAGTTTTATTATTAGATCTTTACTGTTTTAGTCTTGGATTGTTGCCTTCTCTGGCTGCATATGCTCTTTGTCATGCACCTTGCGCGATCGCGGTGAATCAGAAACAGTGAGGGAAAGTTTTTTTTCTTGTATTCTCGCCTACGTATGCTCTTTGTCGTGCACCTTGTGCGACCGCAGCACATCAGAAACAGCGAGAAAACTTGAAAACGTAGACTTTCTGGGTAAGCTAACCAAGATCTAACCCCACCCATAGTGTGGAAATTTTTTTTGTTTTTTGTTTTTTCATTTTTTTGTGATTTGCAGGAAACAAAGGAAAGCACGGAAAACGAGAGAGAAGAGTAAACAAAAAAAAAAAGCCCCCTTCCTCTTTCCACTCTTTTATGTACCTTTTAAACTTAGCTCACTTGGTTCAAAGTTGCTTTATTCCTTGATAAGTCTTGAGATCAAGTCTTATCTAGTTACTTTTTAGTGCATGCAATTTCTATTTTCAAGTTACTTATTGCAAAAGTGCATCTCACTTAAATAAAATAAAATAAAAAGTGAGTCACTTAAGTCTTTTAATTTATTGTCGCACTTTTTAGAAGTAACATTATTATAAAAGCGAACATCACTTATTTTACAAAATTGATTCACTTAAAAAAACAACTTTATTGTAAGTGATTGTCAAAGGTTCATCTTGGGAAGAAGGGGGTTCTTTTTTTAGTTGGTCAAGTTAATGTCTGCCATGTCACTATTGGGGACATCTTCAACATTTTCTTTGATCAAGCATAACTCCATCATCCAGAATCAATTTTCAGTGCCGTTTTTTTTTTTTTAAACAGCCTAATTTTTCAA
Organism: Pseudotsuga menziesii; assembly: GCA_001517045.1. Classification (NCBI taxonomy): domain Eukaryota; kingdom Viridiplantae; phylum Streptophyta; class Pinopsida; order Pinales; family Pinaceae; genus Pseudotsuga; species Pseudotsuga menziesii. The sequence goes on along the minus strand of LPNX010025437.1, from coordinate 294,756 downwards.
GCTCTTTGCATCCAGGCAGTTAGTTTTTGTTCTTTCAGCCATTATTTTACAGTATGTCCGCCCCTTGTGATATTGTACTTATAAGTTCTAACTGTTTCTCATGGAAATCTCGTATGAAGGATGTTCTACAAAGTAGGGGACTTTTTAGAATTACCTCAGGGAAAGAAACAGAACCCACTGATGATGATAAGAAAATTAAATGGGCAAATAGATGTGATGAATCTCGTGGATTGATTGGGATGTCAATCTCTACTGATTTGTGATTCCACATCTCTGGAATTGATGAACCTCATAAAGCTTGGGAAAAGTTGGAATCTGTGTTTGGTAAACACAATGAAATTCAAGGTTATCAACTTGAGAATAAGTTGATTTCTTTGAATCCAAGTGATTTTTCATGCATTCAAGACTATTTATCTAAGTATAAAACTCTTAGACTCTTATGTGAAGAATCCAAGATTAAGAAAAAAGACAAACAATGTATTTATCATAATCTTTCCAAACTTGGACCTGCATATTCTGTTTTTGTATCTACATTATACTCCATGAAAGAATCCTTGACTGTAGCTAGCTATCAAGTGCTTAGCCTTGAATCCTTTTGTGATTCCTTAATTAGAGAGCAAGATAAGCTCATTCATCTTGGAATAATTAAAAATGCAAATACATCTAGGAAATCCTTATTGTCCCAATAGAAAGAAAAGTCCAAGCCTCCCAAGAAACAGAATTTTCGCAATAATAAGCCAAACAAAAAAGGTCCCAAACCCTCTCAGTCAGCTCCTTCTTTAAAAAATTACAAAGGATCCAAGCCAAAAGCAAAGAAGACTGAGCATCATTGCATTTTTTGTGGGAAATATAATCATAATGAATCTAAGTGTTTCAAGAAGATGGTAGTCTTAGAAGTAGCAATTAAGAAGCACCACATTAGCCTAGATTCGTCTTCAGAATCTACCTCTCATGGACATGCACTTTGTGCTTCTGGTTACTCTTATACTACATCTTCTTCTTCTACTTTAAATGAATTGCTCATTTATTCTGGAGCATCTTATCATATGGCTAAGTATCAAGCCAAATTTTCTACTATGCATGAATGTAACACCAAACAAATATTTGTTAGTGATGATAGATCTCTAAGTGTTGTAAGATCTGGAACAGTTCCAGTAGAAAATGGTCATTTCAGTGATGTACTATGTGTTCCAAACATTTCCTACAATTTGTTATCGGTCTATCAAATTACTCATTTGGGTGAAGGTAAAACTGTGACGTTTACACCTCACCAAGTTGTAATCAAGGATTTTAAAAATCCTCAAAATGTCCTTGCTACTGAAACTGTTAATGATATTACCAGGTTGTATAAATTTAACAACTTTGGGTCTTCACTTGAGCAAACTTTGGCATGAGTGATTTGGTCACTTAAATTATCGATCATTGCAACAACTATGCAAAGACAATATGGTGACTGGTCTTCCAATGGTATCTTGCAAGGATGGTGTTTGTTCCGGTTGTGTACTCAGAAAACATCATCGGGACAGTTTTGACAAACGTGTAGCTTGGCACGCCTCGGTTCCTTTGGAGCTTGTGCATAGTGACTTGTGTGTCCCTCTTCCATCTGCTTCCTTTTCTGGTTTCAAATATTTCTTAACTTTCATTGATGACTACTCCAGACGCACTTGGGTTTACTTCCTAAAACTTAAGAGCGAAGTATTTAACAAGTTCTTGGCCTACAAGGCCCTTGTTGAAAAACAATCTGGTCATCAAATTATTAAGTTAAGATCTAACAATGGAGGAGAATATGTTAACAAAAATTTCACTATTTTCTACATTGTAAAAGGAATCCAACAACAACACATTGTTCCATATACACCACAACAAAATGGTATAGCTGAACAGAAGTGACTACACTTTAAAAGAAATGGCAAATTGTATTATCCAATATAAGGGACTAAGTCTTTAATATTGGGCTGGGGCCATAAATTGTGAAAATTGAATAGTTAATCGCACACCAACTAAAGTTTTACAAGGTATAACATTGGAAGAAGCATGGAGTAAAATTAAACCAGATGTAAGTCACTTTCGTGTGTTTGGTTGTGAAGCATGGGCTCACATTCCGGATAAAAAACGGAAAGCATTGCAGCCTAAAAGTGAAAAGTGCATATTTGTTGGATATTCTAAAGATGTAAAAGGTTATAGACTTCTTCAGCTACATTCCCATGATATAATCATTAGAAAATATGTTAAATTTGATGAAAATATCTTGGCCTGCGAGCCTAACTTGGTGGGTGTGCCATCCTTGGCCTGCGAGCCTGATTCGGAGATTGTGCCTTCTTCTTCTTCTTCTTCCAACTTCCTTGATAAGTTTCCAACTCCAGTTTCTGATGATGACAGTGAGGATGAAAATCCACCTCCACCTGCAAACGTTCCTCCAATTGCACCAGCAACAATACTTCCTCGATGGGTCCGTTTAACATGTGAAGCAGCTGGTGATCTTGCTGGTGATCCTAGAAATCAATGTTGAACACGTTCTTAGTTTTAGTGAGCCTCTTCTCTTTTGGCTCAAGTTTCCGAGAATCATGATCCAGAAACTTTTGTAGAAGCTTCAGGAAATCCATATTGGGATGCAGGTATGGATGAAGAATATCATTCCTTAATGGTGAACGATACTTGGGATCTTGTTCCTCTTCCAAAAGGAATAAAACTTGTCAGATGTAAATGGGTCTACAAAACTAAGTATGCATCAGATGGAAGTATTGAAAGACTTAAGGCAAGGTTAGTCTCCAAAGGTTTTTCCCAAGTTGAAGGGATTGACTACAATGAAACCTTTGCTCCTGTCGCAAAAATGAACTCCATCTGCCTTATTCTTTCCCTTGCAGCCTTACATAACTGGGAAGTCCATCAAATGGATGTCAATTCTGCCTTTTTACATGGTGATTTACAAGACTAAATTTACATGGAACAACCTCGGGATATGTTGAGGATAACTCTAGCCTTTTCTATCTCCTTAAGAAATCCTTATATGGCCTTAAGCAAGCTCCTGGAGCTTGGTATGCCAAAATGGATAGCTTTCTCCTTGACACTAGTTTTTCTAGATGTCATTCTGACCCCAATGTCTATACCAAGAAAGTAAGAAACCATCTCATCATACTTGTTCTTTTATGTTGATGATCTTATCCTTACTGGTAGTGACCCTAAACTTTTAACCCATGTGAAATCCAATCTTAAGCAAAATTTTGAAATGTCAAACTTAGGACATTTGCATTATTTTCTTGGTCTCCAAGTCTTGCAAACCAAAGAAAGAATCTTTCTTTCCTAGTATAAGTATGCTTGTGACCTTCTTCATTGCTTTCACATGGAAGATTGTAAACTAGCCCCTTCTCCCTTCCAATCTAGAGTCAAACTTTCTGCCACTTGTACTTCCCCTGAAGTAGATGCCCCCTTGTATCATCAGCTTGTTGGTAGTCTTTTATACTTGACTCATTCTCGTCCTGACCTTTCCTTTGACGTTGGTCATGTTGCCCGTTATATGCAAACTCCTAATGAAAGTCACTGGAAAGCAGCAAAAAGAATACTTCGATATATTCAAGGTACAATTCAGTTTGGGATTCATTATAGTAAAGGGGGGAAACCTTTGTTGGTTGGTTTCATTGATTCAGATTGGGTCGGTGATCTTGATGATCGAAAGTCTACTGGAGGTTATGTTTTCAGTCTAGGATCTGGACCTATCACTTGAGCTTGTAAGAAACAACAAGATCTTGCTCTTTCTTCAGCACAAGCAGAATATCGAGCCGCAGTTAATGCCATCCAGGAAGCTCTATGGCTTCGACAAATCCTATTAGAGTTTGGATTCAAGTAGCAGTAGCCTACTCCACTTTGGTGAGACAATCAAAGAGCCATCAAGCTTTCCAAAGATCCATTTCTACATCAATGCAGAAAACACATTGAGATACACATGCACATCATCAGAAATCGTGTTCATGATCGTGTTCTTGAAATGCTCTATTTCCCTATAGATGATCAAGTTGCAGACATCTTCACCAAGTCTCTTACAGAAGCGAAGTTTCCTAAACTTCGATCTATGTTAGGAGTTCAGGAATGTGTCCTTAAGGGGGGATAGGCTCTAATGCCTCCTTCCTTCTCCTAATAGTGTCACTTTTGTAAATCCTTCAATCCTATCCCAAGTTGTTCTTAAGGAGGGGTGTTAGGATATTTAGACACTTAGGAGTTAGTTAAGATCAACTTGTGTAATATATCTGTTAGGTAAAGTGTGTTTCTTTAGTATGCATTAGTATGCATTTGTAAATATTCTAATCCGACGGTCACAATATGCTCTAGACATAAAATGATCCGACGGTTCAACTTCTCTTAGATCATACCTACCATTGATCCGTGGCTTAGCACCCGATTGGCCCATGATCTCTATTTAAAGAGCATGGAGGGTCCTTGGCTAGTTGATCGATTATGAGAAGCTCATGTAACTTTCTTTCTTTTGCATAAAAAATTGCTCCAAGTAGATATTTGGTTGGGGCTGTGGACTATTTCCCTCTTGAGGGTTTTAACCACGTGATAAACATCGGTGTATTGATCTGTGATTCATTTGTGTGAAGTGGTTGCTCTAGGTGTTCGGTCTTTTGGGAGTACCCGAACAAAAGGATCTGCTTGGCTAGGATTGAGACAAGCTCAAGCTATATGTCTTATAACTCTGAAGCGGCAGGTCGGCATAAAGCTCAATAAGGAAAGAAAATGCATGAAATGTAATTACAACCTTATATACACGAGAGTCCCTATGGGAGATGGCCAGCATAAAGTTCAAGAGAGATATGAGGTTCTCGCTTAAAGACATGGCATGACTATAAGGGACTCCCATACCTAAAGGAAGAATCGCGACATGGGTACCAAATTACAAAGCGAGATCTAACTAGGGCACCCATGAATATGAAGGATCTACCACTTATGTAGTGCCACTTTTAGTACCAATGTGATGGTTTCGTAACATTGCGAACTGGGTTCGTACCTATAGTCAAGGCAACATGTTCATAAGGCGATGCATAATGCAAGCGAAAATGTGATCCTATATTATATATCAGTTCAAAATTATACCTGTAATAGATACAAACAGGTCAAGACCTCAATAAAAGTGCACTCAAATCAAGTCCCTACACCACAATATTAGGCAAAAGCAGTTCAAAAGAGTTAATAAGGGTCAAAACTATAGGCTAGTGGGTAAAAATTTCAAAAGGAATTTTATAAATAGTAAAAAACTCATTTTTCACCATACCATTTTGACTTTCGCCACACATAGTGCATTGGAGCCCTTTTGAACCATAAACTTCAAACATCAATTCCGGGAGCTAGGAGCAATGGAATTGAGAACCGTCAGAGGTTGGTAGATCCTCATCCCACACTTAATATTTTCAGTGTTTTTATTTACATTTTTAATGGTGGAGTTTTTAATTTGGAGCACCCCTACTTAGTTATCCCGACCCGTGTGGGTCACAGATCATCGGGCCACGTATAGGGATGGGTATACGCGGAAAATACAGTGATTTATGTGTATACGTGTGACTTTCAACAGAAAAAATTGCGTATAGGTGCACGCATACCCAAATCTAAGGCAAAAACTCATGCAATCTCATGTTTTCTTAGTAGGATGGTGCTAGAATTGAGTGAGCATGAACACGAGGATGTGGATAGAGCAGTACAAGGTGACGTGGTTGCTCAACAAGCTTTAAGAGTGTGTGGTTTATATAAATTTTGGTGACTTGGGAGCTTGAGGGCTCAGCTAAGACTTCTTCAAATGTTCGTAGCCTATTGGGATTCGGATCCAGAGGCATTTCAACTTGATGGGATGCCCCTAAGACTCGAGGTAGAGGATGTTTACTTCATCACTGGACTATCCCACCAAGGAAATATAGTAAACTTAAGGGCTAGAGGGGTGGGAGGTGGAATTACCATCGGGGAATATATCATTGTGTACTGCCTTCCAGACACTGAAAAGGTTGGAATTCAGGTTCTTTTCAATGTTATTCAGAGTCTCAACCTCAAGGTCATAGTGCTAGTGCTAGCTAGGATAACGAGGTTAGCATCTCTACATCAAGCTTACAGACCTCTGATGTTATATGTGGTCGAGTGTATGATACCTACCATATATGACTAGAGCACATCCTTGTTGAGCAACATGAAGCAACAACCAACTAACTGCAAGTTGGGCAGGACGAGGAACTTTGGGTTCGCTAGCATACTCGGTACTTTTCTCTTTGAGCGGGTACTGGGCCTTAGCCCAAGAGTTCAGATTCCTCCACATGGTCTACAGGATCTAGCTCAAACTCGTTGGGCGGGTGTGATGCGACGATTAGGGGGGAGGATATGTAGCTACACCCTTCCCACCTGAATTTTACCACTGGTGGCATAGACATATCATGGCCATGGATGACTACCCCTATGCAGGGATAGAGTTCTACAATGATCCAAAACTTCCCATACCGCAGGGTGTCCAATATGGTGATATAGGTAACAATCCCGAATTCATTTTTATTTTCTGAATTGTTTGATTTTTTTTATATAGTGAAATCAAAAAACATGTTTTCGGTGGTGTCACATACTAATACTGATCATGCACATGCAGATGTGGGTCCTAGACGATCGGATGGCTTCCCTCGACATCATCGAAGGGGATGGGGTGATGATATACAGGGTGCAGATGTGGAGTATACGCTCCAAAGCATACACACGAACTTCGTAGATTTGACACACAGGGTGCCTATGGTGCAAGTCAACGACTTTCCTAAGGCAATGCAGAGGCAGGTGATAGGGGTACCCCATGTGTGGGTTCGATTATTCAAATGGTTGGCCAATGTCATTCTTTGTTTTCATGATCAGCACCCTCGTCCGCAGGATTAGAGGCCTAGATATGTATTTTGTATTGACTGTGTAGTGTTTTTTTGGTGGCTCCACAACAAGATTTGAACCCAAAATCCGACAACAAAATATGAGGGCATCTGAAGAAAAGTACTGTTTTGTTAGATTTTACTTTCAAATTATGACTTAGTTGTCGAATTTCCAAATTTAATCTTCAACATTTCTATTGTTGGTGTTTCGACGAAATTTTCTCGAATTTGAGATGATACTTTGTCAGATTTGCGATTCACCTTTGTCGGATTTGCGATGCACCTTCGTCGAATTTTTAACGTATTTGGCATATTTTTTGCAACGGTAATTACTAGGCTCCATGTCATCAGTTATTCGACAACTGTTGAATTTAAAAATATATAAATTACAGAAACATTCCGACATGTTTTCTATAGAAGCGACAGACGGTTTGCTGAGATTATTTTATTCCTCAATGGACGGTTTGAGTAATTGTTTTATTCTTCGATGGATAGTTTGTGAAATTATTTAATTCTTCTGTGGACAATTTGCGAATATCATTTTATTCTTCGACAGACGTTTTGCAGAAATTATTTTATTCTTCGACTAACAGTTTGCGGAAATAGTAATGTGTGGACCTTGATTTTTTAAGATCCTCGATAGTCTTCATTCAAGTTTTTTGTGACAAAATGTCAAATAGCAATATTCCTAATCCAAACAAACAAAATTAACAGTTGCTTGCTAGACTGTGGGATGCAGCGAAAATAAGTGGTGATGGGAAATGTTATTGTCCATGTAGTCAATGGAGGGGCTATAAGAGGAGAATAATATTGATCACAACAGCCACAAAAAAATTGTAGGGAACATGGACACACTGAGGGGGGGAATGAATATCGTCCATTTGTAAGTTTAGCATTATAAAGTTTTATATTTTTTGCTTTGGTAAATGTATGTAATATTTTAATATTTATTATATTAACTTATATATATTGATGTATTCATGTAATTATAAAGGAAAGACATCCTACAGCATATCACCCAGAGGAAGTGCTTTCAGAACAAGTACCGGAGGAACATGGAGCTATGATTAATGGAGAACAAGTTAATGATCCTACTGAACGAGATGATCATATTGATAACATAGTTGAAGATGATGGTACAAATACATTGATCCATGATTCATTTAATGTTAGAATGGATGATGATGATGGCGATGATCATGAAAATATTGATGACTTTGATGATGTTCACGATATACCTCTTCTTGAGAAGGCCTATGAACCCCTTCATGAAGGCTCCAAAACAAATCTTCTCAATGTTATATTGTTGATAATGAACTTGAAAGTTATGAATGGTCTTTCAAACATATCAATCGCACGGATGTTAAGGCATGTAAAATAATCCATCACATATATATGATCGTGATAAATGTTAACTTTGGTCCTATAATAATTGTATTGGTAATTCATAATTCAAATCAATATGGATGAAATATGTTTCATTAATATCATTTATATATTATATTAACTCGATTTTTATTTTTATTTCATGTAGCTTGATAGCTGAATTTTTTTTACCACCATCAAATATTTTACCTCGCACATATCGAGATTTATCTGACATCATGAAAGAAATTGGAATGCATTATGAAGCAATTCATGCATGCCCTGATGACCATATTATATATTATAATCAGCATGAATTTGCAACAGAATGTCCGTAATGTCATATAAGTAGATATCGAATAGATCAAGTAACAAAAAAGGTGCCTTGCAAGGTTCTTCGTTATATTCTCATTATTCCATGTTTGCAATGACTGTTCAGGTGAAAAAACATAGCGCAATTTATGGATTACCATGCAAGAAACAGAAGTGAAGATGGCATTATTCGAATGCCTGCAGATGGTTCTGCATTTAGAGATATGGTGGAAAAGTGTTTCCTCACTTTAAAGAAGAACCCCATATTCTTAGGATTTATTTGGAAGCAAATGGTGCCAACCCATTTGCAGAGATGAGATCTGTTTACACGGTGTTTCTTATTTTTGTTATCAACAATAACATTCCTCCATGGTTGTCAATAAAGAGAGAGCACATAATGTTGTGTATATAGTTGTTTTATTTCTAATGTAGTTGTGGCATCTCATTTGTCGTATTTTGTTTCCTAATGTCATATATATATTTTTTATTTTTCTCTTGTGCATGGTTTATATATCTAAATGGTACTCATAATTATATATTTTATATGTTCAAATCAATCAGGTAAGTACCAAGTCAAAGATATGAATGTATATACCGAACCTCTTATAAACGAGCTACTAAAGTTATGGAATGGCATCAGTATGTATGACGTATCTAGACCAATACGACAAAGGCAATTTCAATTCCATGCAATGCTTGTATGGACAATACACGATGCCCCAGGGTTAATCTATTTTTGTGGTTTGTAATTTTAAGTTCCACTTTAATTGCATTTAAATTTATGAACTAGTTAATATAGTACTATGAGCGCATGTTTTTATAAATATTCATTCATTTTATATATAATTATAATTGACATAGATATTCCATATCTTTATGTAGGTCTTCATACAAAGGAAAATTTTGCATGTTCAGTTTGTGGTCCTAAGATCAAATATCATCACTCAAAAAGCTTAAGAAAGGAGGTGTTTGATGAGTATAGGCACTTCCTCTCTAAGAATCACAAGTATCGAACAACCAAAAAAAATATATTCAGTGGGAAGCAAGAGACTGCATTAAAACCACAGAGAATGACACCTCACCTATGAAAGTTGCAATATAATAGAAAACGTCAAGCTGGTACGTATGGATCATTGTATATGAAATGTTATGTATTTTTTTATTGTGTGTTGTCTACTGTAGTGGCCATTGATTTCTGTAATTTCTTTATAAACTACAATTCATGATGTATGCCGTGATCATGAAGGCATTAATGGGCTTCCATGAGGAATGAAAAGTTATCCTAAACAATTCAGCAGGTTTCCCTACTATGAGCACCTACAAATTGCTCATTTGTTTAATATAATGTAATACATGGACTGAAACATTATTGTGAATATTGGATCTAAGGAGCAACAAAGAAAAAATTGTTAAAATTTGCAAAGACATTCAAGAATAAAACCATGCAATGAAAGATATCATTCAATTTCATATCAACAAAGACCAAATTAATATAAACTCACTTCCATGGATTTTAACGGAGTAGCAAAGTAATGTTGTAAAAGAAGTCATGCAGAAAATTAAATTTCCCACTAGAATTTGTGTGAACATGAAGAATATCATAACAAAGAAAGGTGATTTTGTGGGGGTGAAAATGCATGATTGGCATGCCTTAGTGAAGGTAATTATTATGGTATCCATATAATTATTACTTTTTTAATTCCAATTCATATTATTGTTATTTTGTTTGTTTACTCTATTTAAAATATGATATTGTTTGTATATTGTTACAGTATGTTCCACCTCTCTCTCTCCGGGGCAACTTTGACAATAATTTCAAACCAGTTATATACAATCTTGGGAAATACACAAGGTAACTATAAATTTTTTGCATGCGCTTAGTGTTTATTTAATTCATCGTAGAACTTATATTTGTTTTTTGTGCACTAATTCATGTTATGCAATATAATGTTTATTTGTTAAATAATGTTATCGGTTTGTGTCACTTGTAGATGGTTGTCGTCTAAAGAAATCCATAAAGAAGATATAAAGTATTGGAGGAGAGAAATTCCCCGTCTCGTGTGTGAAATGCATAAGCATATACCTTCGTCATTTTTCAATGCACAGGAACACTACCTCATACACCAAGTCGAGGAGATTGAATTGTGTGTACCTGTGCACTCAAGGTCCATGTGGATGGTTGAGAGGCACTTGAAATTTATGAAGGGTTTGGTTAGACAACGAGCATGTGTTGAGGGTTCTATGATGGAGGGATATACGGTATACCAAAACATGTTGTATATTAGTGAATATATTCCTAATTTAGAGTAAAAGATCAATTTACGTTGTATTTGTGATCTGAACTCCAATAACAATTTTGAAAGGGAGTACCTTAAGGGGAAAGGTAGATCGAGGAAGGTGAAAGCTAATTATTGGCTAGTGGATGTTAATTAATATAATACATTTGACTATTTAATTTTATGTATATATATCATACATATTCTATATTTATATTCAATATATTGCATCAATTAAGAACATGTACTTTGTTAAGATAATTTACATTTGTATTGAATTTTAATTTTTATTGTCATCAAGCAGTTCGTAGAGAGTGGGATGCAATTCATTTATACATCGCAAACAATCTTGAATGGATGAAGGTATGGATTGAATGATGTGAACAATCTGGTCATGGAATATCATGGGAATGTGTGGCTTCATTGGTTAAAGCAACACATCGCAATGGAGATACCAATCTTACACAAAGGGATATCGATTTAGCATATGGTTCAAAAGATAAGCAGGAAAGCATATTAATCAACCACTCTATTTTTTTTTCAAATTACATATTGATGTACATGTTGATTTTTTCCCTGTATGGCATAAGCATACACTTAATCATAAATATTGAATCATTATGTAACCTTTTCGTGTACGGCTTGTTGTAGGTAAACACCATAAGGCTATGGTGTGCAATGGATGTAGATATCACATCAAAAAGTTGGATGAAACGAAGAAAACATCATATTGTGGGATATCTGCAGTCTTTGAGGAGACCAATGTTTCTTCTAGAAGTGACAGACATCCAGAACTCTCAGAAAATCGATACTATGGGTATCTGGAAGATATTCTTCGGTGTGACTTTAACTCCTTCAAGGTAGTTATGTTTGTTGTCAAATAGTATAGGTTACGATTGAATCAACTTAGTCCCGATAGAACTATTATTGAACATGATAATGGATTTACCATGGTAAATACAAGGTTGTTTGAGCCAGGAACGGATCCCTATGTTCTTCGAAGCCAATGTGAACAAGTATTTTACTCTGAGGTTCCAGGTAAAGTGGGTTATTCATGTGTTGTGAGACACGATCCAAGGGGAAGGTCGGTAAAGTATAACCTAAGGGAAGGTAATGAAGAGGGTCTCGAAGAAGATGATGATGATGAAAATCATGATCAACATGAGTTAGATGATCATGTTCCAGAATAAGATGTCAAATAATTAGTTCAATCAAATGATGTAGCAGACAATGTCCATGAAGATGATATCAACAATGACATGATGACCGTAACTGACATAGATGACGATGATGATATGGCCAATCCTTACAATGTTGACTCTGGATCGAATGATACATATGATGACTTGGATGAAGAATATGATGAAGTCTATTGAAGTGTACGAGTTATGTAGTAATATATCTACTCTATATATTTTGATTGAATATTGCAATAGAAATTTTGAATTTTATTGGTACATGTAAATTTGGCTTGGACTGAAATTTGGCATGGTTAGACATAATGCTTGCATTGACAGTGTGGGATGGTTTCTAGACTCAAGCATTACTTACTCTAACAATTCAAGCAGCAAAAACCATACCTATAGATTAATTAATGTGCTCCGTCATCACCATCGTCATCATCATCATCATAATGATCACGATCTTCATCTTCACCATCATCATCGTCATCATATTCATTGCCAAACATGATTGACACTAACAATTCAAGCAACAAAAACCATACCTATAGATTATTTAACGTGCTACGTGGGGCCAACGTTGAAATTTTTTATATATTTACCTGCTTGGTCTAAAATTTTGCATTGTCATGATCATGAATAACATCATCATAATCATTGTCATCATCATCGTCGTCGTTGTCGTCATCATCGTCATCGTCGTCATCATCTTCATCATTTCATATGATATCAACATCATGATCACCATCTTCATCGTCGTCATCATCATCATCCTCATCAGCGTCGTCGTCGTCATCATAACTAACATCATCATAATCATCGTCATCATCATAGTCATCATCACCATCATCATCACAATCATTGTCGTCGTCATCATCATCGTCGTTGTCGTCGTCATTATCATCATCATCATCATCATCATTTCATAGGACATCAACATCGTGATCACCATCTTCATCACCATCATCATCATCATCATATTCGTCATCACATCGTCGTCATCTTCATCGTCATCATTGTCGTCGTCTTCATCGTCATCACCATATTCATTTTCATCATCGTCATCGTCATCTCATCATTAAACATCACTGACACTAACAATTTGATCAACAAAAAGCATACCTATAGATTAATTAATGTGCTACATGGGGCCAATGTTGAAATTTTTTATATATGTGTTGGCTTGGTCTGAAATTTGGCATGGTTAGACTAGACACATGCATTTATGGTGTGGGAGGGTTTCTAGGCTCAAACATCATCATTGTCATCATAACTAACATCATCATAATCATAGTCGTTATCATCGTCATATTCATCATCAAACATGACTGACACTAACAATTCAACCAACAAAAACCATACCTATAGATTAATTAATGTGCTACGTGGGGCAAACGTTGAAATTTTTTATATATGTGTCGGCTTGGTTTGAAGTTTGGCATGGCTAGCCTAGACACATGCATTGACGGTGTGGGAGGGTTTCCAGAATCAAACATCATCATTGTTGTTGTCGTCATGATCATAACTAACATCATCATAATCATTGTCATCATCATCGTCTTCGTCATCATCATCGTCGTCGTCGTCATCATCTCATCATTTCATATGGCATCAACATCATGATCACCATCTTCATCATCATCATCATCGTCATAACTAACATCATCATAATCATTGTCATCATCATCATAATCAACGTCGTCATCATCACCATCATCATCATTGTCATCGTCACCATCATCATCATCATCATAATCATCATCATCACCGTCATCATCATCATCTTCATCACCATCGTCATCACCATCGTCATCATCGTCATCATCATCATCATCATCTTCATTGTCATCACCATATTCATCTTCATCATCATCGTCGTCGCCATCTTCATCAACAAACATGACTGAAACTTAAGGTTCCCTAGCTATAAACTATTGTTCCTTGACCTTTTTAATGAGCAACGATAGTTCAATGGAACATGCACTCTTTTTTTGTTCAAGGCAATTTTAGATGTGTCTTATCGTACGTTTAGACGACTTTAGTTCGACATTATAAACGTCCCTTTTAGGACGCTTATTCTACGTTAGGTCCAAGTTAGATATGGCTTATCGGGGACATTTAGCTAACGTTAATTCCACGATGACAACGTTGCTTAAGGATGTCCTTTCCATGTTAGGTCTAAGTTAGATATGGCTTATTGGATGTTCATCCAATGCTAGTTCCATGTTAGACACGTCGCTTTTTGGACATTCTTTTCACGTTATGTCCAAGTTGCAAGATTTTGTTTTTGGACGTTCATTCCACATTAAGGGACTTCACTTTTTAGACGTTCCACTAAAAGTACCTAGTGGTGCTTTTGGACGTGAATAAATGCATAAAAAACGTGTCTTCGAATTTTTTGAAGACATAAATCCATGGCATAAGTTCACCAACTTTACAACCAGCGTTAATCTGACGAAATGAGGCATATAAATCCAGTAGTGAGGGATGAGAAAATATCATAAATAAGGGCTTCCTAGGAGGAATGAACATAAAATATCATCGAATTAGGACCAATTCTTCCAACATAACCACATTATGAGTGCTTATGTCGCTCATATCTTCTATGAATTTCTTATTTGTGCAATATTAAACATGGTTGAAATAGTTGGAGGGTGGTTTCAAGGTGTTATACCCAAAGAACAACTTTTCCAACCATTCAATTTAAAGAATTTTGGTGTTTCTTATATATTTTGGGCTTTTTCCAAGGCACATGCTCCTTTCCTTCCTTAAGGAAATGTGTGTATGCCCTCAAAACCATGTTTTTCAATGGATTTTGGGATATGTTGAGTTGGTAACTTGTATTGAGGCGGGACCATCAATTATGAAGGACTCTTATATATGATTTAAGGCCTATAGTAGCTATTAAGGACCCTTCATATGACATTAAGGACTATTCATACAGAATTAGGGACATTTGGAGGTCAATTAGGGAAATATGGATGCCATTAGGGGTTCTCTGATTCCATTAGCTTCACCCAGATGCTATTAGGATAATTAGGGTTCCATTAGGGTCACTAAAATGCCAATTAGTGTTATAACAACTAGTTGTTTTCTAACTCTTCATATCTTCTTCATGTTCCTTGTAATTATTTATTTGTAGCTCTCCTTTAGTATCTCCATGCCATTTCTTTAACTTAGAACAACATTTTCATCTTCTTTGATCCTTTTTCTCACTGAGTTTTCTACTCAATTTTCAATCATATTGTGATACCTGGTGGTATAGTGAGGGGAACAATGATCTTGATTCTCCAACAAATCTGTAAATTTAATATAGTAGCTTGCTACACATAAATATTAGAACAAAGATACAACCTACATCTTGAATTCTTAATAACTTACCTTACCCTACCCGTAAAAGACAAAATAGATCACACAATCACAATAGAATATATTTACTCATTCTCATTAATTAAAGTATGAATACACTACAGAATCACAATCTTAACTCAACACTTTATTATGGTTCAATAGAAGACTCTCTACAATGTTAAACTTTAGTATCTAAATATTTGAATAGTGTATGGACAAATAAATAATTAAATAAACATAAATATAAAATAAACAAATAAAACAATACATAAAAATATAATAAAAATAACATATAAAAAAATAAATAAAAAACAATAAAACAGAACATATAAAAATACACCTTTACACTCATTTTTCACTTACCTCCAGCTAACTCCCCTCCCGCACATTTAAAAAACACTCCATTTTTCACTTAACTCCTAAGTTCCCTCACAGAGTCGGTTCCTTCACGGGTTGATACTCTGTGATTCACTTATTTCATGTGTTGGTTCCTTCATGGGTTGATGCTCTACGATTTAACTTGTTTTCTCTGTCGGTTCCTTCATGGGTTAATACTCTATGATTTCAATTATTTTCTCTGTATGTTCCATCGCAAGTTGATTCTCTGCGATTTCACTTGTTTGTCGGTTCCTTCACGGGTTGATGCTCTTTGATTTCACTTCTTTGCTCTATCAATTCCTTCACGGGTTGATACTCTGCGATTTCATTTGTTTTCTTTGTCGGTTTCTTCAACATTATTCCTTCACGAAGTTGACTGCAATCTTCTCTGCACAGATTTTTGATTGACCCACAGTGACTGGTTTGAGGACTTCATTGTGACTTGTGCTAATTGACTGCAAATGTGTCTTGTATAAGTACAAATTTCTATCCCCTTTTTCCCCTCTATTTATACGATCCTCGTTCATCCCTCTTAAATACTCTCAGGGCTTTCCACATTTTACATTTTACATTTTAAGTCATAAAAAATGCAAATACCGGTTGCCACTGACTAATGGAAACCTTGATAAAAAGTCGTTGCTACTGACTTTTGATGGGTGGGTTCCTCTATCAGTCATGGTAGTTGTTCCCATTGTGTCTTTGGATATTCAATAAGGTTTGCTTGCATGAATTCTTTTATAATCTTTCGCTGAAGTATTGAAAGTAAAAGAGTTTTATAATATTTTCAAGTATTTCTATTTACAATTGGTTGGTGCTTGTATCCACTGGGCATGGAGTCAAAATGATTTAAGGCAAAGGGTATGGGAGAAGGAAAGAGCAAAAAATATGTGTTGCTGAATAGGGAGGTTGACCTACTATTATTGAACAAATCATGCAAAAAGAAATTCAATAGGGCAATGATAACAAAGAATCTTGTTAAATACTCACTTTAGCACTAAGCTACAACAGTAAATGGAGGCAGTCAATGAAAGAATCTCCATAAAGAAAACAAGAATCTATAAGAAACATGTAGTAATACCAACCCACAATTAGTCACTTAATTACAGTGGATTTTGTGTAACTCACATCCCAATCATCTCAATAAGAAGGAACCTCTGGTAGTTATCAAATGACAAATTTAATTATTATTTGCCTCGGCTCCTAGGAGATAGAATCTACTGTAAAATATTAAGGTAAATTGCCCCTTTGAAGCTTCCAGATTGTAGCCCTGCAATCTCAACCTAAATTGGAAAGACAACAAAGTAAAGAGATGTAATATCCCCTTTATAATGACTGGAAAATTTTGCTAAGTATCCTCCTAATGTGCTCGCTTGGTTGGATTTATACTTCTGTTGAAACCCACTAGTTCATTCACAGTTTTCATTTCAGGGCTATTTCTTGGACTATCTAGAATATCTAACTATGTTGTTTGTGTTTCAAGGTGAGTGTGACCATGTTGACTTCAAAATTCAAGTCTAGAATTCATATATCATATTCTGCTTGGAATATTTCTTGGATCAAGGGTGAATACTTCAGAATTTTCCCATTGCACAATTACAACAATGATGACAATTTGGAAGATTACATTTATCATTGACTTCTAAGACCCCAAACATACCAACAACAAAGATACTAATTGCAACAGTATAGCTTATTTCAATAATTACAATAACAAAAAACGCAATAGTGAATAGTATGAATCTATGACCGGCTGTAACTCACTTGTCTTAATGCCTGAGGGTTGATACTAACTGT
The DNA here is from genome assembly GCA_001517045.1 of Pseudotsuga menziesii. Classification (NCBI taxonomy): domain Eukaryota; kingdom Viridiplantae; phylum Streptophyta; class Pinopsida; order Pinales; family Pinaceae; genus Pseudotsuga; species Pseudotsuga menziesii. Next base: position 277,224 of record LPNX010025437.1, on the reverse strand, counting down.
TGGATGTAGTTGGAAGCCCCCAATGGTAGTCCCAGGTGGTAAGAAACTCTATATAAGAGATGGAATACACAAGAAATTCCAAACACCAGAAAGGGTTTCAATAGCCTCAATGTCTTTTATGCATTTGTGCAAACTACTAGCCAATTTCAATAGCCTCAATGTCTGACATTGAAAAATTGATCTAAACTGTGGAATTAACAGATTGTAACATAAAAAACTGCTTTAATTAGTTAATCACATCTCTTTGTCCATGCATTTCTTCTTTTGTTTCATAATTTTTTTCTTGCACTTTGTCATTGGCTCTTCTTATTCTTCTATGCACAACAAACTGTTTGTACTCTAAAGCTAGAACTTAACTAAAACTACTATGGAAGTTCGGTGGCAAATGCTTCATATATACATGTTAGCATTCATCTTCTGGCCTATTTGTCTCGGGTTCATTTCCTCCTGGCACATTTTTCCCTGTTTGTTTACAGTCCTTGTCCTGATTGACCTTTGACATTTAATGTCCTTATCTTTCTCCTAGCCTTCCTCTACCTCTGTTTTAATTGTTGATTCTGTCTTTTCTCTATTTTTTCTCCTTACAACTTTGGAAAATGTCGACCTGGTTTTCTATCACCTTACAAAGCTTATTGTGACTTTATTTGAACCAAGACCATTCGTAGATTGAGTGAGAACTAGATAATACTTATGTTGTTCTGATTTTTTAATATGAATAGATAATTTGAAAATTCCCTATTGGTATTTTGTTATGGCTTTGAATGGGCATTGGGAAGTGATATGGATACACATTGCCTTGCAAGGAGTATGATGACCTTATTCTATATTGAAATCGAAGCATTAGAATGTATTACTTTCAAATGTTTGATTTTTGGTTTTAGTATTTACCTTTTAATCATTTCCTTGCATGAGATATTATAGTCTCACTCTAAGGTAGTAATGTCATTGTGGTCATAGCTTTAACCTCAAATGTTACTCTATCATGAAAGTTCTATTGTCACCATTGAGAGCTTAGTTTGATGCTCTCGAGCTTACATAAGATAAATGTCTTTACTCCTCCTTTTCCATTGTACACTGAATAGGTGAAATTTGAAAATATGTTCCTTGTGCAGGTTGCACTAGATAGGAAAATTAGTGCACCCTTCCTGCTTAATGAGCATTTATAAGATTACATACATCACTTTCTCACACTTAGTTGTTGTCATGCAATATTGGCCACAATTTTGACCTTTGGTTCCATCCCACATCTTATATATATGATAAGATGAGATAAGTATAATAATGTTGGATAAATGATGACAAGAGTAGGTCAATAGGACTAGCAGAGTACATAAGAGATAAAGTACAAGGTGGGAGTGCAAAATCATATCCTAGATCAAAAGCAATGAATGTGTTACAGCTCTAACCTATGCTACTAATTTGGTTGTATAAAGAGCACAAGGGATGACTATAGGTATAGATGCAAGTTTGGAGAGAGAAATTTGATGCTATCAGCTAATGTATTTTTTGTTTCTATCTTGGTTGAAGGAGATGATACTCGGATTTAATGTGGAAACGGAATTTCCCATTGCTCTTAGGAAACCAAACATTTAAAACCGTTTTTATGGGCTTAATGGTGTTCTACGGTTCCTTCTTGACTAAATGATATATTACTCAAATTGTGGTCATAAGATGTAGCTAACAGTTTTGGTCAACAAAATTGTGAAAGAACATTCCAATATACAGGGATTTGACTGATTGATGATGTCAATAAACTTACCTCAACATGAGATTTCTGAAACATAATTTAGTAATGAATGTTGAGGTACAGTAATGGAGGGTTGGTTTAAATGCCTCCATTTTCAAATGCTTTATATTCTGCAAAATCCAATTAGCTTCATAAGGTTAAGATCACCATAGTTATGCAAAGGTCATGTTACTGCCATGACTGGATGGATATTGCTATTCCACTGTAATGGTAATCATAACATGTAAAACATCACTATTTCTGTTAGCTTATCACATTGGGTGTAATAGAACTTTCCATAATAGTAACAAGCTGCTTAGTGTAAGTGAACCCTTATTACAAGTACCTAGTAAGCTTTGGCATCTTACAAGAGCAATGGGATTAGTACTCATAATACATGTGTTATCTAGTTCGATTAGGATACATTACCATTAAATGATAACCAGTAATTGATATTGATACTGGTGTAAGAACGTGACTGTAATTGATCTCTTACTTATCTATAAGTACAGCTATTACTCATATTAAGCTCGTATTATTACTAAGCTCTTTATTCGTAATGAATGTGTAATAAATACTCACTTGATTAGCTCACTACTATGTAAACACAAGCTATTCTCTTATGTCCACATATTTTGCATCAGTGTGATTACTGGTCTCTGTAAGCGGTACTTGTTATGATTTACTAGTATCTAATGAACACATATAGTGATAGTAATGGTTATAATAGAGCTAACTAAACATGAAACATGGTATCAACTCAATTATGTGTGTTGATGTTTACACATGTATGTAATATTCCCATAGGTAGGGAGGGTATAAAAGTCATAACACCTCTGTAATGACAATTATCTTAACCCCATTGCTATAAGTTACTTGTATTTGTTTTAATCTAATATATTTATGTAATAATTGTTTTTTATACCACGTTATTTCCCTAATTGAGTCAGTAAGGATCATAGTGAGAAAGCAACAAGTAGACTAAGTAAGCATAATAGCAACACAATATGAGATTCATATTTATTTCCATTACTTCTATTGTTTTTCCGTATGGATTCCCATTACTCTCATAACCTTTTGTGTATTACTTATTACTTAGGCTACGTGTTCATTGAAATGTGAGATTCAAACCCTTGGTAACAAGTGATTCCCATTGAATAGGTAGAGATTTATCCTCATAAGAGAAAGAAATGAGTATAATTTATATGTATATTATAGAAGACGTTATTTAAGCATGCAGCCCATACATTTCTCCTGTATCCATATTCATGTCTTCAGTGAACCTGTTACTGCTACTCGATCAATGGCTACCAAACTAGTTATACATAAGAAGCACATTATATAGTAAAACAAAATATAGTTTATGAAAATGATAAAATATGGTGTAGCAAAGACAAGAATACAAAGCTTTTATTTGAAGTGCATGCTTGGTGCTCAAGGCAAACCCAATGTCCATATTCAACCACATTCAAACTTTGCCAATAATAAAACAACTATTGAAACCTTTGTCACTACCATTTCCGAAATTTTAGAATAAATAAAGCCTCAATATATATACTGGCCTAAATGATTCTTGAATGCCTCCTATGTTGGGCCTCATGGGCCTTATTGTTTTTATCTTGATATGATGTCTTGACCTTGATACCTTATCGTGTTATGATGTCTTGACCTTGATACCTTATCCTTATACCAAATACAAGTGGGTAATGCACATGATTGTAGTCCTTGTCTTGAAATACATTGACAAGCGCATCAACATGCGGGTGGACTTTGGAATCCTTTTATATGTCATCCAATGCTTCTGCATTCCATCCCTTTGATATGAAGAGCTTGCAGCAAGCAAATACTAATTGCTCCATCATAAACAATCTGGTTTTGTGTATGCATGGAAGAGCTAGATAAAGTATATATACCACAAGTGGATAAGCCCAAAGAAAATTAAACAAATTGTCACAAGAGTTTAGTTCTTTAACATACATTTTTGGGTGTGTTCTTTAGGGTAGGTCTCTTATATTTTCCAATTCAAACACAATAAAATAAAACTAACTTCCTCCCTTTAGTTGTAAAATTTATACTTCCATCCTCTAGTTGTGTGTGATGAAGCATGTCAGCCACTCATGTATGGTATGCCTCTTATGTTCTCCATAAGAAATAGTAGACAAGTGAGAAGAAATGCATGTATGTCATCTTCCATTTATGAGAAGTGGACAAATAAATATGGTATCCTTCACTTATCAGATGGTGGAATTTCAACCATGAATTCGATTGATGCAGTGGCCATGGACATGGTTGTAGGTATTTGCACTACTGGGATTCTTTTTGTATTTGGACCGGTTTGATGGGTTTTTTTTGTTGGTAACTAGGTCCGGTGATGGAAGTGAATAAATTCAAGGTAAGGATGGAAACAGGGATTCAACTACATATCGACGGATGCTCAATAGATATCTGGTAATTGTGAATTTTATTTCTTCTTCCCTTATTGTCTTCTATCTAGGATTGCCATCTATATTGTGAGAGATCCAAAGATTCTGAAATAGTGGAGATACTATTGGGTTGTGGGTTGCGTGTCCTCTCTGTTGTTGGGTCTTAACCTTCTAGTGACTCCTACTAGATTGATCTGTGAAGTCTCCTAGGGTTGGGTTTTGTTTTGTGAAGGTGTCTTTACCTTCTTAAGAAGTGTTGCTCAAGCCTGGATAAAGGATTGAAGTTTCTCTTCATGTTGAATAAGAATTAGGTCTTAAAAAAAATATTGGGTATTGCTTGGGATCCTATAAGCATGCAAATATTATTTATCAAGGGGAGTAAATTAGAAAACTATCAAGAATCTATGTATAGCATTATTTTGTGAATGCCTACTTAATTATAAACTGGGCAAACCAGAAGGCCCGTCTAGAGGTGACTGGCCTGGAGCACTGGTGTGATTGCATCAGAATGTATGGTATAGTTTATGAATTGGAAAATTTGAAAATTTAGGAAATAGGGAATGGCTTTAATATGCATGTACTACATTTTGGTATTGGTTATCAACAGAAACATATGCAAAACAATAGCAAGGAAAGGAGGCAACGAATAATTACATTTTAGGGCTTTAAATCATTTTATTGTTTTTTAATTCTTAGTTGAGATTGAGAATGGAGTGACCTAATTATAGAGAGAAATCACCTAAACTAGATTGTTGTTTTGGGTATTGAATTACACTGGCTTCACTCCTTTTGATGATAAAATCTTATGCATATACCACTAAAATAAATATTCCCTAACTTGAGCTTTTGACATAAATATTTAGACCATAAGGACTTCTACTGAATCTAGATCTTGTGAGATATTTATCAATTTTAATGGACTAGGCCCTTGGGGATTTCTTTAACTTGTAAAGATTTGGTTCATGGGTCTGGTTGATGGCATTTTTTTTACTAAGTATATTGTTTATTTATCTATCTTGGCTTGTGCCTCCTTTTCTTGCTTAAAATTGGTATTGGTTGGAGGTTTTTTTAACATGATAGTATTTTGCTCTTATTTACCAAGTTTTTTCCGGCCATGGTGCAGGTAGAACCAAACAGGTATTTGTCATACCTGTATTCGTCGAGTGAGGGGAGTTTAAGAAGGCTAGAGGATATTGATATATCCAGTAGGTCTACAAGGGCTAGATCAACTAGATATCAGAAGATCAAAAGAAAATTCAATAAACGCATGGAAATTTTCTTGCTGAAGGGGGGTCATGTTCCTATGATGATGAGACAATAGACGACATCAAGGTTCCATTAAGTTACAAACATCTGGAAAAGAAATGGGTACCTAGGGATATTCCTTGACTGAACATAGATTTTTGTGTGAATGAGATGATATATAGAATTGCACCGTCGTCATTACATGGATTGGAGTTGTTTTTGTATGGATGGCATAAAGGTTGAATACACAAGATGTACAGAATTGATGGAGTATGTTGGACCATATTACAACTACAAATATTGGATGTGCCTGGTCTAATATACACAAAGTATATGCAGATATCAGTTGTTAGCAAATTATTTACAACTGAAAGACAAAGATCAAAATAAAGGAGCAACGTTGTACATTGACGGAAGATCAAAGGCAATTGGGAATATTGTGGGGTTGTTGTGCCCCTACCCAACAGCCTTTAAAAAACATTATCTCATCAAACAAAATTGTGTTTTGTTTTGATGAAATGTTTGAATTTCATATAGCAAAACTAAAGAATTGACAGCTGCTGAAATGGTGACATTACAGAAGCTACTGAAACAATGAAATTAAATGTTTTTTAAAGAAAACCTTTGCGAACTATGGATTAGTTGACAAAATCATTACTTTGAAATTATTATTTTGAGAGGATTTGCATTGAAAATCAAGGGATAAGTATTAATAATTTATCATAAACTAATCTTGAAATCTTATCCAAATATTTAACATTTGATTTTATTATGTGATTTTGTTATCATAAATATTGATAAGGTATTGAAATTGGAAGGCTGATTATTGTATTTTTGGCACCTTATAAATGGTTAATTTTGATTCAATTATTCAACTTGGTAATTTTGATTCATGAAACGATGGATATTGGAGGATAAAACCATGCATTCAGATTAAGAGTTTGAAAGATATATTACTAAGCCTATCCTATTATTTTTGCTACATTAT
>LPNX010025437.1:57373-270597 GCA_001517045.1 Pseudotsuga menziesii | reverse complement strand
TGCAACGTTAAAAGTGGTTTATATTTCGACTGGTTCTTATTTCATGCTCCTTGGTTTAGTTGCACTTTTGTTGGCTTTCTAATCTAAACTTTTGGATTTAATTTATTTTTTGTGTGGGTTGTTTTGCAGGTTAGGAGCCGAAAATCTGATATCCAGAAGATATCGCGATCATAATCTAAAAATGATCTCACCAGATTGCCATGATACCAATTTGTTTCGCAACATTCCATTAATTTGCAGATTTTACTGAGGGCGTGATATTAACGTGGATTGTTGAAAAGAGATTTGTCACCAAAGGTTGTTCATTCATCAAGAGATGAAACTACTTGGTTAAAGTGAAGATGAATGGGATAAAAGAATGTCTAGACATAACTGGAATCGGTTACGGCGGCGAACAAGAATTTTTCAGAACTGAGTGAATACTCGGATAGACCAATGTGCGGTCATCTTATTTTATTAATTCAAACAGAAATGTAAATACCCCGGATTGAAGCATTTTACCCCATCACATAGCGTGGAGAGTTAAATTGAGTTAATCAATTGAAGGTTACCAGACTAGAGATTTAACAGGAATTCACCAGAACTGGGGAATATCTATTGTCTATCTTTTCGTTTTCTTATTCTTTTTCTAGATCAATTTATGATTATTATGATTATCTTTCTAATTTACGTCTCTAATATTTACAATGATTGAAAGTAAGAAGAGGTTTTATTTGTTTATTGCATGCGGTTTTCTTCTTGCTGATTTTACTTTGAGTGGGGTACATCAACCTAAATGAGGAAGACGGGTGTAGTTGGATCTTCCAGCTGATAGGAATCGCGCATCTAGGGATCTATGCAGAAAAGAAATTGCTGGGAATAAGGAGATCAACGGTGATTGATGCCATGAATTTCAGCTAGTAACAGAAAACGCGTTTTTAAACAGACAGGTGTTTTTCCAGGCTTCACTGCTCATAAATGGAGACAGATCTCAAAAATACGCCACATGGGTTTTCTCCAGAACGGGGCCATTTAGCTATACTCAGCGAGATTTCCCCAGAAACTGAGGGATTCTAAGAGATTTCTGGGATTCTCTGAGCACGATTTTTGCATTTGCGGCCAGCAGAGAAACGAATTTTTCCAGAAATTTGCCAGCTCAAAACTCAGTTTGGATTTCATTTCTTCTCACCTTTGCTTATTTAAGCAAACAAGAATTTGATTGCAGGGGGAGGGGGGCTCGACCGAAGTGAGGTTGTGTTAGACAAAGCTTGGAAGTTTATTTTCTGTTTTGTAAACGCAGCTACCAGAAGAGGAAGAGAAGGATTGCTCTGCTTGAGGAATTATTTCTTTAATAAGATCAAAATGCATGATTGCTGAGAGGTGGGAGCTATTCTTTCTTTTCAGCCGAGGTCGATGCTAGGAGTGCTCAACAGTGGCAAAATAGATTTTTCTTTCAAACCTGGTGGGACGTTGCCAATGGGGGAGAATTGCTGAAGAAGATCTGGACAGAAGACTGAAGACAGAGTCTGTTGCTTGAGGGTTTGTAATTTTTTGCAGACTGATTATCTGAAGGATACAGACATATCGTTCTCTTAGATATTTTGTTTAATTAGTCAAATTTCTTTGTCTAATACAAATTTTTCATCTGCAATTTCATGTTTCTTATCTTTTATGATTAACAGTCAGTTTTCATATTCAGCCTTATCAAATTATGATGATTTGTATTTGATATTGAAAATCTGAATAGATTGTGTGATGGAATGATTTCTAATTGCATCTATTGTATTCAGATTTAACATGTGTATTGCAAAACTACTGTTCTGTAAAATTTCTTTATAACACAAACAGGAAATACATTATAATGTTTTAAGATCTGAATGTTTTCTGATTTAAAACTTGTAATTCTTGTTGTTTGCATCTTTTAAAGAAACCAGTGAAGTAAAAGATTTATGTTGATCAAGAATTAGATTGTGTTTTTATGAGTTAAGTTAGGTTTAAGATTACTTTTTCTCTGATACAATTAATGAAGGATTATTCTATTTATTGGTTGTAATCAGGTTTAGAATAGGTTAATATTTTCTTTCCTTAAAAATAAAGAAAAAAGTTAAAAAAACAATCCTATTTTTAATCAGATAGCATTTGATTCCTGAATCTCATGTTTTATTAATCTTTAGTCTTTCATTAGTTAGCTTTTACATTGTAATAATTGGATTTACATTAGTCAGAGTTAGCTAGTTTGATTTGTTGTTAGTTTTATTATCGAGTTGATTTAATTTTATCTTTTTTAGATTTAATTTCCTCCTTAGTTTCTTTAGATCAATTCATTGGCTAACGGAGCCGTTAAACCCATCGAGAATAGCCATTCCAAACAGCTTGGAGCCTGTTTAAGGATCTCAGACTGGGTTATTTCTCCCTGTTGCGAGCAAGTCACATATGCCCGTCAACAGGGGTTTATAAATAGTACACAACCAGGGTCTATTCTTAAACAACCCAACTGCATATTTGAGGGGGGTGAAGGAAACCATGTATTTGTATGTGCCATTAAATCAATAGTTGCAGGGGAAGAGCTGCTTATTAATTACAATTTGAATCGAGTAGATACAAACACGATTACTATTGATGTGGTACATCCAACGATTTACCTAGCCTTTAGTTAATTATTTTAACCTCTTAAGGATTTTTTGTTACTAGATTGTTAAAATTTTGATTAAATTTTATATACTTACTTCGCAAGGTAGTGATCGGGGGTGCATCACCCCAACACCTAGTCAGAGGAGTACACCATCCTTGAGGCATCATGTATAAATCTTTGTAATAGTACAAATATAATTTGAAAATTGAGTTTTTTGTGTTTTTTTGTGTTTTTTCGTGAGTATATTCGTATGGTTTGTAAAATGTTATCTATATTTACTTTGCATGGTAGTGATCGGGGCATCCCCCCAGTATCTGGTTAGACAACAGCAGCCTCAGGGCAACAAGTAAACATGATTATAACTGTACAATTTAGATACGTCAAAATGTTATGTTATTATATTGTTTTAGTGATTATTTTGGTTTCGTTGGGTAATTTTTTCTATGTTTTTTATGTAGGGTTCTGTGAGGGGCACCTCCCTCACATTAGATGTTACTAAAACTACCTCGAGACGGCAAGTATACATCGATGCCATTGTACACATTTAATATGTATAAACATTTCTGTTGTTTTGTTTTTTCAAGAGTATATTCGTTTGGTTATATAATCTTATCTATATTTGATGCAGAGTGTTGATCAGGGAAGCCACCCGGCTGTTGATCAGATGACAGTAGCCTCAGGGCAACAGGTAAACCTAATTGTAATTCTACAATTTAAATACGTCAAACTTATACCAATATAAAATGTAGCATAATGTTTTTTTGTCATGTATTTTTTCGTTTGTATATTGGTTTCATTATGATAATGGTGTCTACTTCTTTTTGTGTAGGTGGATGATCGAGGAAAGTCCCTAGCTGTGGATCAGATGACACCAGCATCCAAGCATCAGGTAAACCTAGTTGTAATTTTAGGAATCTATCATGATAGATATGTTTTGTTAGTATAATTTTTTCCACTATCTATTGCTTTAACACATAAGTAATGTTTTGTATATTTTTCTTGCAGACCAATTAATTGATGTAGAAAACAACATCACAACAATCCATAAATTTTGATGTGCATGAGTTGTTGAACGATGCTGACATTAGTTTTGTCTAGAGCTGATTAAGGTGATAGAGAAGACCTTGAAAAGAATTAATGCGGATATCCTTCATCTGTTATTCATTATTCCATAGACAGACGAGATTGAAGCCAAGGTTGAAGTGTTCGTAAAGAGATCTCATGCCCTGCAGGTAAGTTGTGGAATCTTGAATCATAACATCAAATCATTTAGAACTTTATAATTTTTACTTTTTATATGATAGTGAACTTATAATTGAATGTTTTGTATTTACAGGATTTTCTGCGACCACACACTAATGGTCAAGGAGTTGTTGGGCCCAGTGATGCTCGTGGTGATCAGTCGTCACATGAGAAAATGACTCCATGTACAACGATTCCTGCACCATTTTTTTCAACTAAACAGTCGGCAACATGTTTCGTGACACCCCCAAGGCCAGCAAAGAGTGCACCCGCCACTAATCGATGCACACCAGATCGTCCAGAGAAGGGGTGGATGCAGAGCCTGACAGTATTGCTAATACTGAAGCAACATTTCCTGGATCTTCCCATGTGGCTAGCACGGGTTCAGTGGAGACAACCTTTTTATGATGAGGAACTCGTTCCAATAAAGACAGAGAAGATCCTAGATAATTATACATTGTTCAAGTTAGTTTTTATAATTTGATTGTAATATACTGATAAAACATTTTCTTAAAACTAATGATGGCATGATTGTTTTGCTAAAAATGATGTTTTTATAAACATCTAAATGATTTGACCTTGGATATCTTCGATCCCACCATTTGCACAAGGTGGGAGAGACAAACAAAAAAAATTAAAGGATGAGATGATGAATCGGTTGGTTGGATTTTTCGGCAACGAGACCTTCGCTACAACAAAGGTCCTAAAGAAGGCTAGACAACATATGAAGATTGTCTGAGACCAATACAGGGTTCACTTAGAAAGGAACCCTAGGTATGAGCGCCCTCCAATGATTCCATCAAGGGAGTGGAAAGGCCTAGTGGAATATGGAAAGAAGAGGGCTCTGAGAAAAGCGGGAAAGATACTACCAGGCATAGGGAGGTATGCAATACTTTCCACAGTGTAATGTTAACCCTTATTATTATTATTATTATTATTATTATTTAGCTCGAATTTGGAACATCTAACGTATTTCAACACTTGCTTAGGTTGTCAAACACATCAAAGGCCTCAAGTGAACTGGTTGTCTATACATGTATATATATGTATAGACATATGCCTATACATATATACACACATATATGTATTGGAATTCTACAATTTAAATACATCAAAATTATACCAATATAAAATGTAGCATAATGTTTTTTGTTATGTATTTTTTTTCGTTTGTATATTGGTTTCATTATGATAATGTTGTCTACTTCTTTTTTTGCAGGTGGATGATCGGGGAAATTCTCCAGTTGTGGATCAGACGACACCGTCATCCAGGCATCAAGTAAACCTAGTTGTAATTTTAGGAATCTATCATGATAAATAGGTTTTGTTAATATAATTTATTCCATTGTCTATTGTTTTAACACGTAAGTAATGTTTTATATATTTTTCTTGCAGACCAATTAATTGATCTATGAAACAGCATCACAACAATCCATAAATTTTGATGTGAATGAGTTATTGAACGATGCCGACATTGGTTCTTCTCTAGACCTGATTAAGGTGATAGAGAAGACATTGAAAAGAATTAATGTGGATATCCTTTGTGTGTTATTCATTATTCCGCAAACAAACGAGATTAAAGCCAAGGTTGAAGTGTTCATAAAGAGATCCCATGCCCTGCAGGTAAGTTGCGGAATCTTGAATCATAATATCAAATCATTTAGAACTTTATAATTTTTACTTTTTATATAATAATGAACTTATAATTGAATGGTTTGTATTTACATGATTTTATGTGAGCACACACTAGTGGTCAAGGCGTTGTTGGCCCAGTGATGCTCATGGTGATCAGTCATCACATGAGAAAACGACTCCACGTACAACAATTCATGCACCATTTTTGTCGACTGAATAGTCAGCAACACGTTCCGCGACACCCTTGAGGTCAATAGATAGTGCACCCGCTACTGACTGATGCACACCAGCTCATCCAGAGAAGGGGTGGATGCAGATCCTGCCAGTATTGCAAATACTGAAGCAACATTTCTTGGATCTTCCCGTGTGACTAGCACGGGTTCAGTAGAGACAACATTTTTGTGGACGAGGAACTCGTTCCAATAAAGATAGAGAAGATCCTAGATAAATATACATTGCTCAAGTCAGTTTTTATAATTTGATTGTAATATACCAATAAAACATTTTCTTAAAACTAATGATGGCATGATTGTTTTGCAGGAAATAATGTTTTTTATAAACATCTAAATGATTTGACCTTGGATATCTTCGGGCCCACCATCTGCATAAGGTGGGAGAGAAACGAAAAAATTTAAAAGATAAGATGACGAATCGGTTGGTTGGCTTGTTCGGCAACGAGACCTTCGATACATCAAAGGTCCTAAAGAAGGTTGGACAACATATAAAGATTGCTCGAGACCAATATAGAGTTCACTTAGAAAGGAACCCCAGGTATGAGCGCCCTCCAATGATTCCATCAAGGGAGTGGAAATCCCCAGTGGAAGATGTAAGAAGAGGGCTCTGAGAAAAGCAGAAAAGATACTACCATGCATAGGGAGGTATACAATACTTTCCACAATGTAATGTTAACCCTTGTTATTATTATTTTTTAAATCGAATTTGGAACATCTAACGTATTTCAACACTTGCTTAAGTTGTCAGACACATCAAAGGCCTCAAGTGAACTAGTTGTCTATACATGTATATATATGTGTCTATACATATATACACACATATATGTACATATATGTATAGACATATATGTACATATATGTATAGACATATATGTATATATGTATATATGTCTATACAAATATATGTCTATATATATGTGTGTATATATATATATATAGACATATATATGTATATATATATATATAGACATATATATGTATATATATGTACATATGTATACATATACATATGTACATATATATACATATAGAGATGTATATACATGTATATATATATATATATATATATATATATATATGGTGATGAAAATATACTATTGGTCACTGACTTTGACCAAATCCTCCATGTTTTTTTCCTTGAGATTAGGATACTTTTCAACCACTTGGAAGATCAAATTTAACTTGGACCATTTTTATGTCATCAATTTGTGCTATATGAACATAAGTTACTAACTTATCAATACTTAGACATGGAAATTCAATATTATTGTGTACTCAATTATCTTTGTGTTACTGCTCCATATTTTCCTTTATGCTAAACACAATTGTGTTAATCTAACTTGCATTAGCTTCAATAGTTCCTTTGTTAAGTTTCTCTCAACTCTCACTACTATTATTCATTCTCTACAACTAATGCACTTGGATTTACCATTACATTCCATCAAACATTGAATTGTCATCCTTTGTGCATTTTATGTTTAGGTTTGAATATGAAGAATTTTAAACAAATTATCTTATAGATGGAAATTATCTTATGGATGGGAAATGTGAAACCTGAGCCTTGTATTATGGGTGGAATTTTATTTTTGTTTCTATAGCCAAACCTACAAATATGATAGGATACCATACTCCTCTAATTGATGAAAATGACCGTACTTATGAATTTTGATTATATCAAATTGAGAAACACCCTTGAGGTACAACTCTATGTTTGCAAGATATTTGACCCTTTTGTGATACTAGACAAAATAACAAAGAGACAGTACTGCCATTGTGATCTTTGTCAACAAGCTCACTAGTTCCATACTTTCTTATCTCTTTGCAGTCATGAATCCCATCATGACCTACCGAATTTGACATTCCTCCGCTTTGTTTCCTTAGTATGACTTGAGAGAGAAATATGTGCACTTCTCATCCCAAACAAGGCTAACCATACAAGATTGATCAAAGGAACAACCTTTCTCTACAACGCATTACTAAAAATAAAAATTAAAAATTAAAACCACATACAAAGAGTCCCTATTTTAGTTCCTCACAGGCTAAAACTACCTCCAGTTGCAAATTTTGGACATCATTATTCACAAAAATTCTACAATTTTGTAGCTAAGCCACTTTTCAACATGATCACATGGTCTATCAACCAATTCCACTAAAAATTCTTGAAATTTATATTCATCTTCGTTCTTACCTCTTATTTCCAAGACATTCGCAAATGTGACCTAAGATAACAGAAATTTCTATCATGTGATCGATATTTATTTAGAGCCGCAAACTCCAAGCAAGTGTCTTGTAAATCAGAGGTCCTTGAGTTCTATTGGAGCATATGCTACTTCATCTTGAGAGTCAATTCATAAGAACCATGTTGCCACTTGGCATGGAGAGGAACCTTTTCTTAACAACACAAACTAAGTCCTCACACAGGATATCCACCTTCATACCAATAAATTTCAACTTTGTAGGCATCCAATCCTTTGCTACTATCTTGGCAATAACAGGCTTCAAGTTCCTCAAATAGGAATGACTACTCTCATAACCATGTACCAGGTCTTATTCTATAGTAAAAGCAATATCAGATAGGATTTCTTAATGTTATTCCCATCGAGTAAAAGGGGGCATTGCAACAAGTTCAACAATTCCTCTATACATCTTCTAAGAAATTTTGACGATGTCTTTTACAAATTTGTAGAATTTTCACATGGGATTCATCTTTTAAAAATTACACATAAGAGACATCAACATTCTTGATAACTATTTACTTTTATCCTCTTCGTAGATTGATTTTGATTTCCGTTGGATACTTCCATGCAAAAGGAGTTGCACCAAAGACAGAGTCCTAAGTGACAAACTATTTTGCATAGTCCTGGATTTCTTATTGAATGATTATGATTTGCATTATGTATTGTAGTTGAGTTAAGTCTACACCAAAAATAGAGGCCTTGCAACTGTTAAGTGGAAAAAGATATATGTACAGGATAGAGGAAAAGAGACTATAGTTAAATTCCACACAGGATTTGTGTTGATGAATCGAGTGGACTATAAGTCCCTCATTCACAGTGTCACATGCCCCAATTTTGCAAAAATAATATTATCATATTTGATTTTATTTCAAGACAATATGTTAAATTTTATGCTAAGTTGTAATTGATGACTCGGCAGAGTCAAGGATGTTGAATGTAATTCTGAATATTTTAATTATAAATAAATAAAAGTGGAGACAAGAGCTTGGGAGAGCTGTTAAAAGAGTGTTTACTGGTCAAGTTGGTGGAGGAGACTGGGTGGAGAGCAAATAGATAAGTGGCAGCATCCTCAAACACTTCCAACTGTTGCAGGTGGAAACCTCCCTACATTTGGGGTCATGGTCCCCCAAGAAAGTGGGATCAAAGCAGGTGGCTCAATTAATGACAACTGACCCAAAAGACCTAGGAAATCTTGATAAAAATGCCCATTGAAGAGAGCTGAGGCTGCTCATTCCAGGGAGGTGTTCATTCAGGTGAATGTAGTTCAAAGGATTTCATTGGGAAGAGAATTTGTGGAAGGTGTTTGAGGGGTTAACTGTAAAATTGATCTAGTGCAGCTTTTCAGCTGAAGGATCTTACTGCTGAGTCCAGAGTGAATACTAAGTCATTGGACTAGCATATTGTTGATTTCTCCACCGGTTCTCATCAAGGGAGACCAGGAACATGCTCGGGGGTCCTGAGGAGACGTTGTTTGAGCGCTCTCCAGGAGTTGGTAGGGAGGAACGACCTCCCAACGCTGTTGTTGTCCAGCTTAATCAGGTTCTACAGTCTTTTAATTTTATTGTGTCAAATGTTAAAATGTTAGTCTGAATGATTATTGAGTGTTAAATATTAGTTGTGACTTGATAAGAGTTAGTAATCTTTTAGTATTTGAGAAACTGATTCTGAAATTGATGAAAAGTAATCCTAACCTGTGTTTTTCCACATCTGGAGTGGACCAGACCATACTCCAGCACAAGCAGTGTATTTAAATAAATGATGGATATGATAGAAATCCAAAATGAACTGATGTATTATGCAGTAATTTATTTCTGTATGTAGTTGTTATCAGAAAAGAACAATATCCTGTTAGTTAAGTTTATTGTTAACCAGATTGTTGTTGTAAGAATGTTAGAAAAGAAATAGTCATAATACTTTACAGATAGCAGGTTATTATTTTATCAAGGTATTCAAGTAGATAAGTTATTACTTTTACACAGTACTTAATTTGTAAATTATATTAGTAACCTGTAACAGAGACAGAAGAAATAACTTAGATAAACACTTATTTTATTCTGCAAAGGAAAGAAATAAGTCTGATATACATAGTTTATTTACTAATCATAATAACTAACTATATCTACAAATGTTTATACTTCAAGTAGGGTATTACTAGCTTATTTAATTTCTATAAACAAATTAATTACAGAGATGAAAAACATCTTAACAAAGGATTTTAGTAACCCTACCTGTATTTATTTAATAAAAACATCTAGCATACAATGGTAAATAATATTTTAATAAATGTTATTTATAAAAGAACTAATTCTTTTAAATTTTAAACAAAATTTACTTATAAAAGAAAGTACAGGGTCGATACCCTAATAACAATAATATTTATAAATAACAACTATATCAATATTAATCCAAGTTTTTGAATTAATTATTATTTAAACAACAAAACTATTGTAGATTATTACAGTCCTCTAAGGACAGTGGAAAAATAACTATGGTATTATAACATTATATACCTATAACAATAATTACATTAAATTAATTATTGAACTAAAACTTAAAGAATAAATTAAAGAAATTATTTTACACACAAGTCCCTACAGGAAACCCTAGCTCGAATATCTAAGCTTGTAATTATAATATGATAGAATAACAAGTTAAGCTATAACAATACCATTAATGCAAGATAAATATTATACAGCAAAAAGATTTCTATTACACAGGCGAATAAGGGTAAAAACCCTAGTTTACAAAATTACTTTAAGAGCTTAAAAAAAAAATTTAACTGAGTTCTAGCTCAAAAGAGAAATTCTCTATGCCTTATAAATATCAGGGTATGGCTTGATAGGCCGCAAGAGCTATTAACATAACTGTGTACAAAAACAAGTAAACAAACATTTACAAGTCACGGCTTGAGTCGGAGTACCCTGCTAGAAGCAAGGGTTTAACAAAAACTAAACTAGAAATCTGAAGAACAGTAACCCAAGAAGGGTAACAACCAGGCCGTAACCTTTCAACTGGAAACTGTCCCTTAAGAACTGCACAAGTAGGGAATTCCATTTGTTAACCAGGGCTTACCCGTAGCCAGAGTGTCGGCCCTTTACTTGAAAATACTTGCTGCCAGGAGAGGTGCGAACTGTCACCTACAAAGAGGAAAACCAATGTTAATTAAAATATGATTACATAACTGTATACTGAATTAAAGTTTAGTTTTAAAAACTTAAAAAGCAATTTCGTTACCTAGAAGTGAAAGTTATATAGCCACGAAGGAACAACAGCACCGCCATCAACGAAACCAAAAGCCAAACCTTCATACTTGTAGTGACAAAGACGATGGAGATGTATGCACAAGCCACTGCCAGCAGCAGCAAGAAGAAGTTTGGGAAACGACCAAGCAAGAACTAGACAGCGAAGCTGGAACTGTCACCCACAATGCAAGGCATGAGAATGAGACTCTTAAACCCTAAGACGAGGACAGTGTTGTAACAGCAGCAAGCAAACTTTAAAAATTATCTCTGCAGGTAGGCCACGGAGGAACGAGCAAGAAGCCACTCACAGGCCGAAAGCCTTATGCCACGACTCTCTACAAACCCATTTAGAGGTAAAACTCACAATGCACAACAAGAGTTTTACAACGAAGAAGGTAAACTGAAACGATTAAAACAGGACTCGGAGCTCATCTAACAAACAGTAGGGTACCATGGCCGCCATGAAAATGGTTGCAGAGCTGCCTGAAGGCCCGAGAACTGCGGAGGTAAATAACAAAGAGTAGGGTTACAACGTTTTTTATACTTTCGGCACTTGGCCAGGAGAAGACCACGTGGTCACTTAAATTTTTTACCCATGCAGTGGATCGTCACAATAGTCACCTGCATGCAATGATTTACAATAATTTTTATATTAATCCGTGAACAATCATGCAAGAACTATATTGATCAAACATTTATAAGGTCTCGCGATCATATAATATGTGTCAACATATTGTTGCTTGGGCATAGAAAACAAGAACCCTCAGATTGTTGACAAACTTGAGATATAGTAATCATGTAGTTCGAAACTATTATGATTATATATCTTTGTTTTTTTTAACGCAAAAACCTTACTCATAAACCAAACAATGGAGTGGTTTGAATGCCTCAATCTTTTCCAAATGTTAATAAAATAACGTGAACATTATGATTACCATGCTTATCCACGTTGACCTAGCAACCGATGCCACATTTTAACTTCAGTTTTGCTCGAAATAATTCATGCATGAAAACTTAGATCATTGTTAACCATATGTCCATTATATCATAGCATCGATATTACATTATGGATATTGGTAAACCTTGTTCTAATTCGTTGACCTTGATTTGTGTAGAAATCATATGTTGTTTTGGGAGATACCAAGTAAAAGTTTTATAATCACCTAACAAACTATAGTATTCTATAAATAGAAAACATTATAGTCTATGCATGGCTAATCTCGTTTCTAACAACATTTAAGTTCTGACATTTATAAATTTACACAACATAGTATTAGTAGAATCATGAACTCTATTAATTTTACTTGTTTATAATTTTGAATTAATTATAGACTTGTATATCTAATAAACAAGATAGTTTATGCATGGTTGTGAGTCTCATAGAAACCAATAAATCAGTTGGTGGCCAAAAATAGGAATTTTGAAGTGTAAAAATGAGAACACTTCTATAAATTCTTTGACATAGCTCAGGTCAATGAGACTTTAATAGATTTTGGTTATTTTCACAACATGGCATTTAATATTATATTCACCATGCCCTTTGAACAGTAAAATGGTTTTAGGAGTATCTGGTGTTTAGCATGGAGTAGTAAGTCGATCTTTCTCGAAAGCATCAACCTCAATAAACTGTTGCGAACAATAACTTAAATACAAGTGAAGTATTATAGAAAAGTAAGAAACTGAATTAGAATAATCCTATTGGAGTTTAAAGTCTTTAGAACCTCGTGTTTCGATGTAATGTTAAGAACTTACAGGCAGTAATCTTCATTGCGGAAGGTAAATGTCAAGCAGTTGGTTATACTAATATTATAAGTTGATAATGTATAAATACTGATAGATCAATCATTATGGCATTACAGGTTATGCACTCTAAAGTAGAAGTTACTTACAACTAAGATCACAAGTTGAGAACCAAAGAAAGTATTTCACTGTCACTACTTACAATAAATAAAGAAACTCAATTACTTGTATTTCGTTACAAGAACAACTAAAGGAAACAAAATTGTTTACCTCACGGAAGTAGTTTGAAATATAATAGCTTATTTACTAAGCTCGTAATTGCAAAAAGAAATACTGTTGGTTACTTTATGAAATCTAAAGCGTTATTTCGTTCAATCATACTTGTAAAACCCGTAAGAACAAGTAATCTTTTTGCGTTAGCATAAATGCTAACTAAGCCCAGGATTTCAAATCAGATTCCACCTACTTGTCATAAATAAAATTCATCAGTAAACTGAATGTAGAAATAATGCGCAAGTTAAACTTAATCTTGTTTCAAAAAGGAAACTACTGAAATAACATAATTGAGATTATGTAAAACTAATCTATTAATTGTTTCTTTTATTGCTAACCTTTAGCTGTTAGTAAACTGCAGTTCCAACATTTTATGTTAATACAATTTTTTTAAATTTTTGTGAAAATTTGGGGTTTTGACACACAAATAATCAATATCTAATATTTAGGTAATGGTCTACATGGTTAATAACATAGGTTTTATGTTTGCGATGTAGTAGTTTCTTTTAAGATTAATATGAAACATTTCATTAATTTCATAGTCAATCATGTAGTGAAGATGGTCTATTTACTTTTGCCAACCATTTTTGACATATATTTCTTGGCAATGATGTGATGGTTGTCTAATGTTTCATCTCAATTGGTCTATTGCAATGTTCAAATCCCATTTATATGATATTATTTTCATTTTTCATTGCAGCTTCCTTTTGTTTTGTAAATGAGTGGAATATTGCAAATCGTGGAAGCTACAATGGGTACATGTGTTAGTAGTCATGAAGCATCAAGGCCTAGTGCTTTACTTCTTCCAGAAAAAGGTTCAAGTGAACTGGCCTCATCAAGAAGAAACCTTACAACCTTAGCGTATTGTATGTTGTGTCCCAATAAAACCAACTATGTTACAATCAAAATCTCAGCGTTCTTATTCTTGATGGTAGGATAGCCATTTGAGCCCTAAAAATTCAAAATGGCTTCAAGAAAACCTGACAGGTATATCTCTTTCTCTGACATTGTACATATTATGATAGCAGTCCCAAATGATGGACTAAACCAATCCTTCTGAATGAAATGTGATATCATGATTCATTCCTTTGTTAGCAGTGTGTGCAAACACATGGAGTCATGGGATATGACAAATATGGTTCTAGTCTCTGATTTAGATTTTATGTTTGGTAGAGGTAGTCAATGATAACTTCCTTCAAAATCATTATGGGGATGAGCATCCATATCTTGTGGGTTGTTCTATGACACAATTATATGGATAAATTGCACTCATAGGTTGTGACAACAGTTTGTCTTACTTCTTTTTCCTTATGTTTATAAGCAGTTCTCTACTTCTGCACTATCAATGATTCATGTATATCAAACAGAGGAGGTGTTATAACTATATGTCAATTCCAAGTTGGGTTCGCATGAAGCTATCAACAATTGACAACACATTGGTTTCATCATTATCCTCACTAAACTTCAACGAATTGTAGAATACAACTAGAGTGAATCTTAGTAAGAGACCCACTAAGGTTAGATGGGTTTCAAATAGCTCAGAAGGATACTGCATACCTTTTATAGGTGAAGAGTATATGGATGGATCAAACTTGAAGGAAGAGGAGCCGATTTTTTACCTCACTAGAAATTGTACAAATGCATGTAAAGAGTAGTTTCGTCTCAAAATATTTCTATGTGCAATTTCCTTTCTCCCATATGCTTGCATATCCTTATTAATGTACATGTTGTTTTTTGTTCTAGTCATCAATTGCACATTTTTTAATGGTTGGAGCTTCTTGTATTGATATCCTTAAATATTTTTAGGTAGGAATTTATCTAGCAGCATCATTGATGTTATTTTTATGTTTCTTTTATATTGTTTAATGCCTTTCATCAATTTGAGTATATGTTGCTTGTCATTGTAACAACCCCAATGATACTAACAATGAATTTGTTGTCCAAAGGGAAATTTGAACTTTGATACAAGCACTCAAACTATTGTTATTTTTAAAAGTGTTCCTTTAGAATGTTGTTTATTCAGATATACCTACAGCCTTGTTAGTTAATCATAACACACACATTTATAAAAACCCAAAATATATGGCAGTGTCTTTTATGCATCGTGATCTTTCTAGCAGTCCCTCATACTACATTTCCAATGAAAGATTCACCTCCATTTATGCGACATAAACCTTGTGATCTGAATGCATTCAAGTCATACATGAATAAAGAACTACTTATAAGCAGCTTCCAACTATCATTTTGGTATACATAATCCAATTCCTTTAACCACATTTTAATAATTATAAGGGCTTGCGACTAACAACAGAGTCTCTTAAGTAATTGAACTCACTACTTCAAGCACTGGTATTCATCCGTAAATTTATCTATCATCATGATGTCGAGTTGTAGTTCTACCATCTCTTTAAGCAGAAGATACTTTGTTTAAAGGACTATCCCTTTTTTGAATCTAACCAATGAAACATAAGAGGCATAATAGTATAACTTGACAATCTTCCATCGAATTCATCTTAATACGTTATCATTTTGAACTTAAGTGGTGCAGTACGCATGCATTCATTCTTAAGATGTCTTTTAAAACAATTCAGGGTCATTGAGGTAACCATATCATTCCTCGACTTAATTTTAAGCAATAAATTGTATTGACGAGATTGTAGAAACAATGTTATAAGTACACAAAATAATACGGGAAAAATAGACACATTTAGAAACAAGAAAAATAGAGAGACGCCAATGTACGTGGTTCACTCAACCCATGGGATACGTCCACAAAACTGTCACATCATGTGACATTTATTTCATTAAAGGGTTACATTCTGCAACGTCATTGTTGCCTTGCTTTCTTCTCCCAATACCCTCTTACAAGAGTATCTCTAAACTATCTGATACAAGATCAATCTTAGACATAAATTTTAACAAGTTCCATCCAGTTCGCTAACAAAATTTTGGCATCCAACTTTCCCTTTACTCAAACTTCTGGGACATGTAATCATACACAACATGACCCAAAACCCTATGGATCACCTATTATTTTTACAACATATAAGGTATATTCAAAACAGGATAGGATTCTACTATCAAAAGTGGGGAACATTCAAAGCCTCGATCTGTCCTAAATACATACATTAGATCCAAGTGTAGAAAACGTTCCAAATCCCAGACTTATGAAAGTAAAAACAACAAAAAATTAAAGTCTATTCACAAGCAGACATATGCAGACATTGGAAGCCTACAGCATTCAATGTTCTAGATCTATTGGGCCTAATTCCAAGTGTAGGAGACAATCATTGTCTCTCTATGATCAATCTCACTCCCATCAACAATGGGACGTCCTATCGGTGTCGATTTTAGAACCAATTGATTTCTTAAGCTACTGCCCTCTAATTAACGGGTTTAAATAATTGAACACAAAAATCCCAAATCCGATACAGCGAGAAGGGATAAACCAAGCCCTACATGGAACAATAAAAAAAAACTTGTTTAACTATGTCAAGTTTTGTAACATAGCACCCACCCAAAAGAAGGTTTAAATGGCCAAAGAGGTGGTCGTTACCTTAGCCTGCCACACCTAGTTTTGGCCTTCGTCATAACATTATCCAACTCAAGCCTTGTGATTAACCTATTTAGCTATCTGCTAAAGATATCATGTGTCATTTTACAATTCAAAGGAAAAGGCATGTCATCGCTATTCTCGTGGTCATGTGAAAGGTGCGCCCCTAGGTATTTAAACTTAGTACTAATATTTGGGTTATATAGAGGCCATTTCGCAATACACGTAGAAATTAAAAGTACAGCCTTTGTCAATTTAAGAGGGAGGTGACCTAGCTCGTCTCATCTAAAAATGTTTCTTGGATGCACGCAGGAACTATTGTTCAGGTGGCTATTTTTGGTGGATGTGCTCAGACAGTCCACCAACATTACCAGTAGGTACATGCTTTGCATATACTAAGTATCAGAATACCAAACCAAAAACTATATGAACTAATTCATTTACAGACGAACCTTGTGCAAACTTCAGATTTGTCTAAAACCCAAAAAAGTGACCGCACGCCGGAACGATCTATAGGGCATAAGAAAATACATACAGGAATTGGACGTTCGATAGGTCTATTAAGGAGGTTCACATCCGCCCGCTAATGCCATCTAGGGAAGAATGAACACACATCAGAGCAGGAGTTGCGCATAGAGCAACATGTATACATGGTTTGGTTACGCTTGCCGAAACTCACCTTGGATTACGCAAAATGAGCCCTAGACCAGACACAGTAGAATCATATGCTACACACACAGTAGCGATATATATACATTCTAGATATATAATGTATTTAATACAGTCGTGTGTATTTAGATGTCTCTGATAACGTGCATATAGATATACATATATATCTCTTAAATTGCAATGATGAAGGATTCCATACCAGATCAAATCAGATCGGATCAATGTTGGGTCTCTCCAATCACCAAGGACGCGTACCGCCTTCCTGCAGCAAGTCAAGATCCCAAAGGTATATCTCTTCTCTTAAGAAGGTAGAGATCAATCTCTTGGAGAACGCAAGGGCATTCCTCCAGAGCACGCAGGGATTAACTTTACTATCCTCATTGCAGAGATCTGATCTCTAAACCATCGCAGGGATCAAGTCCCCTACGGAAATCACAGCCATTGAATTCCCTTCTCCAATTGTATAGATCCCATCCTACCTAAACATTCCATATATTTAATAACCTCTCCAATGTCGAGATCCTCCTTCACAAAAACCCAAAACCAGAGTTTGTTTTTTTTTCTCCCCCCTTCTTCTCCCAGGTTTTGGAAATATATACCGGTGGAATCCTTAACGCCTCCATAATCAACGCTTATGCATGCCCCGTAACGCCTCCACAATTGATGACTGCTTATTCAGGGTAATTAAAAGCTCCCCGTTCAACGTCTCTCAATAGTTAATATAAAATCAAGGGATTTTAAATGACAACATCGAAATTTATGGCTATAAAGCCGGAATGGTTCCGTAATCAGGCCTATTAAGCGAGGTAAATTCAATACCTCCTTTTAATATGGTATTCCCGTTCCATAAACATAGGTATATGTGATAATATATATATATAATTCTTTTAGTTCCCCAATTTCACATAATATAAATTTAACTTCTTTTTACCATAAGATGCCTTCACTTATATAAGGCTCTCTTATTTTGTATGAAATCCCTTTTCATATATATATATATATATGTTTTTTCAATACCTTTGATTAATGTAAGGTGGTAGTAACTACATCATGGTGGAGGTTTTTTATTCTTTGTAAAAACCTCTTTATGATCTATTGTATAAGTTGTAGTTACTCTTAGGTTATTAGAGTGCTTTTCATGTGATAATCACCTCATGTTCAAACCCTAAGCTTGCATGTCGATAATCAGTAATTTACCCATTAAGTGCGTGAGGAAAAATACCAGTGACTAAGAAGTGACTTAAGGTCGAAGGCGAGGATGGCTACTTGATTCCTTCATCAACACTACAATGATGCCCAATTACCTTTACTCGACCTCCAAGGTTTTTCCCTCATTGTTTACCCATCCCTTAGTGGATTAGTTTTCAATTCATTTTTTTCTTTTTGCACCAATTTTCTTCGGTTCTCCTAAGCCTTCGAAATTAGGGAAGAAATCCCTTAACTTACTAGTTTTTACTGGTGGGGCCTTGGCCTTGAGCTCCTAACCAGAAAACAAGTACAATAAATATTCGTAAATACAAAATATCCAGGGTATGCGAGAGGGATGTTACAGTCATATTGAATACTTTGACTTGCAGGTGCTGAAGAAAAATTGCAAACTATGGTTTTGAGGATGTTACTCCTTCAAAAGGTTCAACAAAAGAAAAAATTGAAGCAGAACTTGACCTGAACAAAAATAAGGGAGGACTCATCGATTGTCTCACCTTTTGGAGATTTCTGGTGAGATCCTTGTCTAGAATTCATTGTCAAAACTTTGACATGACCAATTCTAGTTGTAGATGATGATTTGGTCCTTCATGATGTCCTCAGGAATTATTTTTCACCTTAAGTGAATTCAAACAAAAATTTGTGTAGTAATTCCAATCTCTCATATTTGTTAGGTTTTGTGGCTCTTATAGATGGTTGTGGCTGCAATGAGCATGCTAAGCATCCTACTTCAACTAAAGAAAGGGCCTCATCATTCAGGGTGGATTTTGATGGAAGTAATGAAAATGAGTACACTTTATATGTTTCAAATGGCTTGCCTAGTACTGGAACTCTCAATAGAGATGAACATATAAGGAGAGATGATAAAGCCTTGCTCTATTTTTTATTGGATTTTTTTTTTAAACATAAATTGTTGACTAAAGTTGCATCTTCAGTTGTCTAAGATCATAAGCAATACCATGGTTCTTGATTACTCCTTAGATGTCGAGAATACAATATGTTTAAAATTATAATTGTTTGACACATCATGCAGGTATGGGTAAATCATCTCTTGTTCACTTCATAATCAATGGCACATCTGTTTTTCACCTCCAACAGATGGTGGGATGCATTGTTGGTGTTAAGGTGATTAATTTGTTATTGAAATTCAAGTCTATTGCATAGTTCCAACTTATAAATCTGATTATGTTAAGGCATTGACATGGTGTTATTTTTTTCTTATTCAACACATGAGTTGTGGAGGTTCTATCAGGTCTTCTACAAGTACTAAAGGAGAAAAAGAGAGATATTTTTTGTCGATCTGTGGGATGTATGTGGAACATGAGCACTATAAAGATTGTTGATCATTGTTTTACTTGCAAATTAATGGTGAGGAAGAATGCCTCTATTATTATTTTAGATAATAGCTTACCTTGTGAATGTAACCATCTTGTCAGTCTTTCTCTGGGTTGCCTTAAATTAGAACTATTGGGGTCATTTTTGTGTATATGTGGTAGGTGTCTAGAATCTATAATGTTTTGTTAGGATGCATATGGTAATAATTTCATACGTTGATTTCAGAGTAATTCTTGGACTGCTATAACCCGCATACAAATGATACCTTCTTCCTCGTATTTTATTCTTATTTTAGGAGAGGCGGATCCTGTTAGAATTTGATAGCTCGGTGGCACTCCTGCATCAGGTGCCTAGGTGCAGGGGTCATTAACTTGGAGTCTCATTATATTCTTAAAGTGACTTTAGTAATGTGTTTTTATTAAAGTACCTTTTTGATGTGACTTTATGATTTAAAAGTGAGTTTCACTTTATTATGTTTTTAAAGTGACTTTAAGTCATAAAGTGTACTTTTAAATATTTAGGGTGATATGACTTTTCAAAAAGTAAAAATTTGGTGTAAAGTTCACTTAGGAGATTTAAGTGAGTGTGAGATTAGATCCCAGCCATAGATCTCTTGGCCAAGATCTAATCTCGTCCATTGAAGGTGAAAGTCATGAGAATAACCCTAATAGGGTAAATAAAAGTGCTGAGACTTCATTTGGCATTACATCCAAAAGAGAGTTTTGGTGAGAAAAGAAAGAGGCACGATTTACAAGAGGAGAGAGCTATATTCCTTCTAGGCGCAAATTTCAAGAGAGGTATTTTGGAGCAGTGGAGCAGAGATAGAAGAGAAGAAGGGTGCATTTTTCAGATGAAAAGAGGGGCACCCACTTCCAGAATGACTGCCGAGTTAAATGCAGTTTGTACAGCACTGAAAGGGGCGCACTTTTGAAGGTAGAAAGTGAGCATGCTTCCCAAGAAAAATCAGACATTGATACAGATCGTACAGCTGTTGTTGAAGGTGGTCGTACTGCTGTAGAGTGGTGTCCATACTGTCATTTGTTGGCACAGTTACCGAGGTTGAAGATTTAGTGCTGAAACTGGAGTTATTGCTACTGAAAGAGACTGTACAGTGTACCTTTACATGACAGCAGCATTGCTGAAGCAGTGGGTGTACTGAAATCACGATTGCTTGCTGAGACAGAAGACAGAGAAGGTCGTGGACATTAGTTTTTACAGAAGAGCACTATTTTGTGAATGGTGGACTGTGGTACTTGTAAGTACTGTGTAATTAATGATGAACATTTAGTGCTATACATTTCCATGTAAAACTTTCTTCTGAAGCTTCACAATAAAATTACTCTCTTGCTGGTTTTCCCCAAAGTGTGGGTTTTTTTCCAGGGTCTAATTTGACCAAAATACTGTGTCTTAAAAATGTTTTACAGTCTGTTGATTTTGAGTTAATTTACCGCTGCAAAGTTTACTTAGTTACAGTATATCAACTTACAGAGACATGAAATTTACATGCATGTGATATGTTTTTGGTTTTATGAATGTTGAAGACTGATATCAGAGTTAAGCTAAGTGTTTGGGCTGAGTTTAGCTCAAATTTTCAACACATCCCAAGATGGTCGTCATGTTAATTTTGAATTGGAATTCTAATTGATTTTATTGGTTTAAATACATGCGCCCTATTCCACTTTTAGGGCATCTCCCTAGGGCCTAGGCTAAATCTAGTTTTCATTGTTGACAATATGATGAATTTGGTCCATATTTAAACTTTAAAGTTATTTTATCCTTCATGAAAGTCTCAACTCATACAGGGTCCAATAATAGGGAAGCACTCTTATCCTCTCAAAGTTATTAGTATTTTGGCATGAATTTCTTGACTCCAAAGATGGAAATGTCCATAAATAGTTCATGCTTCCAAAAATAGGAGTAAACCTATCAAAAAAACATAAACCTCTAAAAACAGAAATCCCGCTTTTCCAAAAATAGGAATATTTTTAAAATGGCATGACACTTTTTCAAAAGATACCCATGTCCACAAATAACATTGTCTAAAGTAAGACTTCTAAAATTAAGTGTCTAAAATTAGAAATATGCTAGAAATGACAACATATCATTGTGAGAGTGCTGGACACCATGTGTGTTGAAGGCATTGCATTTATGTGTTGGATATGAAATATTTTGGAAGACTCATACTAGTTTCTGTCTGTGCCAACCAATGTGTCTCATGAAGGCATTGGATTTGGTTGGTATCCAAGTTTTTTGTTCCCATCCTCTGTCATTGTACTACCTTCAAGACACAAAGCAACGTTTTTGTAAGACTTATGTCGAGAAAATCAACCAAGTTCTTTTAAACCTAGTCAGTTCAGTTCCATCAAAGCACATTCAAGCTCAATCATGGTAAGCACGCATATGGAATTAGTAACTTGTCAATGAATACAAGCTAGAATGTATTGTTATGAAATTTCTACCCACTTAATTCAATCAAATATTATACCATAGTATTTCTCGATGTTGAATTTCACTCAAAAATGGTGATTTTTTGAAACTAGTCATGTGCATGCTTGTGTTAAATGATAGTCAACTCTAAACACACATGCATGTATGAAATGCTCAGCCCCAAATCCATCAAAATAGAGGAAATACTACCATCTTCTAGTGGCTCTTGCAAATACATTTACCCAATGTTGGTCCTCACCCTTGTGTGCCTAAAACACCTTTAAAGTGAACCACACATGATCCATGTGCATGGTAAGCCCATAACTATAGTATTGTAAATGACTTAGCTAAAAAGTACACTTGCAACACTAAGAGGGGGGGTGAATCAAAGTTGTTAGTTCAACATATTACAAGGACTTAAATTTTGATTTAATAACTAAGTTAGTTTCCAATCATTACACATATCATTTAAAAGGATGCAAATATCATATCAACAAATTGTAAACACTTCACTTCTTCCAAAATACTAATTGTTATTAATATTGCAGAGTACAATCGCCAGCTGCAACTAGTGTGAGAGAGGTTGCAACTGGTGTGAGAGAGGCTTCAACCTCAACTAAAGAGTCTCAGCTTCAATTGAGAAGTAATTTTCAGGCTACAACCTGAATATTGATGACCTAGTTTCACTATCCTTCTCTTGTCTTCACCATTGTAGCATGTTGTCCTACAAGATTTTGTCAGCACAAAAACATATCCTTGTTCTCTCCTTCAAGATGACTTGGGTTCACTGCCCTAGATTCACGATTTATTAATTTGTGGAGATACCCAGATTCATTGGTTCGTATACAACTACCGTCACTTTTTAATTTTCCTTGGCCCAACATCATCTACAACTACGACTAGATTATCCATGCTTCTGCAATCATCTACAAGATCGTTAATGAGTCAAATCAATATCACCACATCAAAATGCATACCTCTTGGAGTTTATTTGACTCTCTTATTTATACAACTTGCAAGTAGCTTGAGACTCCTTAAAATTACACAGCTTCAAAAAAGAAGTCGGACTTAGTAAAGTATTTTTTTTATTCTTATCATCCTTTCTACAAACTCAATTTATAAACAAAATATCTCAATACGTTTGGAGATTCCAACATCACTAACATTCAGTTTGTTAAAGCATGGTTGGCCTAATCCAACTCAAAAAAGATTTGATCAATCATAAAATGAGTTTCGAAATTTGGCTGAGTGAGTAACAAATTTTAAGGGCATCCGATCTAACTCCAACTTGACTGGTAAGATTTAGCAGAGCAGATTAGAACGCACCAGTTTTGACCTAGGGTTTAAGGTTCCCCTTTCTTCAAAATCATTCAACCACTGCCCTTGTTTTGAGGGATTCTTTATATTGCAGTGAATTTGTTACTAAGAACCATATCATATAATTCCAAACCAGCTTTGATAGTGATAAATAGAATCCTCCACTGACTGGGTTGATTGATTTTGATCACACAGTTTGGAGTTGTCCACCTGAGCAGTTAGCTTTCATAGGCATCATTGAAGACTGCTCCTAGAGACTTGAAGGTGGGACTGATTCTTTGGCATCAATGCCAACCAAAGTGTACAACATTAGCCACATCTCTCATCACCATGTTTCATGTAATATGAATCCATTTCAGATATAAAAGTTGATGTCTCATGTAACATGTCCAACTATAATTTCAATTATCCTTCAAAATTCCATATTTTGAAGGATACTTGGTTTAAAGAGATTTGTAAATGTTTATGGAAAGTGGGCATCCAATACCAAGAAGTTCCATCTAGTTAAATGGAATGTAGGTATGTCTCTATTACCCCCCCTTATTTTGCATGTGGTGTCCACCTAGGTTTTCATGAGGGTTTCTCCGCTAATTCCTAGGTTTGCAAGTCTGAAGCATGATTTGACCTTATATCAGTTGTATAACGAATTCTGGGCTAATTCCTAGGCTTTTTGGGCATGAGAAAGGATAGAAGCAACAACCTGGGCTGCAATGGAGTTAAACCTCGGCACGTTGCAGTAGTTCTGGGCACAATTTTGTCATCAAACAACAACCAATCTTCAAGCTGGGCATGTTCCGAAGCAGTAGCTTTAAAACCTCAAACCTAGACATTATTTGGACTACCTTAACCCTCATAACAAAAGCAAGAGAGGCTTGAATTCAAGTCTGGGGTTATTCTAAACAGTTATGGGCCTGCATGTATGTGGAATCCGCAACAAAACCAAGTTTGAGTTATAGGCAGTTTTGAAGCATAAATAGTGGTTAAAAAAATATCTGTGTTGTTTTAGGCTAATTCTAGGTGGTTTGTGGCTTACACCATCACTTAAAACATGTCCATATTGAATTATTAGCATGAAAACAATAGTGAAGAGACTTTGAATTCAAATATGGGTGGCCTTTTGAGGGAAATCAACAGTGCAAACCCTTGATTTAGTAATTTTATGTGTTTTGGGCATAAAAACAGCCCTCATCTCAGATTCTCGGTAGGGTAGAAGGAAAATTCTTCAAACAGTTGTCACGACAGCCTTATAACCTCATAAAGCTTGTAGCAGCAGCCTCAGAATAAAGTCTAAGTTGGAAAATTGAGTCATTAAAGGGTGACTTGCTTAATTAAAGGTATTTTTATGTCTTGTTTCAGCCAGCGTTCAACATAGGAGGGGTTTCCTAGCACAATTGAACCCTTTGATTCTTGGAATACATCATTTCAGAGTCTATTTGGATTAGTATTGGAACAAACCCATCATTTGAAGGAAGTTTGTCTCAATTTGTATGCTTTGTATGGGACTTTTTGGACGGAAGGCCCTTGTTTCACATATGTGAACACTTCCCTTGCAGGGCATTGCCATTTGGTGTCTTGTTTTTAGGTTGGAGTGTGCTACCAAGTGCAAAAATTTAGGTAAAACAACTAGCCTTTTATGGAGGATGTTTTGCATCTAAGGATGTTCCTAGATCTTTGTAGTTGTTCTGTGGACAAATTCTTGTTAGATAAGTCTTTAGTTGGTTCAATGAAGGCATCATTTGATTGGGTGTATTTTCTTGTGGATATTCCCTTGATAAGTCATGGCAAATAATGAAATTAACGGTAATGGATCCACTCTCAATTTAAAAGGTGTTGCTAGACTGTCATTTTGTAGCAGCAAGGGGTTTGAAGTTTTCCATCCTCTTTCTGCGTATTAAATTGCTTATACACTTACTTCATAATGTTCCATAGCTCCCAAGTGGTGGAAACACCCTTGTTCTCTGCATATTAAATTGCTTATACACTTACTTCATAAAGTTTCGTAGCTCCCAAGTGGTGGAAACAAAATGAGAAGTCGTTGGAGTACAAACATATGGTATTTGCATTGGTTAGGGTATTAATTGAAAGCATTGAGAGTGTGTAAGAGGAATTAACATGGCATGATCGTAAGAGATATCGTAGGTAGCCAGTGATTGTGAAGCCCCTCTTTCTTTTACTATTGCCCCCTACATTTACGCACCTTCATAAAGGTGTTCAATCAATACCCACCTTCAACACTTTTCAATTTCATTTACACAACATTTAAGTTTCCCTTAAATTCTTATTTATTCTTGGTGTGGGCTACCCAGAGTCTGTTAACAATGCCCAATAAACTACCAACTGCTTTCAGTTAATCCATGTGTAAGATATAATTCTTTGTGTGTATGAGGGTTGCTCTTATCTGCCCTTCATAAATTGCAGTCATGATTTTATTGATAGCTTGGCTTTGCCATCTTCTATTACACCTTATCGAGTTTTACCTATACTAGCTATTAAGGGATAGTAAATTATGTCATATCACCACCCATACCTGTCATGTTGTACATCAATTCTCCAAATTCCCACTTTGTATTTAACTCCAACAATTTATTACGATCGTTGATACGGGAAAAATAAAAATTGAGAATTGTTCCACATGAATCCATGTAGATAGATGCGTGTATCTGTTTGCCATGTTAATGAGTTGTTCCAGTTTTAATTATTGGAGAAAACTATGTTGGAAACAACAACTATGAACAACTTACACAATTAAAATCTAAAATTGAAACTAAACATATAGCAACTTCAAACCTAGTTTGTTAAGGTTTTGAATTGTTTTTTCCACAAAAATATTTTAGTATCTATATTTGTAAGCACAAAATCTAGTTTCGGTTTGAAAGTTATATTATTTCAAATTTAGAAGCTGGGTCTTTGAAATAAGGAAAGGTTTTTGCTTATAGTAAACAGATATAGTATGAATATCAAGCAAAAGCATCTCACTTTATAAGGAATATTATGATGATCAATAAAGGCAATACATGTGTGTTCTGTCTAAATATAATTAAGATCCCTCCAATATATTCTTGAATTGTTCTTTCACTCATTAAATTTGAGACAAATGAATCAACTTTGCCACCGATCAACTTTTACTTCTAAACTTGGACTCCTAAGAAACTCCTTACAGCTGAAAACCCCATCAACAAAGGCAATACAAGGCCATCATAGTGTGTTTTGTGTATATTTAATTAATTCCTCCCATATATTCCTAGAGTGCTCATTCCCTTGTTCAATTTAGAATCTCCTTCCTGAAATTTATTTTCAGGACTGTTGCAATCAAATGCAAATTTCTACCTGTGGTCCATACAAATTCATCACCTTGACTCAAATTTTCTAACGAGTGCAAACTTTGTTGCAAAATGAGTGAATTTTCTAATGGATGTAAACTGCTTTTGCAAATAAATGTTCCTTCTCTATTATAAAGCACAGCTATCACCATGGATTAAAAGTTTGCATCATCGCTAATAAAAACCTAAAGTTTGTTTTTATAATAGAGATAACAACCACATTGATATAGAACAACACTTTGGGATGAGAAGTAGAAAACTTCCAATTCGTAGAAGGGAAGGTCAGACCTGCGCCTGGTTTCCACTTGTAAATAATTTGAGAAGACTGAAGAAGGAGAGTCGAGTTGTGTGTTTGTTTTGTTGCTTAATAGAAGGATTAGTTGTTTGTTTGCAGTGTTATTAGTCTAGATACATTTACTATTTAAATCATGTATCCATGAAGAGTCGACTTCGGTGGTTTTCTGAACATCTGTGTATTTTTGTGAAATTGTTGATTCACGCATTAAATTGTTGCTTGAATAGTTGAAATAGGTCATAAATGAATGCATAGAAGTGTTAGGCTAATGAATCTTGAAGATTGCAGGCTAGATTGATTGATTCTATAATCAATCAGCGCAGCACGTAGATTTTCTACCCTTAACAAGTTTTGCAGAGAATGAATAGCGGGGATTGAGTCCGCAAACAAAGATATGACGGTCCAGGAGAGATCCACAATGGAAGTTGCGAGGGTGATACAGAATCTACAAAGATCTATGCGATCCACATCAAAGAGTAGATCGATGGTCGTGGAGAAGGCCGCAAAGATCCGACGGTTGAAAAATTGCAGAAGGAAAGTTGCGGGGGAGCAACTTTGCAAAGTTGGTCATGCATCCCGCATGCAGAAATAGAGTTGCGGAAGCAAAGTTGCGGGGAGGTAATTTAAGAGCAGAATTTGGCCGAGGACTAAATTTGGTAATCCTGCTCAGTGTAGGAGCCACCAGATCATGGAGGTGTTGGTTGGGTTGGCTGTGGTTGATCCGACCTGCACCAATAAGTGTAACTTAATTTTCTCCTTTACATCACTTTTTACACACAAAACTTATCAAGAGTGTCAATAATGGAGCAAAGTTTTCCTACAACATCAAATGAAAGTGTCTCTTGCCCGCACACTTGGGTCACATGGGTTTTCAAAGCAATTTCAGCATATTAGATTTTAACAAAAGTTTATGACAAAGTGCAGAACAATCTCTCAAATGGACATGAACCAAACCCCATCTCAAGACTGCCATTGCAAACACTTTGTTTTCATTTGAATTAAATGGGCTAGCCATGGTCCACATAGATGAGAGTTGCAACCATCCAACAAAATCTAAGCTAATAATGATGCATTCAAGTCAAACTGTAATGACCAGAATTTGATGGAAAGAGGAGCCTAAAAACCATGATAAAAATGTCCACGCTCTCTCCATTGTCTTGAATTTGACAAATTAACACCTTAGAATATGATAACCTCTTTGGTTTAAGATGGATTAGTTAATCAACAAAGGTAATATACAACATTTTCTTATGTCAAGTTCTCATGTCCATAGCTGTAACACATGATCTGGGATTCCCAATCTAAACATAATAGCTCGCATATGCTAGAATGAACGCATAGAATTCACCAGATTAATCAGGTATATTCAACACCCAGGTATCTCCACCCTGCCATGCATTTCTCAAATCATAAATTGGGATCTCAACAATAGAAACAGGGCCAACAACAAAAAAATAATTGTAAGGAACTCTCACTGATAAGACACCAAGATTTAAGAAAACCAGACCCTTTTGACCCAAATCAAAGCAAGGATTGGTCCTCTGAACCCCCAGCCAAAAGCCATATGCGATTGTAAACTACAACAAGCGAAGCCTAGAAAACCTAAAACCCAAAACAAAATAGAGAGAGAACCAAAGAATTAAACTATTGCTGCATGATATCTGTATAAATGCAATGGAGGAGTTAATAATTATTAGTATTACGAAGTATTTATGGCAATCATATTTAGAATAGTAGGGTTGCACAAATATGGAGCATAATCCATCTCGGTTCTGCTTAACTCTTATGACACCAATATTATTTCAATAGAAGAAGCTATCAAATTCAACTAAGAAGAGAATTTTATAAAATATTAGCATACTAAATGTATAGAATAACTTATAAGCAGTGACTACTCCTGCATAATCTCCTGATGCGAGCTTAAGCTTCATACTGGCCCATCCAAATATTTACTTATACTTTAACTTGAACCCAAAACCTGCATAAACCAGAGATTATGCTAAGCATTAGAAAATGAGAAGATCATGGAAGAAAACAAAACAGGGCATCAAAACTGAAAAGCATAGGCCTAGGTATCTTTGAAAAAAATGAAATGGGGTGGGAAGGCAAGTTGCAGCAACATTAAATGTTGAATTATCCAAGGTACATACCCATGTCAATCAACAGACAGATAACTTGGTGGGACTGATTACAGATGGTAACAAAGATTGAGATAACTAAGGGAGTGAGCTACCCAGACTTCCATCACTAGAATCGTAGGAGAATGCATGAAAAGGGCCAAATCGTTGACCCTTTAGCCTAATAATAACTCTCTTGTTTTTCAGCCTCTAGGTTGTTTCATTATGTATCAACTTGATACAAAATTATGATATGAGGATAACAATTTAACCGTCTTCGCAACATTATCCATTGAAAATCCAAATTTCTCATGGCCAGTTGAGTGGCATCCAACATAAAATTGTAATTTGCGACATGCCCAAACTCCCCACTCTATCTTGCCAAAAACAAAATGTGTGTTACCTCATAGGAAAAATATTGTTTATAGGAATTAGATGTATTTGATAAACTATCCCAATCCACTTTTTAAGTTATTTGTGATAAATAACAAACTCAAAGAAGGAAAAAGTTTGTAGACAAGTTAAAATGGCATTCTCCCAGTTTTAAGCAAGAAAGCACAAAAGTTACACACATAAATCCTTTGATGGCTTTGTAAATTGTAACCCAACCAAATCTTATAAGAATGCAATGGAAGTACCACAATTGAGGTACATATCCTACTCTCGAGAATTAAATGGACCTTTTTCCTCCTTGCAGTTTTTGTAGGCAAGGGGCTTATTTAAATCAAGTCATAGTACCCAACATATTTAAGCAAGTGTGATTCGAGGCCTGTGAATGCTTTCCAGAAGAAGTGCAACAACTCTATGGAAATCTAGTGCAAGGTCGTGCTTGGGGCCAACCATTCATGGTATTTCTTTAATTCTTTGCTATTATATACGTTACACTGCACTATAAGATTTTGCTCTTGACACCATCTCCTTCCTTCCTTTGCTCATAGTCGTAGTTCAAGTGGCCTCTTGTTGGGATGGCAGTTATTGTTGTCCTTGGTAGGTGGGATTCATTCATTTGTATCTTGGTCTGGATCAATAATGCTTTGAGTTGCTAATTTGCTAACACTTTGTCATTCTAAAAATGAACTAACATATACAAAAGATGCATCAAAATGGGATAAGCCAAAAGTCCCAAATGAATTCATTATAAACCATCTTGTTGCAGATGGATTTTCTCTGGCAAGCCCTTTTTGAGATCCATGGCTATGCATATTCTAATTCATGGTGCCATAGTTGAATTCCATATTTATAGAATAAATTTATGAACCAATTCATTTTCTATATGCATGTACTTTGTCATTTCAAAATTAATTGAGAGATTTGGAAGATGCATCAAAATAGGGTGAGACAGAATACCCAAACAAGTTGGACTGAATTTCATGAACTAATCCACTCTAAGGTTAGAGCTTCCAAACGAACCTAGGAGCTTCCCTCATTCCTGCACTTCAATAGCCAAAAGATTCAAAGAAAACAATAAGTATTATTTGGAACATAGAAAGAAAGTGAAGTCACTGAAAGGAAACCATCTTCCTAACCACTAGGGCTTTTGCATATCTTTAAAAAATAATTAAGGTGAACTATACGATCTGTAAACAACAATTTCTTCCCATAAAACTATGTATGTGCAATTGTTTTTAAGTTAATCATGACTAAAAAAATAAATTCCTGGCCTTTAGATTAGCATTATCTTTACCTACTATTAAACTACCTCTACCAGACAATTGCATGTAGCTTCAACCTTATTCTATAATGTTCCATATGTTATATGCACTGCAACTAAGAATGAGTAGAACAATATCTCAATAGCATGCTTAATAGAAAATCTTGAAACTCACATGCTTACACGAGAAGTTGTTTTAGATGGTTGGGGAAATACTTGATTTGAACTATTGTTTTTTTATTTTAATTTATTCTATTGTCTTATTTTCAAGCAACTAGATGGTTCCAAGGTACATAGCTATCATATGGATGGTTTCAGTCATAAACAATCTTCAGATTCTTAGTCTTTTCTTAGAATTACAAATGATGCAATCTTGGTGTTAATATTGCCCCTTTCCCCAATTCTTAAAGGGTTCTAGCTCAATGGAAGAGTGTATGCTTTACAAGTAGGTTGGAGGTTCGATTCCTTCGTGCCCTAATGATATTGCAATATTGATATTTTTAATAAAATATGTTTTATTATGAATTATTATGGCTATAGGGGGGTTCAAACCGTTTTTGTATGTTGCTACGAGGGGGGTTCAAACCATTTTTGTATGTTGATACAATGGGGGTTCAAAACTGCCCTTGTATGTTACAATGAGGAGGGTTCAAAACTCCCCTTGTATGTTACAACATGGGGGGTTCAAAACCCTCCCTGTAAGTTTATATGACGGGGGTTCATAACCGCCCCCAAAGGTTTGTAAAGAGTTTTAGGGGGGGTTTCAAACCACCTCCAAAGGTACCTATGAGGGGTTTATAACTGCCCCCAAAGTTTTGTAATAAAGACTTTTTTTGGGGAGGGGGGTTTGAACTGCCCCCAAAAGTCACTTTTAGCGTCGGTTTTGATCTCTTTGAGAACCACCCTTAAAATTCGAAACTTTTAGTGTTGGTGCTATTGGGGGGGTTTTGTTAAGAGCGCCCCCAAAGGTTAGTAAGATGGATTTTTAGGAGGGGTTTAGAACTGCCCTTATAGGAACCTATGGGAGGGAGGGTTAAAACCGCCCCCATAGGTACCTACGAGGGGGAGTTGTAAGCACCCCCAAAGGTTTGNGGGGGGTGGGTTAGAACTGCCCCCAAAAGTCAGTTTTGGAGGTAGAAGACAACCCCCCTAAAAGTAAAATTTGTTGTAGTGCAACTGTCAATATCTACGTCACTCAACATGGCACAACAATACCCACCAGGGCCACTTGTATCAGTGGCACCTCGAGTTGTACCAACTCCTCCATTTAGGCAGTTAGCTTACAAACCATACATTCCTACATACCTAAATGTTATCAAAGCACCTGTAGCACGACCACTTTAAATGGATTCTCCCACTCATACCTCCATATTGTATGGATCACCTAACGCATATCTTCCTACAACTGAATACAATCCATATTTCCAATTTTTTGGTCCTCCTGGTCCTACCCCCATCCCTCAAACTGGGGTAAATCTAGTACAACCTTCTCTCATGCAACAAAAACATATATTTTAGCAATTAAGCATGGATAATCCCTCGAATCCTCATAATCAAGGGAAGAAGAAAGTAAATAGTAGGAAAAATCAATAGTAGAGGTAGTGGAGCAATCACCCTCTCAGAACCAGAACATGGGTAATCAGAGTGAGGGGGAAAACAACCCCCCCAAATAGGGTAAGAATGCCAACCTTAGGATCGATTATCCTTGATCCATGTGTGGATAGTATGGACACTATGCATACCATTTCTTGTTGATACCCAAGTGTCAACAAATGCTTGAAGCAAAGAATAAGGTCACAACCAACCTGCTTCAAGCACCTAATGCACCACAACCCTTTGCCAATCAAGGGGTAGTTACTTAAAAACTAGATCCATGCCCCCTAGGTGATGGCAACTTTCAGAATATTTACATGAACACGTTTGATTTCAACCTCTGAAACTATTCCAAAGGGTATGGTATGCCTGAATCCCCATAAGGGGAAGATGTACCTACCACCTCTAGTGGGCCTTTGCAAATACCTCACCTAAACAGTTATCGGATCCCAAGGGTCCCAAAAGCACCCCTTAGATGAACCACCAATAACCCTCACATGAAAGGAGCCCACAAATACAGTAATGTGTATGTCTAGCTCAATCACCCGCTATCATGTCGACATTAGAAGTTCTTCAGTCCTGCCCTTCCCAAAAGAAGTCATTACTTAATGCATTAGAGGTTGTCGATCCTTATAATTCGTGTCTTATGTCCTTTGATATAGACAAAGGAGAAGTACGACTACTCTCATCAGCTATTTTTCGGATTCTCGTCACAATAGGGAACATTATAATTCATCGATGCATCGTCGATGAAGGAGCATCGACTTTTGTGATGTCCACCAATGTTTGAAAATGTATCAGTTCACCAGAATTAGTTCCCTCATCTATCACTCTCCGCGATTATGATGGGAGGCCATCAAAACTTTTGGTTTTGTACCAAAATGTCCCTAATGAACTAGGGGGCAAAATGGTGCTTTTGGATATTGAGGTAGTTGATGTGCTACTCAACTACAACATTTTGTTGCGCCATAGTTATATGTACATCATGAAGGCGGTTGCCTCATCGATGTTTTACATCATGATGTTCCCTTGTAATTGGAAAATCATCGCCCTCAACCAATTCAACTACTATGATCCACACACCAACACAAATCCATAAAAAGTCCTACCCACCATATGATCGTCTAATTCCCCCTAGTACGTTGATATTGGTTTAGACATTTACAAATATCTTGATTTGTTAGGGGCATACTCAAGCCCTCTACCAAAGAACCCTATGTCTACATATGGTCTAATGTTCATTATTTTTCACATATGAAGATAAGTCACAATCCCCATCCACTTCAACATCGATACTCCCTACCAACCATGGCATTGACCAAACATTAAACCCATTAGTGCCACCCATTTTTCAAATCCCTTTCTTGTATCCCCCAATAAGAGTACACCGAACACTAGTAATGGCATAGCTTACATTGTCTAGACTCGCTTTGGAAATCCCTGTGTGGTACCTTATGCCACTTTATCCAAATATGGCTTCCAAGTCATTAGCCCATTATGAGCTTATCCCTAGACACCTGGAATTGCACCATCTAAACCTCATATGGAATCAGTACCCTTTTTAGTTGTATGCACACACATAGCTCCAAATGAGACAAAAGCACCTGTGACGCGACCACCATTGGTGGTCACTAAGCCTAATGTTTGGGACATAAAACAACCAAAGTCGAAATCCCCAATAGTCTCAAGTACTACTCCTATTCCCAGAGTCATCCTAGAATGCGATCTATGTAGGAAACTAGTACATGCTACTAACATGTGCCCCACCTTGCTAGAGCTCAGGAATTTTCTTAGCACGCTGGACAGTATAACCCATGTCCCCAATACTTCAACAAAGGGCATGGCAATCATGCTAGGTACACCCAATACTAAGACAAAGACCAAGTGATTGTGCATTAAACATGCATGCATAATATGTTCTCAGTTTGGGCATTATACACATCACGATCTCGAGCTCCCTCGATTTCGTGGTGCATTGGTGGTCATTCGAATCACACATCTTGTGGTTAAAACATCCCCTCCTAAG
The DNA here is from genome assembly GCA_001517045.1 of Pseudotsuga menziesii. NCBI lineage: Eukaryota > Viridiplantae > Streptophyta > Pinopsida > Pinales > Pinaceae > Pseudotsuga > Pseudotsuga menziesii. Next base: position 235,875 of record LPNX010025437.1, on the reverse strand, counting down.
CGTCGGGAAATAACTTCCATCAATGTTGTCACTGCAACTTTGCTAGTGCAGGGAGCACCATCGCAAGAGGAACTAACACCATATGCACTAGAATTGTCGGCATTATTGCCAATAGTGCAACCCCATGGGTGTTCATCATGTGGGAATCATACCCATATGATCTCCAATAGAATTGGCACCATCGTTCTTGACCATGCCACTTGATTGTTGAGACTAGCACATGAGCATAACCACGTTGTAATGCCCCTAGTTTTGACTTGGATGTATTTACGCAAAATTATGTAAATGATGTAAATATGCTAGTATGAATTCCCATTGCAAAGATCAAGCCCAAGGTCCTACTAGAGAATGGGTAGGCATGTATGATGCAAATATTTTTATTTGGGTTGTGTGTTAGGCTTGTAATGCCAATTCAAAATATATGAAATATTATGTGCATAAATAATAAAATGGTCCAAGGATGGTCGTGTAAAGAGCACCAAAGGGGCCATGATTCCACCAGAGGGGAAGAGGAAACTAGGACTATGGGAAGTTAATCCTTGCTTCCAAGTGTCAACATTAGAACTTATCCAAATTTTTGTCATGTGCCTTGAATAAGCCAAATACCTTTTGTTTTACTATTTTCCAATTATTGAATGCATGTGTGAAGTTGCTGGGAAAAGTCACTTCATGTAGTTATTAAGGAATGGGGTTGACTGTAATTTTGTGACAGTTCTGTCACAAATAATAATTCAATCTGCAACATTTACGAGTCCTTTCTTTTAATGTTAGAAGTAATGTCAGTTGTCTTTTCACCACTTTCTCATATCCCTTGGAGTCAACCCTCATTCTCTCATTATTACATGCAAATATAGAATATGTAGAGCTCTCCATTGTTGTTCATAACCTTTCACCATACTATATAACCCCAAAAAACGAATTTGGAGCTAGGACAATAGATTTTGAAGGGAAAATTGATGGTTGTAGGTGAGCAAGAGGTTGGGAAAGCTAGGAACCCTTACCCCTTGAATTATGTTGTTGTTACATGCTTGAGAAGCCACGAATTGAGGTTTTAGGTGGTTCTCCAACAACATTTAGCAGGTTAGTCTTCTTCTATGCACACACAGGAAGCACTTGGAAAGATGGATCGCCCAACTTGGGGGTGGCCTTTCAGCTGAAAGAGTATATGCTGGACAGAGTGCCTACGGTTGGGTGAAAAATTGCTCTTACACAACCAATTGCTTGGATTTGTGTTGTTTAAAGATAAGTATTCTTGTGTAATATGAAACATATTTAATTGATGCTTGTAATTTTTATGTTTGTATATGCATGTTAATCATGCCTGGATCGATTTTATTCCTATTGTGTATTTTTATTTATTTTTTGCACATGTATTATGTATGTTATGAAATTCATAATTATCGTTATGGGTGAAATTTAGAAGCCTGAATTTAGTTAATGTCCACTCTCTTAGTTGAATTGATGGAAGGGGATGTTACATGTGCCCGAGTCACTCGTCCATGTTGATCATGTTAACAATTGACACATTACTTGTTCCAGTGCCCCCTCTTACGCGTATAACAAGCAGTTTGTTTAGAGAAAATGCAGCTTGAATCACCCTCCTCCCCTTAGGGCATACCCACCAAGGTTTCCCATGATGGAGGTTCTTCTCCTAGTACTCGAGACAACTGATCATGGTGACATCATCAATATCTCATCATTAGTTGGCCTACTCACTAGAAACGACACATTATCATCCTCATCCAAGGAATACCAAGACTCACCAACAAAATAATCCTTGATCATGGAAGACATGAACCACTATCCATCAAACAATCCTTAGACACCAAGAGAGCCTTATACCATGAGTTGGGTATCCTTGGGATATGTAAGATGCAACCTCACCACTAAGTTGCATTCCGTAACATTCTTCCCCGCAAGTCAATCGACTTGGGATGTCGCACATATGCGCAAACAATATTTCACACAAGCTAAGTTGCTCCATTTGCCAACACTACAAATCTCCACCAAAATACTCATGGTTTCCACCTATCCATCCGACAACTATTTCTACAACCATCCCACAGGTGTGCTAGTTTACGATCAATTTGTTATGCAATGTCAATACTCTTCTCATAACCTATATTACGCTTGGGTATGTGTATCATGTGTGCAGGATCAGTAGCAAGAAAACACATCATCACTCAATATTAATGGTGTAAGGGCACAAATCAAAGTTTTATCATATCATCTTGGCATATAGGCAACATTCTTCCATTCACTACATTGTATTTGTCCAGTATCCTCAATGATAACCATAGGGCCCCCTTTCTCAGTTACGACATACCTTCAATGTCATAATCAAGAATAACATGTTTCCCCTATGGGTGGTGCATGCCATTACAAACCCTCTCGGATTTTGGAACACATGATTTCGAACCCCCACAAGTTCGAGGAATCTAGTCACTCATCAAATTGGTCAAAAAGAAATTACATGTCATCACCTTATATTCTACTCCCAATATCCCTTGGATTCCTCGGCACATGTTATGATCACGGTTCACAAATAACCTCTCATCCCCTTCATGATAAATATCCATCTATGCTCCTCTTTGTATCATCAACCCTCAAGAAGACATCAACGAGGCCCCCACCCCTTGAAGACACCAATCCCACTCAGTTATTCCCGTAGGAACATTCTGCATGGCATTGGTTCATGGGGCACTAGTCTTCTTGTTTGTAAATAAAACCATCCCATCATCATCAAAATGATTCCCCGAATCACTCAAAACTATGGGAATCTTGCCCATACAAGTTTGGTTCCCTAACCCACTCAAAATTATGGGAACCCCACCAATCATTCTTTTTGTACAAATGGTTCTCTGATCCACAAAAAACCATGGGAACCCCAATACATTATTCTTTCGACAATGTCATTTAATTGCCCTGGATCAATGTATAATGAGAGTCCACCTAACCCCAACCTTCTCAGTCTTGTCATTCATCTTACATCATCAATAATTGTGTCCATGATAAAGTCTGTCATATGTAGTTTGTTTTTCTCTATCATCTCCTACATCACCATTTGAAGAATGATTTCATCGGTTACTCACCCTTGTTTACATCGATCAAGAGAAATCATGAACTCCATGCTTATCAACTAGTCTTATGTCAGGTCTGTTAATGTCCCAGTCGATTATAAAATGATGTTTGTTCTTGAGATGAGATCCTCGTCTTATCATACGCTCCATCTCTCATCAACATAAGAACATTGTATTCTCAGAGTTGTAGTAGTTGTAGTTGTACCTTGGGATCCCTTCTCATCACTATAAGGGATCAACTCAAACTAAGTAGGGAGAATCATTAGTGCTCCCTAACTTATTGGTATCCCCTATGCTCAATGTCAACAAGTCCATCACATCAGGGGAAGTCATACATTTTGGTGGTAGTAGTGTTCACATTTATGATTCATAGTATCAACACAACCAATACAGTGAAGTTCTCCTGATAACTTCACCATTACTCAGACCCCCCACCCTAGAGGGATGTTCATGATCATTATCAATTCCTCTTATTTGGCACCAACAACATCATTTCTATGACTCATTTACTTATACAAGGATCAAATCCACTTCATCCTTGCAACAACTATATCTAGAGTCGACCCCTCGGCCCCCTCTTATTTGTACTATATTTCTAATAGACTTTCATGAGCATAGGTATCCATGCCTCATTTGTATAAAACACTACTATTATTTACAACTTAAACGATCAGCATCAACAACCTTCCTCCATGGGAGGTCCTTTTCACACATAAATGCTTGATAACCTATTAGAACGTGTACATAAATAAACGATGATGCTTTATCGGCCCTACAGTACCCTCCGCAACTCATACATTAGGGGGCATCTATTAACACTTAAATCTCACATACATGCGATGTTAGGCTAAACTTGCATAAAGGCATCATCAACATATAAAATGCAGCTCACCGAAGACATCCTCATCAAATCTAGAAGACAAACTGAGCCCTAGAATGCCAAAGGGAGTCAAAATGTAAAACCGCACTACTAAAAGCACTAGAAACCCAAGATACTAGTGTGACTAATCTTTACAATCATTTGCGCGCACCCCCACAAGATTTCTCTTGAAACTTGTGTGACTATTAAAATGGTGGGACCACACATTTCCATGACGCATTGAAGGCTCAGAATGACTCTCTTGGCTCCAAAATTCAAACATGGACTCCTCACATGCTTCGAGCATTGAATAGATCCTCTCATATGCTTGGTAAACCAGTTTAAAGAGAAAGAGTGTAAAGTTTATAGACAATAACAATTTTTCTAGTGTTTGTTCTCGAGAGAAAATTTGTTGGTATCTGCAGCAGGTCCTTTGGGGACATCTAAATAGTGGTAAATGCAACCTCTCCTTCTGGTTCAGATGTTTGAGTTTCATATTTGCTCAGTTTGGTGTCCACAATGGCGTTTCTGGGTATTTGTATGTCTTTGGTCATAGGAATTTTGGTAAGAAATGCCAAAATTCTCTTTCATGTTGTTTGTTTCCAGAGAGAAATTGAACCTATTATTGGTGGGGGCATATTATATTAAACCAAAGAGGTAGATTGGGAGGGTTTGTTGGCATTGAGAGGACTGTTTGTTGAGGAAATTAGGTTAGGAGACCTGGAGTATTGCATACTTATTGTAGTCCCTTTCAAAACTTCAAATAGTAACAATATAATGGCTAGTTACCCACACCTTAGTGACTATGGGACTAATAACATTTACGATATAAAGAAAAAATTAAGGAGAGTGCATGAGAAGGTGGATGGCATGAGACAAGTCATCGGTTATTTTACCAAGTAGTTAAAATTTCAAGAGAAAAAATTGGGAGAGTTGGAAACCAAACTGTAGGAGAACAAGACTAGGATGGATAGAATGGCAGAGGGAATGGACATGCGCTACAACATGATATTTGGATTTGGTTGAGGAACCCAATCAGTAGTAGGGCAAACAATGTTTTGAGAGGGTTTAGTAATGGAGAATGTCAAAGAAGAGGCCATGGTTTAGTAGACAAGTCATGTATTAATTGGTCAAGCTCGGTTTTAGAGAGAGGGAAAGCATGGGTAGGAGGATGGACAAATGGAGGAAGCCCACAACAGACACCACTTTGCTTAAAATTGGCTTATGATTTGTATTTGTATCTTAATTTTAGGTGTCTTTATACGACAATATATAGTTAAAAGTGATGGCAAGTTCATAGTTATGCAACTCATTATTGTCTAATGAAAGAATGTAGCTTAATGTTTCAACTCAATAAAGCTTGATTGTATAAAGTTTTTGAATGCTCATGTATATTCTGACTTATCTGGTACGCCACAACCACATTATAATATTAAAAACTAATTGTTTTGAGAGAAAAAAAGAAAATTCACCTTATAAAAAGAACATAAAATAAAGAAAACAAATAACATTTCAAATTATAATCATAATCATAGAAGAAAAGAAAATGACAAATATATATTGTTTAAACTATGCAATATACATTTTATAGGTTGACAATTTTACCCTATAATATCAATGTTGATTATTTCCTCTCCACATATAAACATTAAAAACACCCAAAATAAATAAATAAACTTTGTAAAACTTTAATACTAATTAAAAAAATCTTTAAAAAAACACTTATCATCTTGACATCATTGTAGATTTTAAAACAATAATTTATACAATATATAATCATAAATATCATGCTGTATTCACGATAGTTTTATTACCCCATAATTATTTATTTACCTAGATAATAAAAAGATTGTCGTGAATATCTCTATACATCATTCCGAGGCCTTTTACCCACCTAGAACATAATTATCGCGGAATTGATTCCTTGTGCGAAGGACTTTCCTCTAATTACATTCAACATTTATTATTATTGACTATGACATTTATTTATTTTTTTAGAAAAAACAAAAATCATAAAGAACCTACATTTTGCAAGGAACTTTCCTTTTCCTTTTGGAAAAGTGGAGAAAAGACAATGGTTGTTGAATAATTATTATTCGGTGCCGTGAAGAAAGGATTTAGAGGAACTAAATTGTCTAATTTCTTTTTAAAAATAATGTCCCTTTGTTTAGGGTTTGTCTTTAATCTTAAACATGATAGATACTTATAATATAAATAATCTTAAACATTAAAGATGCATGTAGTATCAATTATTTTATTTTACTATATTTTTTAAAGTTTGACAAAGCTTTTTTCACTAAAGAAACAAAAATACAAAGCTTTATGTGGTTGGTTTGTCATTTGAAAAACCAAACCAACTATATAAATAGAGTTTGTCAATAATTTTACATGTGACATCAAAATCAAAATAGTTAGCTAGCCTACTGGAACCATTGCCTACAAATTTAAAATATTATTTAAGATAATTAATAACCTAATTAAGATACCTAAATTGTTTGTTTATAGTCTTAACATCTTCTACAATTATAAAATAAGATAGAGAACTATCAAAATAACAAATTATATGAAATGAAAACGGTTGGAACCTAGAAGAGTTGTGCTAAGTTGATTTGTGGTTCTTTTTGGAGTTGAGGAGTTGAACTTGGTTGCCCTACAACCCTTTCTTTGAAAATCATGCTTGTTGTGGCCTCAACTATAGTAATTGCCTTAATTATCAACTATTGCCTATCCTCCATATTGCCAATGTGCTCTTGCAATTTGTCCAAGAGAAACATGATTTCTTGCCTTTCTTTGGTATTATCCATCAACCCTCTGCCACCAAGGTTTTTAAGTGCCACTATAGCACGTTTGTCTTCATGTATTTCATCTCCCAAATGCGAGTGGTTCCGACATCAGGGATGATGTTCTGAAAATCAACTAGAATGTCCTTAGGGTTAGTAACTTGTTATGTATGCGCATCCCAAGTTTCCCAACGGGAAATCTTCTACTAGACTTGAGGCAAAATGGCAGCCTTGAAGGATGCTTGCGCTTCCCCAGTATCCTAGCGGACCTAGGACATATGGGTTTGCCTTCACCCCCTCTGTTGCTTTTTTGAATATCTATAGAGAGCCACGTCGTCGAATCAAAGCGTCCTACCAAAGAGTAAGCTTGCCAATAAACAAATCCAAACTCCTTTCCCCATGTTGTCAACACAACCAAATTTAGTTAAGGAGGATGCCCCTTTCCTCGTGAAATTGCCGGGGGTGGTCAGTTAATTTCTCTTGTCCATGAGAAGAACAAAGCAAGTGCGAGTCTGCATCCTCTAAGTTGCCTCCTTATCACCTGAATTCGTCATCACTGGAAGCCTCTAGTTATTTTTGGGAATGACTAATGCAAGCGATGGTGTGAGCAGAGCTTGATGAGCCATGAACTCCCACATTGTCATCTAGTTGAGGTGACAAGTCATTTGAAGACATATGTAAGTCATTAGGGTTGCGGGTGGGTGGCTACTTGGAGCACACATCATACTATGACACCCCATTCTCCTCCACGTTGCCCGTGAGTTGAACCATGCATCACGGTGGCAAAGTGTTCAGAGTTAGGTTCATAGAGAACCGCCTCTCGCATCCCTATCACATGGCATAAATGATTTAGTATTATTATTATTAATAATATTGAATATAAAAATAAAATATAATTTAAATAAGAAATAATTATTATTTTATCAAATTTTATATTTTATAATTTAATAAACATAATAAAAATATATTAATTTTGTTTTAATTTATAATTTACATTATACTTGTACAAAAAGATACAGAAGCAGGTAGGCATCTAAAAAAGAGAAAACTACCCGGATTCCAAATAGACAGAGGACTATTAGTATTTGTTGTGTCACATAAACAGAAAGTCTGGTAAAGTTTGAACATACTAATAAACCTGAAGCAAAATAGAACCCACATACTTCCTTTAGAGAAAACTTTCAACCATTGAACTTTTAAACAAAATAAACCTAGACACATGCAATAAAAAGACATTAATCATTAGACTCATGACATGTCTAACACTTTGCAGCCGTGGGTTCACTAGCTTCGTTGCCGTTGCTATGATTTTTGCTCTTAGCATCACTAGAGTTGGCTTCCATGGTGTCCCCGGTCTTCGTTTTTGTTGACATATATTCATCCTAGTGTTCCTCTTTCACTGTGACCACGGTCGTTGCTTGAGTTACCTCCTCCACTGCTTTCCCTTCATGCCTATCTTTTGAGTCGTGACAATAGTGAATTTGCCCATCCTCTCCAATGATGACGCAAAGGCGACGAGAGTTGAAAAAACTACACAATATCAATGCACTAGACAATGAGAACTTGAATTATGTCCTTCAATTCCAAAATTTTGACTTGCATGTCCTCCTTGGTATTTTTGAGGTCATTACGAATTATTATAAACATGTCAGTCATGATAGCAAGGTGACAAGCAAAACCAAGGTTGACATGCCCCTTAGAACGAACGAAGCGACCACAAACTTGTCGACTAAGAACACAACGCCACTCATTTTCCATACTACAGTGCTTGCTTGTATCCTCCATAAAAGCGACCTCCAAAAAGCCCAAGGAGTGCGACGAAAAGGAGTTCGAATTTGAAACCTCCTCAAAGCCTAAACGGAATGAATGCACGTGACCGCAAAAAGTTCCATTAGAAGCCTTAACGGGCATAGCCATAGCCATAAATACGATTGGGATGGCTCGTTAACACCAAAAATATATATATATATAATAAAATATATATATATATGTATATATATATATAATCTCAAATCAAAATAAAATAATAAAATAATGAGTGAATTAAAAATTACAAAAACAAAAATTGGAAAACCACTGGTTTGTATGATTTTTACTACACGCAGATGAGATAGACGTTGCCTCTCTCTATGCATTATAAAGCAACCAAAAGTAATTCAACATATAAAACAATTAAATTATCTTGCTTTAAACAACTTTTAGTGCTTACATATGTACAACTTTTTTAATTTAATTAAATTGGAATATATTTAGTTGTTAAATGCGCCGTGGTAACTTATAAATTATTATTTCAAAATTTGTTACCTAAAGATAATACACAAATTGATGTACTAATATCTCTTTTATTTATTTATTTTAGAATTAATATTATTTATTTTTTTTATATTTATTTTTTTAATTAAAATTATTATTAAAAAATGTTATGAAATTTTATTTAAATAATATATCTAAATATTAAAAACCATTACATTTTAACATGTATTTTTCTTATCATTCTTTTAAACATTTCCATAAATAACTATACCCAAATGTTCTCTCGAGAGGATCTCCTTGCTTTTATTTAGAGTATGCATTTTTTTTTTAGGTTTTTTTTATCATTAATGACATTTACTATGACATGTGATGTATATGTTTGGCTTTTTTAATGGTGAGTAATGGTTACAGCATGAGTGGGCCTAATGGTTAAGAGCATGTGTTTCCTCTTAAGAGGTCATAGGTTCAAATCCAGAGAAGGCAGTGTATGTACACCTCTGTAAACTTTAGCAGTTAAATCGTTGCGCAGAGGGGGTCCCTTGTCCCACAAACAAGGGGGTCTCATACACCAATTTGGTGTCTCACTTGATAAATTATTATTATTATTAATTGGGGATGTCTAAAAATTTGACAATTTGAAATGGATGCCCATTTTTTTTCCTTGAATCCAACGTTTTTTATTTTGTAAAATCATAATGTAACTATGTTTTAATCCCAATTTTGATTGGTATAAATGGATTCAATACCCTAAAAAAACCTTTAAAATTCCAAAGCTTACCTCTGTAACCTGGATTTTTAAAAATTCTGACAAGATTTTATTAAAATCGTGCCAAAAAAATTAGTCTGTTTAGACCCAAATCGTATAATTTTTAGACTATATGATAATAATTTATCTATTTGGAATATTGTTTCATAAAAAAATATCAAAGACTTGCAGCTAACTTCAACCATCAAAAAATACACAAACTTTAGTGAATGGACAAATATACGGCCATCTTCAACATTTCACTAAAACTCAATATCACTTGATATATTCCATGCACGAAAGTCTTTTTTAACGAGAAGTTTTTTCACTTGGAAATATGCCAACTCCTGCTATTCTGGAGAATCAAGATATGGGCAGATTACATAACTCGCTCAATCATTACATAGGGCCTCAACAAATGCCTCATGTCACTTACAAGAATTGAACCTAGGTAGAGAAGGTAACAATCATTCCTCCCAACCACACAAGCTACATCTAATGGCAAATACATTTTTTTAAACATCTTGTTTTTTAATCAGAAGTTTATTATTACAATGATATGTAGTTCCCTTATCTCAATTTTAAAATATTATAATGTTGTGTATGTCGTGACCCAATTTAAAATTATTATAATGTTGTGTAGATGCCTTGCAATACTCTAGGAATGTATTCTTGGTTATGTTGAGGCCTGGAAATTCGCAGGCGACAACAGAAAGGGATTCTCCCCAATCAACGTTCCCAACTAGCCCGTTGATTGTTTAGTATAGGGAATCCGTCTGGTTTTGTGGTCCGGCTACCGTAGGTCAAACACAAACAAAGGCTTTACCGGTTGCGGGCCGGTCCACCGGAATTTGTATTTTAACTTAATAATGCTATGCAAGAATTCGAACTAAACATGCAGGGTGGTGAAGAATGCAGGGAGCAGTCACAATGTGATGCGCAAGTTCTTACCTCTCGTCTTAGGCTCACCAACATTCGAATCACACATGCATCTATGACCTAACTATCTATCTATCCCTATCTACCTATCCCTAGGGAGCCAACTTATATTTAATATATATGAGTAATGCCAATGTGCACACATGATAAAAGCAATTACATATAGCTGACATTTACTTTTATAAGCATGAACAATCAAAGATATTTCCACAACCAGATAACTAATTGTTTCATGATAAGCATGCATTACTCATGGTGGTTATTTCATAAAATAAATCAGAAATCATTTAAACAAGACATAGGTCATAAGTTAGAACGATCTCATGATTCATGGACACAATGCTGAAAAACAAAGTAGTTCATCTTTCAACTATCCATGGCAACACATTTGAAATCCCACCGATCTTCTTTCAACAGGCAAACTGTAATTTCTATTGCAAAATGAAGTAGTTCTTCTTACAATATATCATCACCAGTCTTACTGGGGAAAAAATCCCCTATTCCTTCTATGCTTCCTACTTTTATACAAAAAGTCAAAATGGTTGGGCTACCCAAAGTGACCTTTGGGCTTCCCAACCTTTTGCTTTCCCAACGCTTCATTTCTCAAAAACTTTTACACAAATATTAAATTATTACAAAGTTTGACCAGTCCTTTATGAGGAGGGTGTCGCCTAGCTATCTAAGAACTTCTTCCACGCTGCTGCTTCAGTAGCAATGCCTTCAAAAGCGCATGGCTCTAGGAACTGAATGTTAATTTCAAACTTTTCAACTTGGTTCTTGATGGCCTCGATCCTTGCTAGGCTCAACCGAAGCTGATCTTCTAGAAACTGCATGCTAACGGCTGCGTGACCTACCTCGTTCTTCAGCACTAGGTCATCAATGGCTCCAATCTGCTGAGTTCTGGCCTCTGCATCTTGATATCTTTTCTGTAATACTTCCATAAAGGCCTCATGGTCCGGGAACTCTTCAAGCCTATGCTCAGCCTCTGTTTGACATCGGTTGTACGTGTTCAGGAGCCTTCTGAAATACTCTGAGCATGCTCCCTGCGTCTTTTTTACCGCCTTCTTGAAGTCTTCTGCAGTACTGATGGCGAACTCTATCAGGTTGTGATCTCTCTTGAGGGCTTGATGATCTTTTTTAGGTAGCCCTTCTAGAACCTCGGCATCATATTCCGGCCTTGCCATTCTGGCACTCAAGACCTCAAGCACCTCCTGAGATCGATCAACGAAGTATGAGGAAGTTTCCATGATCTCTTCCAGCCTGCTGTCAATCTGAAGGACTTTGCACCTCTCTTCTTCCAGAGCTGTCTGCAACTGTAGCATTTGAGCTTTTTGAGCCAGGATATATTCTTTAAATGGCTGCAAATCGACTTATTGTTCCTTGGCTGCCTCCATATCAGTAGTCAGAGAAGCTAGCTGCCCTTTCAACTCTTGAACCTGTGAATCACTGGCCTCATAGATGACCTTCTGCTGTTCTTCCAGTTCTATCACCTTTGCCAATAATTGCTCCTTATCATTCTTTAGACTTTGGGCTTCCTGTTGTGCGTTTTCTAGGGACTCCTGTGTTGTTCCCTTTGCTTGCATCTCCACTTGAAGGGTATAGACTTCACCTTTTGAGGATTCCAGTTCCCTCTGCATGTGCTCATATTTCCTCGAGTCTATTACCTTCATCTCTTTCTTTTCTCAGTGTATCTTTTAGCTGAGCAGCGGTCTTCTTAACTGACTCTAGTTCAATCATCACCCTGTTTATATTGTCCTCGGATGCATCAATCATGGCAACCCCTGCTCTTATCGTGAACCTAGGATCCTTGTCTGTCCCTAGCATGACAGCGGTATCTATGACCATCTTCCCTGATAGGTCTTTCGCTTCCACCTTCTTTTCTGTCCTCCTCATTATTCTTTTGGTGGCCCTGTCATAATAGACAGTGCTGAAGTCGGGAACTTCCTCTCCTTTTTTTCTGAGTGAAAGGTATTAGCTGAAGCGTAGGGGCCACAGGAGTGCTAGCAGCAGGTACTTGAAGGATTTGTACCTCGAGGTTTGCCTCCTCCTGGGTCTGTCCTGTTAATGTTTCAACAATTGATTGTTGTGCCAGCTCTGTTTTTTCAGCCTCCTGCTTTTGGAGCTCTTCCTCTAGCTTTCTTTTTACTTCCTCAGCTGCCAGTCTGGCTGCCTCTTCTGTTTCTTTGGCTGCCTCTTGTGCCTTTTCAGCTGCTTCTTGGTCAGCTTTTCTTTTTTCTTCTTCTCCTTTCTGCAGCCATTCTACAGCTTTTTGTTCTAGCTTCTGGGCCTCTTCCTGTCTCTTCTTGGCCTCTTCTTCAGCTCTGGCCTGCTCAGCTCTGGCTTGCTCAGCTCCTTTTCCACCCTTGGTGGGGTTCTTAGGCTTAAACCTCCTTCTCAGAGCTGTCAAGTTAGGGGCACTTCGGAAGACAGATTCTTCCTTGTCAAAGTGGTGAGTGTACTAAAAATGCACTTTATGTTCTTTACAGTGCTCTGCCATTCTACCGTGAGTATCATTCCTTTGAAAAGTCATCTCACCGAAATGGAACTTCCCCAATTCTTCTATGAACTCCGCAGCTTGTTTTACCTTGGCAAATCTGTAGCTACCTAGTTTGAATGGCAGCGGAGGATATGTAGCCTTCTTTTGCTCAAAAAGGTAATTCCCTATCCCATCAATGAATACCTGCCTGACTACCTCTTTATGAATAACATAATCTGTTGGGTATTTGGGCAGCAATAAGGGGCATTTCGTGCCCCCAAACATTCTGATGTACATGCCATTCTCAGTCAGGAAATAGTCTGCATGCTCTTCTATTACCCGCATGGCCTCCTCTGACATACAGTCGCACTCCTTCCGGAAGATGAGTGCATAGAGTGGCATGATGAATTGCTCGCAGACCTCCCTGTAGTGGCTATGGTACTGCTGAGCCCACAATGGTTTATAGGCGGCATACACAGGCATCCTTTCCTTGTCCCAGACACATTTGAGACCAGGGAAAGGTTGGTTGCACAGTATACAATCTACCAATATCGAGCTCATGTAGAATTCAGACTTTTTCTTGGCTTCTCCTCCCTGTGCTGCGGCCAAACAAGAAGAAAGACTGCTTGATACAAGGCTGGCCCAATTAAAGATTGTTCCTTGGGTTGCTACATGGAACATAATGGGTATCCATTCAAATTTGAAGAGTCTGCCATTAGCTCTCCCGAAGATCCTGTTAAGCATCAGGGCTATAAATCTGTATGGAGCCCTCAAGCTTGTTGTGTCATATTCACCGGAAGTTCTGTACCGATAAAGTTTTCCCTGCAAGAGCATCTTCTTGAGGGTTTCCACCAGGTCCATTCTGATGTTGTCCAGCCAAGCATCAGATATAAAGATTTGAGGTTCTGGCAGATGATAGGCCAACGCCACATACCCTGGGCTAAATGCAGCATAGCCCTGGCCTTCCACATTCCCTATGAGCATTGTGGCTGTATTTGTATGGGGTAGAATCCATCTAATCACCTCAGAACAAGGGAACAACTCTGGTCTTATAGCCACCTTCATGATGGCGGATTTTTCTATGTTTGCATATATGGGTTCTTCTTCAAGACCCATGTCAGGAACTTCCTTGCGGGAAATCAGTCTGTATATGTCACCCCATTTATGCTCAGGCTCCACACCAGAAATACATTGGGTGTCTTCATATGTGTATTCAGTCTTTGTGATGACCTCTACATCTGGTTGTTCTTCGACCATAGGGGCCTTCTTCTTCTGCCTTTTGGACATTGTAAATTCCTCCTGCCATGTATAACATTGTGACATTAAGCAATTCGAATTGCAAACATTATGTGGCAGTTTATTTCTTCTCAAGTGTATCATAATAGTAACAAGTCAATGGAATTAAGACATAAGCCTTTTGGGCTGAATAATCGAACTAGTATGCAATGCGGTGCAATGTACTATTATCCTGTGTCTAGTATGATAATGTTCAGTGCAACAAATGCATGCATTGCACAGCTCTATAATGCCTCGAGACTAGGGTGCAATATTCCATGACTTGATTTATGTGAAGCATACACAGTTCTGAACAATCTACCACTGTTGCATAATACCAAGCTTATTAACCATAATTATGCCAGTATTAAATCTGCACTATTTAGCAACATGCCACTTTTCTCATGATAGCAATACATCTAAACAAACATGTATATCATAAGCTAGGTGCAACATTCAGCTATTATTATATTGCATAGCAAACATAGAGAAGGATTGAATGCATCAAGCCCGTGCCAGTCCATATTTTAACCATAAAACCCAGCAGATGAAGAAACGGGTTATACATATGAAGATCATGCTAGTCGCCTAAACATTTTGACCACAATGCTGTTCGTGGGAGGTGATTACATCAATTCGAATATACGCTGCGGGCATTAACATCGATTTTCTGCACACGGCACTCTCCCTAGCACCACTATCTATGCTATCCTTAAAACAAAAACAAACCACCAGAACAGCACAGCCCTCTTGACCACCTAGGGTTTCAGAGAAACGAGATACGCTGGACTGCGTGGGACAGCGAGGGCAAGAGGTTGGAGTTCGAAACCGGGCAAACATATTGGGGAAACTGACCAGCGGAGGAACCATCAACAAATTACAAGCAAAACCCCATCAAAACTTCTCTCCGGACCTCATCATTATAAGGGAAAACCAGGTGCAGGCGGCATAACGGCCGCCTGCACCGCGCCTTCATCCACTGCGCGCGCGGGGCGAAACAATATGGCCGAGGTCAAAAAGATAAATACATGGGTTTTAAATGAAAAGAAAACAAACGCCCCTCCCTCCTAATCGCCATCAGTTAACCTAACCGGAAAAACTCACTATGAAGGCACAAAACACCGGGCGGTCAAAAGAAATCGACTATGGCAAACCAAAACAACGGTAGACCCTTGCACGTATGTAAACGATTTTCCTACACACCTAACCACAACATACAAATCTTGAAAGGAACAAAACACGGCAAGAATGGCCTACCTGGTAGCGACCTGTAGCTGACGGGGCGAGGACGGTTGAGCTTCCAAATGACACCTGGACGCAAGCACCGGCACGATAGTCCACGGGGTTCGAGGGATCGATAGCACGGAGATGATCACGACAGCTCGGGCCCAAAATAACAATACAATACCCCAAATCCCGTCCCCGTATATATAAAAAAAAGCTGCACGTGTGACATGACGTATCGGGCGGGAGACGAATCTGGATCGGGCGGCGAGATCGTGAATTCCTCCGCAACGGCGGCAGTCTCTAACGTTAACTCATCCGTAACGATGAGCAAGGTGCGATAAAGCAATGATCGGGCATCGGACGAAACCTGGATCGGAAACCGAAAGCATTCTTCCCTCCGCAACGGCGGACGGGCACACCGTCTACCAAGCCGGGTATACATGCATGGCGGGCCATAATCGGCCGATCGGGCGTCGAACGGTTCTCCAGTCGGGAGGTGAAAACGCAGAAACAACCGCAACGGCGGAACAAAAGATAGTGAAAGCTTCCGCTTTTGCTACCTGCGTCGGACGTCGGGAGGATCTCAAGTCGGAGGCGGAGAGTCTAAATCCCTCCGCAATGGGAAAATTAACATTGTAAAAGGTTCCGATTTAAACTTTAAAGCAGTCGAAAAACGTAAGTCGGGAGAAAACCAGAAGTCGCAATTAAAAGTCCGTCCGCAACGGCGGCATAAAAGATCGACAAAGCGTCCGATGCCCAATTAGAAAACGTCCGCCGTAAATAAAGGAATCGGCCGTCGGAAGGTTCTGCAATCGGGGGGGGGAGAACTTAAAGACAGTCACAACAGCGGAAAACTCAAGCAAACAACTGCCGGTTTCAACAAGTTTCGAGTACATTCGACAGCAGCAATCAGGCTAGTTTACAAAGGCTTTCCAAGGCATCAAGTGGAGCAACTCAGGCGTTAAAACATTCTGAGATAACATTGCATCAAAGTAGGAGAGAAAAAAAAACAAGCTAATCCAACACAAAGGAGGGTCCCAACAATTTTTTAGAATTTTGGGAAAATGTTGCAGCTGCAACAGGTTAATAAATCACACATGAGATATTTATCCTACCAAAGTTGTTGTTTCTCGTTAGCATTATAATTAATGAGGCTAGTGTTGTTTTTAGCCTGCTAGTTGCTAGGTGTTATGATGATTTTGTTTTCAATTTGCTTTTTGTAATTTTGTTGGAGATCGAGAGATTCTTTCTAACAAGATTCTATTTTTAATGTGTTGTTGAGATATTTCCTCATCTGAGTGTTTATCAACCTATGTATAAAACCAACTTGATGATGAATAAAATTTGTGTGTGTGAATTATGAGTGTCATAAATTCATGGGTCTTCTTCAATTCTGTGTTTGTTTTTTGGTTTTTTTGTTTCTTCTCGGTAGGATCTAATAGGGTGTTGGGGAGAGACCATTTATATGGATTATGTCATTATTGATAGTTTTCCCTTCATGGTATCATATCCAACCCTCTGAAATCGAAAGAGAGAGAGGTGGATGAACCTCTGCGTGTTGTTACGGGCATCTTTTGAGACCATGTGTTGCCTTACCAGCGATTTTGCCTTTTTAGAAGCTAAAGTTTGCTACTGACCGAGGGAGGCCACATGTTTTCACTAATTGAGAAGGGCCTCGCGCTATAAAGGGTGTGTTTGCTTGCCCTAGGGAAGCCCACGAACAAGAAGGCATGTTCAGGTAGGCATTGCTACCTACAGGAGGTTGCGGTTTGCCTGGAGGCTGCAATGTTCAAGAGACCTATTCCTTGTTTTTTTATCGACTCTCACAATGTTGTCTAGAGGTCGCGATTTCACCTATAAGGAGCCGCATGAAGGTTTTTCCTACGTATGGAAGTCAACTCTTTGAGTGTTGACGTGTTGAGCAAATTCATGGGTGGTCTCTTGGCTATGAGTGTCTTATTGTATGCAATGGTTGCATAGAATACTCTCCGATAGAATTGTGGGCATGGATTGCGTGTGTGAATATGTTGCATACCCTTGTGGAGATCAAATATGTGTAGTGGAAGGTTAAGTTGTAATAACATGTTATAATTTTGAGTATGCTCATGCTTCTTTTGTCTATTGGCATTATAATCTACTTTCTTTCAAGCATAGTTGTGAATCTCTGTTGCTTTGTATTTGGCCCTAGAAATTGTTTTTAGCAGCGGTTTGTTGAAGTTGGACATTTTTTTTTATGAGTGAGCAAATTTCAAAGTTGTTGACCTGTTGCTTTCCAATATTATATATGGAAAACATAAAGCTTAGTGATTATGAGAAGCTTGAAGGTACCTCCAATTATTCATCTTGGAGATACCTTATGGAACTTATTTTGACTAAGAGATATTTGTATTATATAATTAATGGATCGGAAATAAAATTGGTTAATTCCGCTAAGGAGGTTGAGTGGAATAAGAAGAATGTAAACGCTTGAATGATTGTCTCGACCAATTTGAGATCACCTTTAGTTGTGCATGCAAGAAATCATAAGACAACTAAAGAGCTGCGGGACAAGTTGAAATCCTTACGTGTCTTCAAGCATGTCATGGAGGGTGCTACTCATAAATAAGTTGAATGCATGAAGGATGGTCGAGGGAGAGAGTGTCTCCTCGTACCTTGGAAAAGTCAAAGAGATTTTGGATCATCTGCATGATTTTGAGGATAAAATATCTAATAAAGAAATGATTCCTATCACCTTGAATATTTTATCTAATGATTATGAAACGTTTGTCACCAGCATTACACGAAGAGAGAATGTGCCCTCATTTTAAGATTTCTATGTGATTTTCATGTTTGGAGAGATGAGGAAGAAGGCTAGGAATCAAAGGGGTTTAGATGATGTTGCATTATTGTGGAAGATGAAGAAATCCAATAGCAAGTGGAAACAAAAGAAATGACCAAAACATCATTGTCAAACATGCAAGGGGGCTAAAGCTTCTTCATCCAAGAGACGTTTTTCAAAAGGAAAATGCTTCAATTGTAATGAGAGAGGCCATTATGCAAGAGATTGTTATAAGATGAAAACATACAATGGAAAAGTGCATACTCAACACCATGGTTAGAATTAGGCTCACTAAGGTAATTATATCGAAAGAGTTGATGAGTTGTCAAATCAACTATAAAATTTCTCATTACCATCTACCCTTTCTTCTAACACTTCTCGCAAAGATGTCTGGTATGTTGACTTTGGTGCAAGTGGGCACGTGTCTCCTAATAAAAGACTATTTATAGAACTCAGAGAGAGCAATATTGGAGAATCGGTATTTTTGGGTGATGACTAATCTCATGAGGTGAAAGGAGTAGGCATTGTTCCTATTCGAATGCCAAGTGAAGGTATAACCCGCATAGAGAAAG
This sequence comes from Pseudotsuga menziesii, assembly GCA_001517045.1. Taxonomy (NCBI): domain Eukaryota; kingdom Viridiplantae; phylum Streptophyta; class Pinopsida; order Pinales; family Pinaceae; genus Pseudotsuga; species Pseudotsuga menziesii. The sequence goes on along the minus strand of LPNX010025437.1, from coordinate 216,851 downwards.
TTTTGTATGTTCCTGAACTAACAAATAATTTGTTTTCAGTGATTGTTGTTGTTGATCAAAATATGTAGGTTGAGTTCACCGAAGAAAGTTGCACAATCATAGATTGTGAGGATGGAAAGCCCAAGGTGATCCGAAAAGGCATCATAAAAGTTGGCTTGTATAGGTTGATTGCAAGTGTGGTTGATCATAGAGCACTAGTACATGATGATGGATCAAATACGGAGTTATGGCATAGGATATTTGGTCATCTAAATATGGACAACGTAAGGAAGGTTCAAACAATAGTAAGAGGTATTCCCTAATTTAATATAAGCAAAGGAAGTGTATGATATGCATATGTCATGGGAAAGTGTCAAAGGGATCCCCTATTTTCCAATGATGAAAAACTTGTGAGAAAACCTCTTGATCTTGTTCACTTTGATGTGTGTGGACCAATGAGTACTCCTTATATCATCGACTACTTGTACTTTGTTGCTTTCATAGATGATGTTACTATAAAATGTTGGATTTATACCACCAGCCTAGATCCAAATCCTAGGCTCTATTAAGCACCGACATGGATCAAATATCTCCAGATGCAAATTTTTTCTTAGTTATTGCACTCAAGCAGCTCTCAGCTTTGGTGTGTCCTATATATAGCCATTGATTTGATTTAAACCAAAAAACACATATTTTTATTTGAGGTCTACATATAATATTTTTATTATTAATATTTAATATTATTTAAACCAAAAGACACATATTTTTATTTAAGGTCGACAATTTGATTTGAATAAGGCATACAATTGAAGGAAGGGCCAAAGTGCCATAGAAGAGTTTGTAGGAAGGGTTAAAAGAAGCAACTGATAGAGGCAGATAAGAAAAGGTAGCACCATTGTGATTCTAGGGTTTCTAAGTCGTCTCCTTTGCATAATTTGATGGTGTCTGAATGTTTAAAGAGGCTGCATTTTGAAAAGTTTGACGTGGGTGATATTATTTGGGCAAGATCTGACAGAAGAAAGCAAAACCCTGCTTGGCATGCTGAAGTTATCGACCTGGTGCAAGATGCCCCAGAATATATAAAGAGCGTTTGGCTTCCTAGTAGACTTTGTGTTCGGAATGAAAAAGAGCTGGCGTTGTGCATATGCATGGGTGATAGAAGAAACGTTGTTCCCTTTTTCAAAATACTTGGTTGAGTTAGCATATGAAGGTAAAAAATTGTTGGAAAGTGGTTTTAAGCCTCGTGTGGGAGAGTTTAGTGAGGAAATTGAGGAAGCATATGCGACAGAAATTTCTTCTGAATACATGGTTATGCAAATGATCAAGATAGACATAAAGGAGGGGAAACAACATGCAGTAGCTGTAGCGAGAAGTTTCCAGCTTCAAAATTAGTAGAGTTTGTCAAGGTGAAACCGTTGGGTAATTTATCTGAGAATGGCGCGTTGATCTATGAACGCTGCTGCAAGTTGTATGAGAAAAATCAGTAGTGGCATTTACCTCAGATGTATATGAAAGTCTGAGAAATGGGATACCACTATTAACGAAGGAGGTCCTACAGGTTTGGTGAAGCTTAAGTAATGAGAAGTCAAAATGGTATAGTTGGATGCATGCATGCAAGTTGGGCTTGAAAAAAAATTATATATATTTCGAAATGAGCCACTTTAGATCTTTTTTTTTTTGTATTAAGTAATTTTAAAGTAGGTTTTGAGAGTATCCTGTACTAAAACAATGGACAATGGAAGTATCGTAACATGTTGAAAATGGAGAATTGAAAAGACAAATTTATGAGATAAATCATTAAAATTTTGCTTAAAAAAAATTAATAAGAAAATTGTAATTGGTATCTCAATTTTTGTGTATTAATTATTAATTATCATTTCATATTTGTTATAAAAGAAGATAAAGATAGTAGAGAAACTGTGACAGATCCTGATAAGAAAATGAGAATTTATCAATATAAAACTAGTTCAAGGATTATCAAGAAACCAAATAAATTATAAAAATGAGAATCTTAACAATGTGAGCTCAATCTAATAATTCTCACTATTTTTTTTATCAATTGAATGAGTGCCATTAATTATTCATGACAAAACTCTGCACATGAGATTCTAACATTGTGATCAACCCAGAAATTACCATTAATCATTAGAATTTTGTACATGGGAGAAGGAGCCTTTTTTATGTTCTTGTGTCTAACCTATTTATATATTGTTGTTACTAGTTTATTTTGGGGATAATAAAAAAAATTATTTATTGCTTTTTACTTAATGAACAAAACCGATAAATTCATTACTTTTTAAATTTGTATTTATCACTTTTTAGAGTAAAAAGTAACATTACAACATCTACATCATAGCAAGTAAAATGTAAAGTTACAACATCTCCCTCATAATCGGCAATATTATTTATAGCCGACATAACGTTACGTAATGTTACAAGATCTCCCCCATACTAGGCTGTAGAGCGCCTCTCGGCGCAATGAAACACAATAATGAAGTGTTATATAAGTTTTGTGAATTTAAGTCTTGGTAGAAAAGCAAATAAGGTGTATCATAAAAATCTTGAGAAGTGATAATGGTGGATAGTGCAAGCATAATGAATTCATATCCTTTTGTAAGTAATTAGGGATTAAGAGGGAGTATTGTGTTCCATATACTCCACAACAGAATGGGCTTGCAGAAAGAAATAATAGGAGCATTGTTGAGACTGCATGATGCATGTTGGAGGAGTTTGACATGTCTAGATTCCTTGGGGGAGAAGTTTGTAATACTATTGTTGCTAGGAATTTTGCACCTTCTGCGGACATAAGTTGTTCCTTTGGTATGAATGGTTCAGATCCAGAACAAATGGTTCACAATAAGGTTGGAAGACTTTCCCTAGAAGCTATAAACACCCGGAGTACAATCTTTGATGGAGTGATGTGGTTCTTCTCTTATGAAAAAAGGTCTCCAAGAAAATACCTGCATAAACACATCAAACACACAAGAGATCAAAGATACCATAACATCATCTATAGATCTATGTTAGTGACTAAGGAATCTAACAATAACATGCAAGATTATAACATAACAAGTACATGGGAAAGGAACCAACTTTACATTAATAAAATGAAGAAAGAGTTTACAACCTATGCCTTAGTGTTGATATGCTCTCTCACAAAACCAACATCTTGTCCCCTACAACTCCAACTTGCTCCTCCAAGCTCTCTTGAATGACTTAGGCCAGATTATCAAAGCAACGGCATAACATTACTCTCTCCTCAACCATGGGAATTGAGTCTGCTTTTATAGGCTTGCAATGGATAGGGATGGTTGATAAATTGGTGGGTGAGGTGGCTAGGAGATCCTGAGTCCAACTGACCCTAGTGATCGGGGATAAGGGTGCCACGAAGCCTTCTTTCGAGAAGCTTCGTGAGAACCTCTCTTTTTCACTTTTTACCAAGGGCATCGCTCTTTGTTCACCATGACAGAGCGGTTCTAGGAAGAACCACGCCTTGCTTAAAGGGTAAAGGTGGTGCCATCGCTTATTTCCAACACATTACATGCAGTGTTGAAGAAGGTACCACTTTTTAACTAAAGGGTAGAAGCGGTGTTGGGTTTTCATATACAAATTTGATGTCTGGACCAATGTTTTTGGCTTCAGAATTTGGGATTGAAGGCAACACTGAAGTTTGGGATCTTATCACATGCTGATGACGAGATTTAGGTATAACACTATAGTACACATTTTGAATAGGTGTCCTCATAAGTCAATAAGGGATGTTACATGCATTTTCAGAAGTAAAGCCTTATGCTAATAATTTTAAAGTGTTTTTCACTTGCATATTCCTACACACCTTCTAACCAAAGAACAAAACTTGATGCTACTAGCAAAGGAGGTGTCTTTGTTAGTTATAACGATGAATACAAAGCTTATAGAATCTTTGTTCCCAGTGAAAGGAAAACAATATCATGCAGAGATGTTATTTTTGATGAATCTGGTTTTTAAATGACATATAAAACTTTTGGCATAGAAGTGCAACCAGGTGCAACAAAAGCCAATGACAAGACTATTGAAATGGATGGTGATGAGATCTTAGATGGTGACATAGAGTAGGAGTAACTAGACAAGGTGAGTGAAGGAAACCACTAGGAGAATCATGAAGTGGCAAGGGAAAGACTAATGTGGATAAAGAAATCAACATAAGGTTCGAACTTGGAAGAATACGACAGGCTAAAATTATCTCCTTCTAGGAGATCTACTTGAATCTAAATTCCAAATAAAAGGTATGAAGCTAATTTTGTTGGCTTGGTGAGTAGCTTAGTTGAATATGAACCTATTACATTTTGGTGAAGCTTCATATTCTAGACATTGGATTGAGGCCATGCAAGAAGAATATGGCAGTATTACAGAAAATGATGCATGGGATTTAGTCCCACTCCCCAAAGGAAATAAATTAATTGGTAACAAATGGAAATTCAAGCTCAAGCATAAAGTTGATGGTTCCATCTAGAACCATAAAGCAATATTTGTGGCAAAAGGCTATAGTAAAAAACCATATATTGACTACGATGATACATGTGCTCATGTTGCTCAATATACCACCGTTGGAGGTGTACTTTCTTTGGCTACTTGTTACAAATGGAATATTTACCAAATGGACATGGATACAACCATTCTAAACTGTGTTATATAGGGAGAAGTCTACATACAACAACCTAAAGGGTTTGAAGTTGTTGGTAAATAGAATATTGTGTGCAGGTTGAAGAAGGCATTGTATGATCTTAAACATGCTCCTTGTGCATGGTACACTTGGATTGATGATTGGTTCCATGGAATGGGTATAACAAAATGAAGTGTTGATGATAATTTCTATTTTCTATGTAATGGTGATAATATTGCAGTTATAGTGTTGTATGTAGATGATCTTATTCTGATAGTAAACGAGGAAGAACTAATCCTTTGGTAGAAAAATGAATTATGCTAGGAATTTGAAATGAAAAATTTGGGCCCTCTTCGCTATTGTCTCGGCTTGGAGTTATGGCAAGAAAAGGATCAACTTCTTCTAACTTAAGCCAAGTATGCCATGGAGATCTTAAAAAAGTTCAGAATGGAAGGTTGCAAACCAATTTCTACACCCATGGAGAGATGATGATCCAAGTTAAGAAGAAGATGCTACATTGTATCACAAATTGATTGGTAGCCTTCTTTACTTGTGCAATAGTCGCCCTAATTTATCATATGTTGTGAATGTCCTCAATTAGTTTATGATAAAACTAAAGAATATTCATTGCCATGTTGGTGAGAGAGTTCTTTGTTATTTGATTGGCACTATCTCCTATGGTCTTGCTTATGAAAGAGGTGAGGATGCATGGTTATTGGTGTTGAAGTGTGTTGGTGTTGAATGGGCAGGTGATGTGAATTAAATAAAATCTACTACAGGTTATTGTTTCTCCTTAGGTTCTAGGATGTTTTCCTAGAGCAGTAAGAAACAAACTTGCGTTGCCATGTTGTCCATAGAAGTTGAATATATTGTTGCCACTATTGGTAGTTGTGAAGCAATATGGCTTAAGAAATTGCTTCTTGAGCTTGGTGTGATGGAGAAGATTCCTATTCGTATCTACTGTGATAATAAGTCTTGCATAAAGTTGGGCAACAATCATTTGTTTCATGACAACTCAAAGCACAATTGGACCAGATGCCATTTCATTAGAGACCTCATTAGCAAGAGATTTATATGGAGTATTGTTCTACTGAAGATAATATCGCTCATATACTCACTAAAGCCTTCCCTAAGCCAAAATTTGAAGACCTTGGAGCAAGACTCGGTTTATATGTACCTAGTACTATCCTCAAGAGGGAATGTTGGAATTATTGAGGCTAGTGCTATTTTTAGCCTATTAGTTGCTTGGTGTTATAATGATTTTGTTTTTAGTTTGCTTGTTGTAATATTGTTGGAGATCGAGAGATTCTCTCCAACAAGTTTCTATTCTCAACGTGTTGTTGAGATATTCCCTCAACTAGTTGTTGATCAACCCATGTATAAAACCAACTTAATGATGAATAAATTTGTGTGTATGATTTTTGAGTGCGTGAAATTCTCGTCTCTTCTTCGATTCTATGTTAGTTGTTTCGAGAGTTGTTTTTTTAGTAGGATCTTATATGGGGTTGGGGAAGAGACCATTTATATGGATTTTTTCGTTCTAGATAGTTTTCCCTTCAGTTAGTAGGTTCACCGCCCTTTATAGCTTGGTCCCCTCTCCCCTACATTGTCATAGATAACTTGCTAATAGGCACTCTAGGGTTAAGTGGCACTTATAGAATCGACGAGTTCGTCATAAAGGGTTGATTCAAAGCATGCTATCCAACATAATTTTGTGTGGATTGGACCTATGATCTCCCAAAGCAATGATGTGTTTGGAGGTGGCTGGGCTAGTTAGCCATGCCATGGCCATATACTCCACCAAAGTTTCCCAAGTCTTATGACTGGCTTCAACTATTTGAAACACCATATTTACATATAGAATGAGACCCTAAAAGAGAGAAATACATATATGTGGATTTGAACCTTGATAATGGATAGGAGGCATATCACTCGACATTAATGTCACATCATCAAGTGGCAATGCCACATAAAAGCAAGTCCTATGACAATGACACCATTTAACATGAAGATGACCACGTAAGTTTTTTCATAATTAATGTATTGACATATTGAATGCATTTATTTTGGCAATTTGACATACTGAATACATTTCTTTTGGCATTTTGACATACTAGATACTTTATTTTTGTAGCACTACGTGGTTGATTTATGAATGGTTCACCCATCTTGAAAGAAAAACACATCATTGGTACGACACATAATAACGATATTTTTCCTTTCAAGACAAATGAAGCGTTCAAAAAGAACATAGAGAAATAAATCAATTACAAAAGTTACTTATCTGATAGATGTTTTTACAAAATGTCTCTTCTACTGAGTAAATTGATGGACAACATCCCTCTCTCAACATAGAGGATAGTTTTTGTGTTGTAAAAATATTTCCAAGATACATATGATTTTTTCCATGGAAAACAAGTCTAAATTTTATTACTAGAAATAAAATTACATTTGTTAGATGTCACAAAACATTCACACCTTCTCAACAAAGTGAGAGTATATCCCTCAATCTCAACCTATCAAATCATCTTTTAAATACATAGTCACCAAAAATACATCTCACGATTGCTAAAATATTATTATCACGAGATTTACAACAACTCATATAAAATAAGCCATGTATAAATTCAATAGAGCCTCCAAAGTCCCATAATACTATCACATCAACATTAATACACCTTAATAGGAAAAACAACAAAAGAGTAAACCACCATTTTTTAAGACTAAAATAGCTATACTTTGATCGAATTGGAAGCTCGTAAGAGGAAAATCCTTTTGGAAGCTATACTTTGATAGCTATAAGGTAGCATTGATCGAATTGGAAGCTCGTAAGAGGAAAATCCTTTTGGAGTGTGAACATGAAGCCAGAAAACAGAGCAGGGCCACTTGGCTTCTGTGTGGTGATGACAATACACCTTTTTTCCATAAATATGCCAATCAAAGAAAAAATTCAAATTCAATATGGAAGATAATATATGATGGGGGGAAGGAGGTGGAAGCTTTTGAAGATATTGTTGGGGCTGCTATTAGTCATTTTGAGTCACTTTTTAAAGTTGATTCTACTCTTAACCTTTCTGAACTTTTGAAAGTTTCTGCTATTTTTCCTTCTTCCATTATGGATGAGGAGAATTCTAATCTTATGAAACCTGTTACTTTGGAGGAGATTCTTTCTATACTTAATCTGAGCAAAAATGATAAGAGCCCTGGTCCGGACGGGATCCCTGTAGAGGTGTATAGGTCACTTTTTGAGGTGTTGGGTTTGGATCTGTTAAGGGTTATTGAGGATTCCAGGAAGAGTGGTAAAATCCCTGCTGTATTAAACTCAACCTTTATTGTCTTGATTCCAAAATCTGCTAATCCAAGCACTTTTGATGGTTACAGACCTATATCTTTATGTAATTTCAGCTACAAGATCATTGGTAAGATTTTATCTACCAGGATTAAGAAAGTATTGGGAAGATATATTTCTTATGAGCAGTTTGGATTTTTGCTTGGCAGAGAAATTCATGATGCTGTTGGTGTTGTTCAGGAAGGATTACATTCTATCCACTGTAAGGGTTTAAAGTCGGTGGTCCTGAAAATTGATCTTTCTAAAGCTTATGATAGGGTCAGTTGGATTTATTTGTGGGTTATATTAACCAAAATGGGTTTCGGGGTACCTTTCATTACATGGGTTATGAGCAGTTTAACTACTGTTTCATTTTCTGTTTTGATTAATGGTGTGGCTTCAAGTTTCTTTAGATCTGGTAGAGGACTTAGACAGGGGTGCCCTCTTGCACCTTTACTATTTCTTGTTGTTGCTGAAGGTTTGAGTAGGGCTCTTTTGTCTGCAAAATCCATTGGTATTTTCAAGGGCATCTCTTTTGGTAACAATATTTCATTGACACATGTTCTTTTTGTTGATGACATTGTAATGATTACTGATGGATCAGCTCAGTCTCTGTCCATTTTATATGAGATTTTGATGGACTTTACAAGAGCTACTGGAATTATGATCAATGAGGATAAATCATCATTTTATTACTCTAAACTTGATGATGATGAGTTAATATCATTACAAAATATTTTCTCATATTATGTTTTAGATATTAACAGTGGTATGAAGTACCTTGGCTTTTATTTAAAACCATGCAGATATTTGCTGAAAGATTCGGATTGGCTTATTGATAAGGCTAAAAAACACATAATGCTTTGGAGCCATAGATGTCTATCTAGGGGAGGCAAGCTTGTTCTGATTAAGTCTGTTCTTGAAGCTTTGCCTGTTTTCTGGATGCACTTCTGGATTCCTATTGGGATTATTGAGAAGATAAGAAAACTTTGTTTTAAATTTTTATGGTCTGGTGGTGATGGATCCTCATCTGGTTTGCCATGGACTTCATGGAAGGTTTTGGCAAGTCCAAAATCTTTGGGAGGATGGGGTTTGAAAGTACCTGCTTTATTTGCCAAAGCACTTGTAGCCAAAAGTGTTTGGAACATCATTCATGGATCTGGTTTATGGGTACAAATTGTTATTCAGAAATATATCAGACCTCTCTCTTTGCTGGATTGGATTAGAGTAAGTGATAAGAAGAAATCAGGTATATCCATTTGCTGGAAATCCGTGCTCCAGTCTTTTCATCTTATTGGTGATTTTCTTGTTTGGAAAATTGGGAATGGAGCTAATGTAAGAATTGGTTTGGATCCTTGGGCAGGTTGTAAATGGCGCCATATCTTACCTTCCCAGCTGATAAATAGTCTGCATTCTGCAGGTTATTATTTTTTAAAAGATGTTGGGAATTTGCCTGTCACTAACCTTATGGAACAGGTTTGGTTAAGCTCTTATGATTTAGGTCTTGTTGAGAATCATGGTATTAATGCCTGGAATGGTTATTTAGCCATTCTTCAAGCCAGTTTTATAAGATTAAAAGACGAGGAAGATGTACTTGTCTGGAATTAGGCTAAATCTGGTTTTTACTCTCCCAAATGTGGTTACATGTAATTAATTCAGGAATAGCATGTTAGGGAAACTGAATGGTGGTGGAATATGTTTTGGCATTTGAAGAGTCCTCTTAAAGCAAAGCTTTTTTGTTGGGCTCTTTTCTTAGGTAAAGACCTTACTTGGGATACTCTTATTAGAAGAGGCTGGGAAGGTCCTGGTCGATGCCATTTATGTAAGAGTGATTTTGAAATGAATTTACATCTAGGGGTTGAGTGCCCTTATACCAAATCTGTTTGGAAGGAGATTGAAGCTAAGGTAAACATTCAGAATCTTTGGGTTGGGGACACAGTTCTCAACTATTTAAAGAATTGGGTTTTCAATTCAAAGGTACAACCAATAAGATCTTTGCATATCTTAGTTTTTTGGTTTATTTGGAAATCTAGAAACCGTAGCTATTTTGATAACCTTGACACATCCCCTGCGCAGGTTTCAACATTTAGTTTGGGTTTGCTTTCACCTTATTCATTGGATGCTGCTACTTTGAAGGTTAGAGTCATTACTGAGGAAGTTATTGATAAAACTAAACCATGGGTTTTTTTTGGTGGATATGCTTCTGGTAGCCCTCAGGTATGTGGAGCTGGGGGGTACTTTTTCTCAAAGATGATCATTATTTTACTTTTACAGCTGGTTTGGGGGAAGGGTCAAACAATTACGCAGAGTTATTTGCTTTGAAACTACTCATAACTCTAGCTTTGGATAAGCAGGTTTCGAGAATACAGGTGTTTGGTGATTTCTTGCTTGTTATTAATTGGATTTTGGGCAAATTCAGAAGTCATAATCTGCATCTTGCACAGCTACTATGTGAGGTAATCATACTTAATGATTTTTTTGAGCAGGTTGACTATCAACATATTTATAGGGAAAGAAATACTTTGGCTGATAAACTTGCTAATGATGGTGGGAAAAAACAGTTTGGGCACTGGATTATTAGTGAGTATAATGGGACTAGAAGACATGATACTTTTCAGGTATTCTAAGCACTTTGCTTTTGGGGGAGTATTGGGTCTCTGATGAAGATATTTAGTCCCAGACTTATGGAAACTTTTGTTTTTTAACTGTTTTTACATATTTGGATGATATAGCTTGGATATATTGACTTTCAATTGGTATTGTTTATACAGGTCCTTGAAGCTTAATGTCCAGTAAATGCTAATGAAGAATTTATGGACATTTCCCAGTATGAAGACTATACCTTTCTAGATAGTTTGAAAAGATGATGAAAATCATGTTGTGAACAACAGCTGTGGTTTTTAAACTTTTTTATAAAACCTAGTGGAATGCATACTTTGTAATAAATATTTTTTAAAGCATGGAAGGGTTTTTACTCAGGATTAAAAGATATTTTGATAGTTTATGTTGTTGGTTTTTAATACCATGCTTGCTGTAATAGTTTTTTTTATGTTAAACATATGGGTATGATGCTGGGTTTTAATAGCACTTTGCTGTTATAGCTTTTTGGGCTGTACATATGGGTAGATGATTTTAATACCACTTATGCTGTTTTAGCTTTTTGAGCTGAACATATGGGATAAATGATCACTTACGAAATATTAATAGTGGATCATCCTCACAATGTATTTTGTATATATATATATATATATAAAATATGAATTTTTTCTTTGGAAAAAAAAAGCTATATTTTGTATTAATAAGTATATGTGCATCTAGTAAAAAATTACATATAATCATTATTTGATCTCGAGGCCGATTCAAAAGGGTAAACCACATATTTGATCACAAGGCTGATTCAAATGGAAATAGACGAAATCAATAAAACGATTCAAGATCATATTAAGAGATATAGTCAATTTAATGTGTCTAAATGTGCCAAATACTTTGAACTCTCTTATTTTAATTTTAGACAAAGTATTTGCCAACATTTTCTATTATATATAAACACACTTGAAGTAAATCTCATTAAAAACATTAAAATTTCTTATAAAAATCTTAGCAAAAAAAACTCTTCATTAAATAACCTCATCTAATGTATACAACCACTTGAGAATTCCTTATCACTTGAATTTTTTGAACTCCCTTTAAAATGACTAACTTTAAAATAAACTTCATTACCATAATTTCAGTCATATTATTTATAAGGTTATCTATATTTACTAAAAATCATCACAGCCCAAAAAAACCTTGATAATTAGCTTTGAGACCAACGTTAAAATAAACTTCATAACCATAAATTCAATCATATTATTTGTAGTGTTATCTAAACTTAATTTAAAAAAAAATTGGTAGATAATTAGCTCTTTGATTGATTGATCACTTGGTGAAGCAACGTCAAAATAAATTCAGACTCTATACCTCTTCATATTCTCAACCCCACAAGTCTTTCCATCCTTTAGATGATTAAAACAATAAAGGAACCTTGAGACCAGCTTAACATCCTAATAAGGACCCTTCTCCTCAAGAAAGACCCTGCGCCAACTACTTTCATCCACGTCACCTCCATCATCACTTCTTATCCACGTCGCCTCACTTCCCTCCATGATAGGAGAACATCCCGAAACGGCGCCTTCATTTTAAAAAATACTTGCAACTACAAACTTAAACACAGTTCATCCAACTAAGGAAATTATTAAAAATATAAAAGAAAGAGGTGACCCACTTTTATGGTTTAAATAAATAAAGAAAAGGCAAAGGAAAAGAGCGGGTATGTGCTGCTTTTTTCCCGGTCACTTGGCCAGAAAAAGGAATAAATATAGAGAGCGTGAGTGCACGGCCATATTAATTGGCCAGTTTAATCCCAATGGCAAGGGACCACGTCACCTCATACAAATAACAGGGTGCCACCATATATGCTTGTCCACGTGTCGGATGAGAGCGGAGGAGGGGAGGTTAGGTTCTAGTTGCCGCCGTAGGCGTGGCTTCATGTCTTTGTAAAGAAATCAATTCCCGTTAAAAAAAAAAAAAAATTGCTATTCACAGCCTGAAAAATCGAAGGAAAAATAAAATATTTTTTTTTCCTGTGACCTCAGATCGAAACCCTAGGGATTCTTCACGCACCCCGTCTGGTTATGGCGAGGCCTCCGGTGATGCCCCTGGTGCAGCCGACCTGAAACATTGTTTACATTTGCATTTATCTTGGATTAATAATTTTTTCGACCCAGGGTACTGAGCCCGGGGTTTGAACTGTCGACCTCTGTGTAACGAAGGGCTTCCGGACCTGCGTTCCGAAGAGCGAGGGCGAAAAGCTGTGGTAAGGCCCGCGATTCTGTTTCGGAAGGGCGTAACAGGTACATATCTGTCTTTCTGGCTGGAACTTTAGTCAAGGAAAACGGGGGTATTAACGAGAAAGATTCATAGGGTTTTCTTGCAGTGGAGTGATTTTGTATGGTCAGGATCCATCTTTTAGCCGGGGTAATGGTGTTGTTTAAACGAGGATACAGTGCCGTGTTCGTGGACTAGCCATCGGGTTTGTCTTCGTGAAACCCTGGCCTAGTTAATGAGGCGGTCGTTTTGTTCCTTTTACATTAGGGCCAAATGGTTTCGTAATTTTCGCCCTCAGGATTCTCTGTTAAGAGACGGAAGATGATGATGGGTCGGGGAGCCGATGGTGGTTGTGTCGCCGAGGGGATCCAGAAGCTGGAAATCGACATATTTACACAGGCCCTCAAGGCATTGGCATTGAGTAATCCCTTCGATTTGGATGATGGCGTTGGTGCCGGGTCGGACGCTGCGGGGCCTTCGCAGCCTTTTGCAAGGTATTCAGGAGCAGGGGATGGCAGGCGCAAGCACAAAAAGATTCAAGGAAGAGCACAGGATGGGGGGCTTTCTGCTGCTAAAGCTGGCAGTTCGACGAAAAGTAGGGATGGCAAATACTCTAAACTCTGGGTGGAAATGGAAGAATACTTTCGGAGCGTTACAGCCGAGGATGTGATGGCTTTGGCTTCTATCAGTGAAATTGATATTGCCAATTTTGCAGATGTTTCCGATCCTTGCTTGTTCATTCCACCCCGCGGCATTTATGGCAGCGGGACTCAACAAGATGATACGCCTGTTACACAAAACTTGAGTTGTGCTACTAATGTCCAAGTGATGGACAACAACGAAACTAAAGATTGCGGTGCAGATGTTAAACAAGACAGTAAACATTCTGCATCAGGCCAGGTCATTGACGGATGTGTGAATAAATATGTTGAAGAAGTGGGGGACTGTGTTGGAGCAGATGGCGACAGAGCAGTGTCGGCATCTCCTAAGCAAGCAACAAGCTCCGAGTTAATGGTTCCAACGGTAGGAATTCCCAAGAATGTTTCAACTTCAATGCTACCTAACCGGGAACAGGTCACTGGTCCTGACCTAACCGAGATATTGTCTATGAAGCAGGAATTGAACTCAGGTCCTCCTATACTGGGAATGAACTCTGACACAAATATGGCCGGGGTTTCTGTTCCTGCACACGAATTAAGCTCCTGCCCAAAACTTGAAGGAGCAGTAGATCCTTACTGGGAGGCAATCTCCAGCGCAGAGCTTCTTCTAGTAGCATCTCCTGAGCTTGAGTCCCGTTCTGGGGAAAAACCTGCAGCAGGGGCATTGTACCATAGGCAAGAATCCAGCTTTGGGGCGAGGTCTGTAATAGTAAGATCTAATCAAAAGGAATCAAATTCTATTGCAAAACTCTCTTTTCCATCATCTACCAAGCAGGAGGCAGGTTTTGGTGCAAAAAGGAAGTTCCATGCTGCAAGTTTTCAATGTAAGAAGAGAAAGCTTTCAGACTCCACTGCTGAAGTCATAACTACAGTCATATCATCCCCAGAAAATGGTGAAGAAGAGCTGTGTCACGTGTGTTATGGTAGTGATAGTGAAAATTGGAATCGAATCCTTTTTTGTGATTCATGTAATGTTCTGGTTCACCAGGAATGCTATGGTGTGCAGAAAATACCAGATGACAAATGGCTGTGCTCCTGGTGCTCATACAGGTCTAGATCAAAACTTAAAATATCTGGAAGAGCCGGAAATAACTCTGTAAGTCATAAGCAAAGCAACAGTAGAGTGGGTGATGATGAACGGCCTTGTATATTGTGCCCAATAAATGGCGGTGCTTTGAAGCCAGTGGCAAGGGCAGGCTCAGAAAGGGAAAATAGTGGATGCTTACAGTTTGCACATTTATTCTGTTGTCAGTGGGTTCCAGAGACATATATAGAAAACACAGAGACAATGGAACCAATTAAAAATATCGAAGGGATAAAAGAAGACCGATGGAAATTAGTATGTTCTTTGTGTAAGGAGAAGTATGGAGCTTGCATTCAATGTAGCCACGGTACTACTTTTATCTCTAGAAGCTCATTCTTCTTGTATAGCATGTTCTGCATTTTTTTGTCAATTTTCGTTTTTTCACGGGGCCTGCTTGTTTTTGCCTTAAGTTAAACTTGCTTTTTATTGTTTTATAACGAAACACTTTGCACATTTTCTTGTTAATTTAAGAATATTTATAGGACAATAACTTATTGGTTGGTTCTTTTATTTGCTGAATGCTGTCTGAAAATGCAGATGGAAAAAAAGGTTAATTCCTGCAGTTAAATTTCTCTTGGGGTTGCCACAATTCAGACAGCAGTGACAAATGCAGATGGAAAAAAACGTTAATTACTGCAGTTAAATTTTTCTTGGGGTTGCCACAATACTTAAGGCCTTAATTTGAAATCCCGATGTAATTAAACCATCAGTTTCTATTGTTTCATATCGCTCTCAATATTTTTTCCTTCTGAG
Source organism: Pseudotsuga menziesii (assembly GCA_001517045.1). Taxonomy (NCBI): domain Eukaryota; kingdom Viridiplantae; phylum Streptophyta; class Pinopsida; order Pinales; family Pinaceae; genus Pseudotsuga; species Pseudotsuga menziesii. The sequence goes on along the minus strand of LPNX010025437.1, from coordinate 201,540 downwards.
CCCTCTGGTAAGACATCCAGGATAAGATCATTTTTCATGCATAAGTTTTAACCATTCAGGGTTAGGGTCTTGCAACTTGAGTTTCTAGTCACTAAATCTATTTGGATCAAGGCCTGTGTGTTCCAATGGATTATATGATCATTTGGAACACGGCACTAGAGTTGGCTCAATTGGAACAATGATCACTTTCTGCTAGCATTTAATTTATAAGGCTTAATCACATTTATAGTTTAACTTAAATTTGCATAAAATTTAAGGATTCTGTTTATCAAAATTTTGACTTAAATGAACTAAATTCTTTATTTGTTCACAAAATTACATTATAAGTTTTTTATCAAGCTTTTTTTTGAAGAAAAGTTTGGTTGTGTTTTCCAACTCAAACTGGGCTATTTTATTGTAATAATTCACACAGGACAGTATCTGCTGTTTTTTTTTCTTTATTTATGTGCGTTCTAACTTCTATCCTCTAGGTGCTCTCTTACATCTTCAGTTTATTCTTGTTACATACAAATGGTGTTAATCCTTGAGGCTTGTATGAAGGTTTTTATAGTTGAACTTTTACCACTTTTGCCTGGACCTGCAATTCTATTGGGTTGACCTGAGTGAATAAACATGAGTCAATTCCATTTTCTTGTTGTAGACGGGGCTTGCTTAGATGGTAAAACAGGGGTGTTTCACCCCCCCTGCCAAGGTTAAATCTGTTCAGGGACAAGTTTTCCCCATGCAAGCCCATCTCAAATGGTTGAGCCTAGTTGCAAGTCCTGGGAACCTTGGTGGAATAGATACTCCCCACTCCTGGGATCTTAACTGAAGAGATCTTTCTAGAGTGTTGTAAACTGGCTACATTGCATTGTAATATTCCCAGACCGTAGAAGGGCATGCCTGTTACACAGTGATAATAGGAAGCATCTTGTCAAAAGGAAACCTCATCATCATATTAGATTTGCTTTGTAAATTGTGACAACATTGAGGCAGATACACTAAGTCTGCCAAGAAGCATTCATGTGACTATATTTGGATTATTAGTATTTTTGAATATGGAAATCAAATGCAAGACTAACAGCCATCTAGCTTCTTGTATATTTGCAATGTCTTTGATCGTATGTGATCATGATTAATATGGATACGGATGCATATTTGAAGTGGAAATAGCTCTTAAATTTAGGCTTGTTTATATCTTAGATGTAGCAAGAATCAAGAGTTGTTTTTTTAGTAGAGGAATTGGCAACTGGGGCAGGGCTTGTTCTTGTGTGACACGGTGTCAATTACCGTCCGCTACCACTATACCCTAGGTGCATCCACACAATACCCCAGCATGGGGCATGGGCCCTAGCTGAGGTTTGAACCCTTGACATTGCAAAAAATGCTCTAACAGTACACTCTATCGTCACTTGGTCTACACCCCTGGGGGCAAGTAATTACTACTATTAATATGACTTGTTTATGAGTAATATATAGAAGTATGTTTCATATGTATTTGCGAGCTATACAACATTGTTGATGGCTGACCCAAGAAATCAAATCTGTCACACTACATTTGAATACTTTGAAATCTACCTTGACCATGCTAGGTATTCCTAATTTCCTACGCTTGCTGTGTAGAAATTTTATTCATCTGGTGCAAGAATTATTGGACTTGAAATTAAGCGAACAAACAGGTGAGAAAAGTTGATGTAGATCAACCAAAATAATCAAAACAAAGAACAAGTAAATTTGAGGGATTCAGTTTATATTACTTGAAAATCTTTTCAGAGAATAAAATTAAAAAAAATTGATCGCAATGGGTTTAATCTAAATCTTCATTTAATTGAGAGTTTTGGAATATTGCAGAAACAGTTATATTAAATATTGCTTTTTTTTGGTAATAGAAATGGGTAGCTTTCAAATTAAAAGAAACACTGTGGCCGAACTGGACAGCGGTGTACAAAGCAACAAAGTTCTGGCCAATGCCATCAGATCAAGATGTTCCAAATTCCCAAAAAGACTGTTCAAAATTGAAACTATACTGGATGTCCTATGCTTATGACTGTTAATACGGCTGGTACAATGCTAAATATATAGTCTGAATAACAAAATTGGCAGACAAAGCATAAATGACACTGAATTACATAAAAACTTGCTCGCTTGAACTTTTTCCTTGACAGCAACCTGATATTTCGCCCCAGCACAAATGGTTGCCTGAACTTCTTCACTGAAAATGGTGAATTGACCACACCTAAACAAAGCTTTCTAAGGGCAAACCCGGGTAATGAGCCACAGTATTTTCCTCATTTGAGATGAGAAAGGATGGAAAGGGCCAGCAGAAAATTAGTGCCAGTTTGGCTTTCATAGCTTCTTATTTTTGTTGATGACTTTTCATGAATAAACTCCTCCGTCTCTTGAACTTCAGACAATTGAGCAGCAAGAACTGCTGCCTGTTGGGCCTGTGCTCGCTCATCCTCTGAATCCATGTACTTCCACTCATCTCAACTATCTGGGGAGCTTGCCAGGATACCGCTCAGAGCTAGAGGACAGGTAGGCTTCAGACCATATGCAACTTTCTGGGGAGCTTGAGAGGAGTCAACTCAGATCTAGAGGGCCGGCAGGTTTCAGACCAACACACCAGACCATTGATCACATTCTTAATGATCCAGGCTATTATAGCAGTGGTAGAGTGCTAAAAGTAAAATCAAGCCTGGGTTCTTCTGAGTTTGAGTAGCAAGTTAGCAACATTAGACAGTATGATGTATAGCAAATCTGGGCTGAATTTGAGTTGGTTCTGTTCACAGTTTAAGGTATTTGAGTCGTGGTATGAAATTGTGGGTCGTTTGGCAGAGTTGTGGCTCCAGCCTTTGGCATCCTCCATCTCACTGTCCACCTAGCCCCCTCTGCCTCCAGTTGAGCTGCGACTAGTCGTGGTCTGTAGCCCCGACTCTTCACCTTGTGGGCCATTGCATGACTCAGTTACAGTGTCACTCTGTTACCTGGACCCTCGTCGCCTTCAATTCTCACAAACTACAACGATTGTTTTGCAGAGTTATGATCACTTGGTGGCTGGTAGGCTGGTGGATATGCTGTCGTGGATTCAGGTTAGAAAACCTAGCAAAACTATGCGTTGGGAGTGCAAAACCCTAGCCAAAAAGTGAAAAAAGCCATTAAAAAGGAGTCCAAACATGACAAATAGGTTTGAATTTGTTATGTTTGGTGAACTTTTCAGCTGATTTGGTTCAATTTGAGGTTTGACAATCAAGTTCGCCAAACCTGAAAGAATTTTGCTATTTTTTTTAGGTTTGTCGAACTTTCAACCTGGAGGTTTAGGTTCGGCGAACCATTTGACATAGCATTCAACCCACAGTCCTTTATGGCTTTGAGGTGTGGGGGACATGCCTATTGTACTGTGATCGGGCCTCAACAAAGAGAGTGCAAATCCTCCTTCGTTGCATCAGTAGATGCAAACAGAGTCCAGACAATCCCTCATCCCATTGTACTTCAGAGTTTGCTGCTCGACCTTTTCGACTTGAGGCTATATTTAGTCTTGTCACTCTCTTACATTGCTTTTGGAGCTTCACTGGCTTGGCTCGGTGCAGGGTTGTCATATGGCTTTGAGATGTGAGGGCCATGCCTACTGTACTGTGATTGGGCCTTAACAGAGGGAGTGCAAATCCTCCTCCTCCGTTGCATCAACAATTGTAAACAGAGTCTAGACAATACCTAGCCCATTGTACTTGCAGAGTTTGGTGCTTGATCTTTTTGACTTGAGGCTGTATTCAGTCTTGTCACTCTCTTACACTGCCTTTGGAGCTTCATTGATTCGGTCCAGGCGTGTGATTGGTACTCATATTTGGTCTATCTCTCTTTAAAGGCCATTACCTCAACCAACACTTCGGGTTGCTCTAGATGTTGGTGTGTGGGTGATTTGTTAGCATCTTGTTGGCATAGTTACATATATCAGCGATATATTGCCCATATCGCGATATTTTGCGAGTCATTCCCCTTGGCGATATATCGGTACTAAAAAATAGCGACATTTACTACATTTTGACTATATCGCGATATATTGAATGTGTCACGATATATTGGGAATAAATCGTGATATTTTGAAAAATATCGGCTTCTTAAAAAAATTGCATGGAATTTGGGAAATAAATCAGCGGGTTAGGTTTTTGGCAGTGATATTAAAACCTGAGATATTAATTTATTAAAGTAATAAATGGTAATATTAAATTTTTAAAGTAAAAGTGACATTCTCCTTGTCTTTCATTTTCTATCCTTTTACTTCAATTTTTAACATTACCATTAATTGTGTCAAGATGTTTGGGAGTGCTTCCAACCTCGTCGGACTTCATATGCAAAAAGTAAAATTTTAGATCCCATTCAGAATTCAACAGACTTAATAGTTTTCGGGATTTCAGGATTGCAATGTTTCCATTGGATTCTATCTTGTGTGTGGGTATAGGAGTGGCCTTTAATCAAGCACATCAACCCCTCTATGTACCTTGATTTTTGTGGTGTTGATTGTGGAACTCCTCTATCATGACCTTAATAAAAATGTATCCTTTCACTCAAACAAAATCACTCATTAAGCTTGGGAAGCCTTATCTACCCTATTTTAGTGAATGGTCTATTAAGTTTCATCAAAATAGGGAGTTGAGTATGTTGACTAATGTTCTTGGAGGATCAACTTCGAGATTTGAGGTAGATGCAAGGGTGAGAGTCTAAAGGAGGGGGGCATAGGTTGCTATTAATGAATAGGATCCCGATATAGGCAATGATTTTGATGATATGTAGTTATGGGAGGGGACAACTCACATTCGCTTCCACTTTAGTCCTATTACCTTTCACCATATCCCGAGCAGTTGGAACTTTTATATTCACCCTAGGGTCATCCAGAGCACCTACAAGACCACCTACTGCTTCTAGAGGAATTTGGTTCCCCTTGCCTGTAAAAGGGGTAGAGGGGATCGATGATTCGTATTATTTATGATTGTACTATGTAGTAGCTAGATGGCTTATGAGTGATGATGATTCATCTCAAGAGATACATTCATTTTGATCATTTGAGGTGATTTTGTATCATTCTATCAAGAACATATTTCAGTATTTTCAATTTATCGTCGATATGTGATCAATTCATGATCCCCCATTTGACATCTTATGTATCTTATATATTAGTTGTATTTTCATATTTATGTAGTAACATGTTTATTTGATGTTGTTGTTGCTTTAGATGTTAAGAAAAATTGAAAAAATTGAAAAATGTTATTTTTGTATTTTTTTGAGGTTTTACGACAATTGATGATATTTTCACTGATGTTGTTGATAAGTTACATTTCGGACCCTCGGCAATATATGCAACTTTGCTTGCTGGTATTGTGATGGATAGGCATCCTCCATTTAGGTATTCCTTGGATCCACCTGGCCGCCGTATACCTACCAGGCAGTAGTTGAACAAAATCACTAGAGATAACTTTTTTAGGTAGTTTGTGTATGTCACTTGGATCAACCCTCAGGGGTATTGTTTGGCGGCTGGCCCCCTTACACATTCACCATTGGGCACATGCTCTTTGTATTCCTTTAGGCCAGTTAAGAGTGGGCTCTCATCGTCTCTAGGTGGAGACAGATCACCAGTTTGACCGGTCAGAGGCTTGTGATGACCTGCTGATAAATCCAAAATTCTTGAAATAAATCCATATATATCATGGATATAGCTCAATTGTTTGAACCATTGGCCCAAGGCATGTTGCCGATGGGGAGGCTATCAGTCACAGGTTGAAGCTCGGTTGAGTTCCTCGGGCTTACCAGCTGCTGCTATTGTGGCCGGCAGTTGAAGCCCTTCATCTAGATATTCTCCAAGTTTTACCTCAAGAAAAAAATGTGGTCGGTATTGAGGGTACTACCAGCTTTGGTTAGTGACTTAACAGTCATGTAAGTTGAGTCCTTTATTTTCTCTTTAGGTGTTGCCTGCAGGAATGGTTGGAATAATGTATCTATTGTATATTTAACTATACAAAATGATTTTGAAGCTGTCTGGATTCTTAATATATTTCTGCCTTGTCATTGTTGTATTTATTTTTAATGCCAATTTCTATCATTATTGGCAGTAGAAAACGATAATCGTAAGCAAGAGCAATATCTGAAAATAAAATTGTCTGGGTACACCTTTGTCTTGTCCGGTGTGTATAGCATTGCTTGTATAGCTTTGTGAAATCAAGTTGTTTCCAGTCTGTTTTCTAATATAAATTGACACGAGAATTAGAGCAAACATGTGGTATCTGGCAATAAAATTGTCTGGGTACAACTTTGTCTTGTCTGGTGTCTATAGCATTGCTTGTATAGCTTTGTGAAATCAAGTTGTTTTCAGTCTGGTTTCTAATTTAAATTGACATGAGAATTAGGAAAAAAACTGTGATATCTCTGCATCTAAATTCTGGTGGGTGATGTTCCAGGAATGTGTGCAATTGCATTCCATCCCCTTTGTGCAAAAGACTCGAAACTCTGGATGGGGATATCGAGCAAGGAGGGAAGTGATGATGTAAGTGCTACTGTACTATCTTATGCTTATCTAGGGAGGTTAGTGTTATTCTGTGTTTGTTAGGTTTGAGCAGTCCTTTGCAGAGTTGTTGCATAATGGTCTTCAAAGGAAATAAAGATCATTTGCAACCGATCCTTTTCAGGTTGGTCTGTGGGCCTTTTGCTCAAAGCATTCGTTGACTCGGGTTCGTAGAGCATCCTTGTTAACCAATGGTACAGTTGATGGTCTGTCTGAAGCAGAAGGCATGCCTTCTGGAGAAAATGTTCTCTCTCATACAACAGATGAGGTTTGTTTGGAGCAGAAAGAGGAGTTATATCCGACAGGGAGTGCATTTCAGCCTACATGCATAGAAATCTCTTCAAAAGAGATTACAATTCAGGCAATGCCAGATCAAGGAGATATTTTGGAAAATTGCAAAACAGTGATCCCAGATCATGGAGATTTGTTGGAAAATTGTGAAGGGATCAAATTTAAGTCTTCTGAAGTGGATAATGCAGTCCATTCCTGTCATGCAGGTGTAGGGTTGTTATCTGGTAATTCAGAGAAGATGCCTTGTGGGGATAGGCAGCATGCTAAAACAGTTGATTTGGAGGCTGCTAGCTCAGCTGTTGAATGTTCTGCAATCCTTGAAATGGGTAACTCGGATGATAGTGCATCGCTCCCTTTATACAAAAGCAAACAAAATACTTTGGCTGTAGAAATTGATGATGACTTTGATGGCATTGAAAATTTAAGAAAGGTATTAAAGAGTCTTCTCTGCACATGACTATTATTTATCATAGACCTGCTGTATTTAATTGGATTTTATAGCCATACAAATATGAAAAATTCTCTTCTATTGCTATTGCAGGCTTTGCATAAAAGACAATTCATTCTCACAGATGTAGCAAATCAGATGGGCGTGTCATCAGATTTGCTAACATCTTTGATCAAGGTTGGGTTTCATTTGCTCTTGGAAAATAAGGAATAATTTGTAATCTTGTCAATATGTAAACTGAAGGTTATATTTATTGCACCTAAATGTATATGTAAATAAATTGTTTTCTAAATTTGTATAGAATTTAGCAAATATGATTAGATTTTCATTTAAATGTGGGTACTGAAGATATTTTGTTTCTTTTAAATATATTTTGCAATAAAAAAGGAAAACCTTTTTCTTGACGTAAACATCTTTTTGCATAAGCCAGCTAGATTTTTACTTGATAGTCCCTGCAGTAGAAGAGAATACTATATTTCATTTGATCTAGCGGAGCATACTACACCTGCAGTACAAGAGTATTACTATATTTCTTTTGATCTAGTGGAGTATATTCTTACCAAGTATATAGGCATAGTCTGAGGGTTGGATTCAAATGGCTATTATGTTATATAGGCAAAGTCTGAGGTTGCATTCTAAATATAAATAAGTTTATATTTGCAGGGTGATAAACACAACATCCCTATCGATCTACAGAGAAAGATTAATGGTTGGTTGTGCAGCCTCTTATCAAGTCAGATTAATACCTCTCATCCTGCAACAGAACATGACAACTTTTTCAGTGCCAAAGCATATCATCAGGATGATTTGGCCAGAGATTATGTTTATACTGGACGGCCCAGCAAACGAACAAAGAACAAGAAAAAGCTTATAAAGACGGCAGGCTGTAGTAAAAGAGAGTGTATGCCATCTGAAACAGAATCTTTTGTTCGTAGTGACAGGGCTGAAAATGATGTAGGGATGGACGAAAAATGTTATCGTCACGTTGAATGTTGTTATAATGAGGCACATCTAGGTTTACAGAATGTTAAAGACAGCGATCAAAACAAATTTTTCATGAAAGTTGATGATGCAGAGAGCACAGATGAGTTTAAAGCAAGGCAAAGACAAAACAATTGCAATTTAGTATTGAAGGACTTTCATGAGGAGAGGCAAGAGCAAGTAAGTTGAACTTGTTCCTGCCAGGCTTTGAAAATGCTGCTTTTTTCAAAGGCTATTTGTTGTTATATCTCACATAATTGTTTGCTTATTTGATGTTGTAATATGCTTCATTGTTTACATTTGATTGTTACATTTTCAACTTTAGAAGCTTAAACTTATTGGTTTAGAGAATGTCATCTGTAGGAAAGGATCGATTGCTTTTGATGCTTGTATTAGTTCCTCATCGTCCAAGATTTCTTTTCTTTACATCTGGAGAATTGGTATGGGCTAATTTTTTTCTGTCATGTAAAATGGATATATTGAGAATCTTCTAGGCACAGCTGAATTTAGTGTCAAGTGGGGGAGGCTTGACAAATTCTTGAATATGCTGAGTCCTTGGTCTCTCCCATGTTCTCTTTCAGCAGGTTGAATGAACTCAGATTTGTGGCTGCTTCCTTCTCGTCGAACTTCCACATGTGAAATAAATCAAGAAAGAATGCTAAGAACTTCAAAGAGTTGGGAAAAAATTGCATGTGCCAAAGGATATTACAGACATGTAATGCTGGGGGAAACAGAATAGCTGCATGATAATGCTTTTGAATATTTACAACACGTGTTAACTTCTCAAATATCCCAAATCTCTGGATGCATATACTTTTATATTCATGAATATTTTCCAAATCATTGCAAAAGAGTCGCTGAATCTATATAGTTTGCATTATATGTCTCTTCTTTAAATTCAAAGCATTCCTTAACCTGAAGCTGCTTGAATGCTTATTGAACTGGTTCGTGAGGACAAGGTTAGTTTTCATTATTAGACTGTTGGAGGCCTGTTTTTAACAGGTTATCGACCTTTTCTTTTATTGATGTTGGACTGCATGCCTGGATGTAATATTCTACAGGTTATTCTTTTGAATAGAGATATCAATTACAGAACTGAGGAAACCCAGATTTTGGGGATAGTTGCTTCTGTTTTAGTTCGCCAGTGAAAGTTAACAAACATTGTATATGGATAAACTGGAAAAGGCCAGGAGGAAAAGATCAAATTGCAGCAATATGAATATGCGATAAGAAAATCTTGAATTAGCTATAATATAATAAACTCAATTAACTTGGCCTGCTCAAGAACTCTTAGGTGATGATACACGTTCTCCATTGTTGATGGTATAATATTGAAAATGTTAATGAAATAACATATAAAATACAATGTGAGTGTTTAATCTATGTTTCTTTTAAACATTCTTGGTGTGTGAGTGGATGCCATTAACATGGTAGAATAAAGTGAAACCATGTCATTTGTTAAAGGAACACCAACAAAGACCTTATATGTACACAGCAGTCCATTTGAGGAAGCTATGTTTATGGCTAAAAACAGAAACAGAGATACTTGTAGAAGAACAGCAAAAGCCAGGAAAAAAATCTTCATAAGAAGCACATATGAAACCGACTTTAAGATGTAAACATAAACATGTTTCTGTTATCAATTATAATCATAGAAATGGAGGGATTCAGTTTTGAAAAGTTGAAAGATAACTATTTCTAAATTTTAAGAGGTAATGTCATGCTCTAATTTTGACAGAGAACTATGGAATCTGGATGTTGTGATGCACATTGCTGGTGCTGTTGTACCAAGCCAGTTCACCTTCTGTTAGCCCATCCTGCTATGGCACAAATGGGCTAGAACTTGGCCCATGCAATTTGTATGGCCTTAGTTGAAAAGATTGGATGGAGGCTCCTCCATGACTGAAATGAAGTTTGAAACATTTTTGAAGCTTTTGGTTAACAATGGCACATGCCTTTTCATGAGGAAGATGGCCTTGCCTAACGGGTGCAGTGTTCAAAACATGATTTTAAACAGCTTACTATGATCATGAATTTCTAAACAGCAACCAACTCCTTTGACAAGGTTTCAACAATTCGTTTGACAGTGATTGGCTGTATGGTTTAAAAAATGTAGTATATAAATTTATATTCTCACTCGATTCCATAAAGGTAATAACAAGCTCATACAAAGAATAGCAGTCAACCAGAATCATACAGTTATAGCTCATTGGTCACAATCCAATGAATTGTTTAATTTCAAAGTTAACAGACCTTACTTGGATAATGACTCGGTGAGGTTAAAGAGGTAGTGTTAACTTGGACTTGGCAGAAAACTCAAGAGTTGACTAAGGAAATACAAGAATAAAAAATACACTAATTTTCAAAAGAAAAGGTAGTTATTTATATGAAAGTTTACAATCTTCGTATGCAATATTTTAATGATAACTCTTGAGTCTTTACAAAGCACATAGATGATACTGCATATTATAAGTATCATGGATTCTTGACACTTGACTGGTCCTTGACAGACCAAAATGTCACTACTTTATTCTAACCGTTAAGCCTCATTGCAACATAAAACATATGACTATTTTAATACCTACTCTAAAGGTATGGTTATGTCTTTATCAAATTCTGATCTCTATCAAAATGCTATTGGTGTTTTTCTTGTAATTGCTTAAACGAAGCATGCCCCAAAGGACTGCACCACAAGGAGTGTTCTTTCTTTCACTTGTTGGCCAGGTCTGAGGGGTAGCTATTTCATTCAAATTGCTTTAGTCTTGCACCTGGTCTCATCCTGTAGAAACTCATACCATATGGTTTGGAAGAGTGGAAGACTGTAGTGAAAATGGAACCCTCATGGACTACTGCTTAACATTATGCCGACCTCACCAGAAAACTAATGCTTCATGGCCAAAGTGCTATAGACTTTAAATAAAAATCCCATTCATTTAAGAAGAATTAATATATTCTGGCTTAAGTATGATTGTATATGTTGATAGAACTATAAGCAGTAGCTGCTTATAGTAAGTTAGTTAGGTAAGAACCAACACGAACTTACCTGCACTCGGTGAAACAAACCATTTTGTATTCATGATATGAAATGGACAAATTAGACTTGAAGCATTTCTATTCTATGCTGCAACTGTATAGTCAATGAAATCGATTAGAAAAGAAAATGATTCTGCCTTGTAACTATAGCAATGGTTTGTTGCAAGTAAAACCCCCAAGTCAGGTAGGTGAGTTGGTAGTTGACAGGTATTTTTCAGGTGGATCTTTTGATGGGGCAAGCCAGGGCTATCCTGGTACTTGTGGTGCTGGAGGAATGTTGTTTCTGAATGAAGGGGTTAGATTCAAATTTAAGCTAAGGCTGCGAAGAGGTGGCAACTATTTGGCTGAGCTTCAAGCCCTAAAATCCTTGCTAAATCTGGCCATTGACAAGTTTATTGACAGGCAGCATGTTTTTGTGATTTGAAGTTGGTAATTAAATTGGAGTAGTAGGGCGCTTTCATTATGAAAAATCTTTCCGTTAGACCAGGGTCATATCAATCGAGCTGCTGTCCAATTCCTGGAAATCAGGTTGGAACTTGGAACATGTTTATGAAAACTCAATACTTTAGCTGATAAACTGTCAAATTCTGCTGTCTATAGCCAAATTGAAGAACTGATGCTTGAATAACAGAGGGAGGACAGGGACTTAGTACCTTTCTTCCTCTGGTTCTATTCTCCTTTTATTCCGTCTATTTCTGTCATGCAAGTCTGCTCAAATGAGATCTGCTGAAAAGGCTTCCGTAAATTTGTTTTGATCAGTATGGACATGGTATCTTCTTGATGTAGGCCTTTGTGCCTTTGTGACAGGTGAGAAGGAGATTGGTTAGAGTTCTCTCTGATGGACTTTGTATCAGACTCTCTTTTTTGATTTGTGCTCTATGCACATACTGAATGTAACTTTTTTCCGCTTTAATATAAAGTTTGATTTTTTCCTTGGAAAAAAGGATAAGTTTTTGGGTATTGTTATATGCATACTTCCAGCGAAATATGTAAGTGTATACGCTAGGTCACAAACTGTTTTGCATTACAAAATAGGCCTTCTAAAGCATGACTCCTTTTGCAAAGGCTAATTAGTTTGGGCCTTTTACTTTTTGATGTCCTGCATAAACTTCACAGGTTGAGCACCTAAAGGCAAACGGATTTGGAAGAATATGGGATATACAAATCCTTTACAAGGGATGGCACTGTCTTGGCTACCACACTTCTAATGTAGTACAATTTCACAACTAGAAATAAACTGCTAACAAGCATTCTTTAGCTAGATTTGCAACCATTTTATTCCAAGAAAAACACTGAAAATGAGGCAGGATCTGTATTTTGAGGGATCCCTGCTGGTTTATGCAGAAGGTCGCTCCCTATAACTTGGCAACTGTCTGGATGTCAGTTATGCTAATTTCCAACTGCTGCTACTGGTTTTTGCTTTGCTGTACCTGTTTTGGCTTCTAACTCATGTATTATTAAAAACTTAGGTAAAAGTTAGCATCTTAATAAAGTTGATAGTTATAGCTTGTGTTGCCTACAGAATAATTTGCTTCTGTAAGGCACTTGCATTATATTATAGGGTGAAAATGATGTTTTAAAAAACATGTAGCCAAGAATATTCGTCCATGTTGCATGCATTGAACTTTATGCCATGCAATTTTTATCAACTTTGAGGTTTCCTTGTTGCTGTACCCCACAATCAGAGCCACCTATGTTGGACCTCTTGTCTTCCCTGCTTCCATTTATTTCTTTTGTCTCACTTTTGTTCTCAGAGTTACCCTGGACTAGTAATGATTTTGTCCTAAAATTGCTTTCCCTTTTATGTCTTTTATAAATGCTTATGTCTATGTTTCATTAAATTTCAATAATGTCAGCTGCTTCCTTCAAGTGCACATGTCTCTGTTTAGTGCCTGATAGTGGATGCAGTATATCCCGTTACCAGTATCGTGCATAATTACAACCTTGATATAATTCTGTTAACAATGGCTTAATCAAATATCCAATATTCAATCCAGAAGCAATCAGTCTCTGACATATTTAACTGAAATGGTATACTTTTGGTAAAGAAATAAAAATTCCATTAATGCAAAACATATTCAGTTTGGCAGAACAGATCTAGGATTTGATATTTAAAAGTTGATCCCCAGATGAAGCTAACAGGTACTGGTCTGATGCTCAACATTTTACCCCTGCATTTGATCCATTGAATAATTGCTATCCATACTAAAAAGAGCAGGCCCAAACCATAAGAGATGTGACATTTAGGTTGCAGCTTGGCTACTATACTGGTGTCAAGGAGGGGCAGCTTTCTTCTGATTTCCTGACCGAAGCATTATACAGCTCACTGTGGCACCATACTACCCTTTTCCTTTTTTATTTTAAAAAATTCTATCCAACCTTTCTAAGCAAGATCCAAACAGGTGGCTTTAAAATGCTGGAATCTATGGTTCTCTTGCTTCTAATTCTTGGATAGGATTGCCCACGGATTAAATCCCCTCCTCTCTCCAAATGGTCCATCCTCATCCCCTTACGACTACCCTCGAAAGGGCTGCCAGACGAGGAGACACTTGCCTGTTTGGGTGGAGGGATCCATCTCCACCTGCTGGTCAACATTCCCCTCCCCATCTTGGGGTAGAATGCTGCCATTTACAGTATCGTCTGGCTCAGAGCCATCTGATTCTTGAGCGGTTCATCTTAGAATCCTTTCACCAAGTGGGCTTATGATTCCTTCGCATATTGTTTAAGAAGCATTTGTTTTTAAGCAATACACTGCCAAGTGCTCGTGCTGGAAAAAGTCTTGCTGCAATGCAAGAAAATAAGTGCATAATCCACCTCTTGCGTCCAACTTTGGTCTTCACACACACTATTTTCTCTAGGAAACCCTTTCCCTAACCAGTGACTGATGTTGGACTATCGCCAGCCTCTTAGGTGCTAGGATAATAAACTTAACCAGTGCGTTGCCAATGCCCTTGAAATTGTTTTGATATTCTGGACGGTGACTGGGCAGTTTTAACTAGATTGGGACTGACGATACTGTTTTGTTATGCAGATTTAAGCTAAGTATTCTCTGTCTCATAAAGAGGCCATTGTTTCCCATGAACAAGGGAACTTTCTGATGAACCCCACAAGGACCACCTCTAGAAATTCCAAGCTAAAAAAACATCTAGCATTGGGGTGAATCAACAATGTGCTTTCCATGAGAAATCCTAAGACCCAACAGTTCAATTTTGGAGGACTTTTAACTTTTGCCAAAGCCCCTGAATCTGCAGGTAAACTTGTGGGCCAAGTAGTATTCATCTTCCTGCATTACCCAAGAGGTATCCTACTTTAAAAATTGGCACAGAAGTTGCCTTTTCAGTGCAAAAGGATGGGGTGAAAAGCAAACTCAAGTGCATGAGAGATTCTCTAAAGGCTATCTTTGTGTGTAGCAAACCGATAGGAGGAAGATCCTTCATGGGAAGCAGTTGCCTCCTTCAGTAAACTTCCTCCCATATGAGCTGCACCCTACTGAGACTGCACCGTTCCATTTAAGCTCCCACAACAATGAATGAACTAGAACCCATAGGAGGAAGATCCTTGACGAGAAGCAGTTGCCTCCTTCAGTAAACTTCCTCCCATATGAGCTGCACCCTACTGAGACTGCACCGTTCCATTGTAGTTCCCACAACAATGAATGAACTAGAGAGAACAACATTGGAGACAACGATCTATTGCGGCTAGGGGAATCCCTAGCTGCAGACTATTCACTGCACACGCACTCTCTTGACTCTATTCCCTTGTGTCCCATACTATCTCTTATCCTTGCTATCAAATTAAAATTGCTTTTAACTTGAATGATGTTTTTTTGTTTGTTTGTAAGAAATGCCCGTCACTTGGGGCCAGTGCATTTCCACCATTGGTTAAGTAACCGCAACCTAGGGGCATCTAAGCCGTCAAAATCACCAAGGGATTGCACCTGTCCTGGGCCACACTAACCTTCAACTGTGTTGGATTTTTGGATGTCGCCTCCCAAGTAACTCAGTCAAAGGGGATTTGAACCTTGGTCGCCCTTGGCGAATGCCCATCCCTTGACCAAGTGAGCCAGTGAGATTTGACTTAATTCAAATGATGTTAACCTTGCTACTGGTTAGTGATAATTCAACCCAATGCCAAGGCATGATATTTGCTGGATTATAGAATTTAACATCAAATGCCTTGGGGTTTGTGTTACCAGATCCCTAAGTTACCGGGATTCAGATATAGTCACGGCTTTGGATCTAGATCCACTAGATTTTAAAAAGGCAGGATTTGTCTATGACAAGGAAATGACAGGTACAAATAATATAAATATGATTTTCATAAATTTAAAACTAGAACTTATATACAAATCATAAGATAAATAAATTTTTAATTATAATGATGATGATGATGATGATTGTTAATGTCCACTGAGACCAAATTTGGGCTATCAGATCTTAAGGAGAAAAGGTAAGAAAATAATTAATATATTGTATTTTAATAATGAAAACATTGTATAAATAATTAATATATACGTTTATAATAATAATATCAAGTTTATAAATAACTAACATACAAGTTTATAACTTAAGTTTGATATCTATACTTAAGTTAAATATGGCTAGAATATATAGCTTTATAACTTTAATATACAAGTTTATAAATATTTTTTTTTGAGAAAAAACTGTATATTTGCAATTCGAAGAACAAATCAAAATATACATTACACAGACCCAACTGCTAAAAAATGGGACTACGGTAAACACTGTAACCTAAATTTTTTTGGATGGATATGACCTGGAAATAGACCAGCGGAAACAGCCTGAGAGTCAAAAAACAGAAATATCCAAAACACAGAAATAACCAACAACCCCCCTGGGACATTTGCTAGGCATGCCTAGCAAGCACGACAACCAGTCAATAGATATAGGATGGAGATTCTGAAAGAATCTCCACCCGTTGGATTTCTTTGCACATTGAAGGACTTTCGTGAAGTATGATTGCCTCTTTAGAGACTCGAGAGGGCATCAGCCTGTTTATTAAATTCACAATAGATGTGATCTAATGTGACCTAGTTGGTAGTTTATTGAAGTTCCTGAATGCCAAGGAGTCAGGGCGAGTATGTCCAAACGCGCTCTACTATTGAACCAATCTACTACAAGTTTCGAGTCTCCCATCATTTGAAGCCGCCTATTACCTGTCTCGTGTGAAGTTTAGTAGTTTTCATAGAGTAGTATTTTGGGCCTGGTTGTTTGTACCAATGCCAACTTTTAGCTTCAAGTGAAAACAATGCTCAGAGGTATGATGAAGCAACAATGCCTGCCCCACAGCTTCCTGGATTCCTTTG
This sequence comes from Pseudotsuga menziesii, assembly GCA_001517045.1. NCBI lineage: Eukaryota > Viridiplantae > Streptophyta > Pinopsida > Pinales > Pinaceae > Pseudotsuga > Pseudotsuga menziesii. The sequence goes on along the minus strand of LPNX010025437.1, from coordinate 184,932 downwards.
GCAGGCACTGTCGAAGTAGCTCCAAGCCAAGGACTTGTTGAACGACAGAGCACAAATAGGCCTGTATAACTTTCTTGTGACACCTCTTTTTTCTATTTGAATTTTGAATGCAGATTGGACCTTGTGTTCTGTGAATGAGGAACTACCTTCTTTGCCTTCAAACAGGGTATGATTCTGATTCGACCAAATTTCCCAAATGACATAGCAATTACCAAGGGAGATCCTTACAAGTACCATTTGCTGGATTTTGTTCCGAGCTCTTCAGAAATCCCTCCGAAGTATCTAGACTCTTGATTCTGCATACCTGGGCACTTGAGCGACTGACAGACCTCCTTCCAAACCTGCACAGCAAAGGAACATGAGACAAGATGATGGTTTACTGATTCCTCTTCCAGTTTGCATAGGGTACGTCTGTTAGGGCCTTGCCACACTCGCTTTTGACCATTATCCCAGGTTAGCACTTTGTTAGCCAACACCATCCATGCATCGTCAGAGGGCATGAGCATTTCCATACTAAAGACCACGACCACATTCTGACACCAGACCTCAAGCCTATTCAAGAGCTTCATAACCCAACTTTGCTGAAATAATACCTGATGCTTTATTCCATGTCCAAACTAATTCTTCCTCTATGTCCTTCAGAAATACTGCATTGTGCATAAGTAGTCGAATGTATGAAATTTGAATTCCATTATAATTCCAAGTGCCCATGCAAACCGATGTCCTCCACTGAGAGCCAGTGTTGAACCCATCCATCCCGGCCCCCCTGTATCCTTACATCTGCCGGGGATGTGAAATCTCTATACCTTAAAACAAATTGTCAGTTCCTAGGAGAGAGTGAATCTTCCAACAACGTCGACCATGTATCTTCCCCTAGCCTAACCTGATATCCTCTGCTTATCATCCATGCCATTCAACGACCAAGAATCGGGAAAGCTTGGAGGAGATTTTTCCAGAAATTTGATGCACCCTTGAAAGATTTTGGTTCAGTCCTTATTTAATGTTCCACTGTCTGTCATGGAGGTATTTTTGTTTCATTATCTTGGTCCATAATCCTTCTTTAACAATAGCCTCCACAGACTTTTAACTGCCATGGTCTGTCCAAATAAAAATGTTATTTATTCCCCAGCCCACATCTTTTTTTGGCCTCGCCAAGGTTTTCCAACTGACAAGGGTATTACACTCCTGCTTCTTACCTGACCATAAGAAACTGAAGCATTGCTTCTAGATCTTTTTTAATATATTCTTTGGAACTTGCACTAATGACAACAAGTAAACCAAGATGCTCTCCAGCATGGCTTTTAACAAAACAAGCCTTCCACCAATAGTGAGCCACCTAAAACACCAACAGACAATCTGGGCTTCAATTTTCTGGAATAGCCATAACCAGTCAGCCACTCTATTGTCATTTGGTTTCAAGAAGCACCCCAGGTATTTCAGCCCCCTGTTAAATGGCTTCCTGCAAAAAGAGTACAAATGTCTAATTTGTGCTTCCACCTCAGGAAGTAGGTTGTTGTACAAAATTAGTGACTTGCTGTCACTTATTAAGTTATTTCCATTCTAGTTGCTGAACAAAAGGACTTTAAAATGTGTTTGATACTCCATTCTCTTACTGAACCAACCCTGAATAAAAGAACATCATCAACGAAAAGCAGATAAGTTAACCATGTTTGCGTCTGCTACCAATATTCCTTTGATTTTAACCTTCAATTCATTAATTACGTGACCTTAAAACTAAAAGTTATAGTTTATACTTTATAATACCATTGATCATTTTAACATCCCCCCTAACAATACCAAAAAATCTGCTAAGGGCTCGACCCAACGGCCTTTAAGCAAAGGAACCAGATGAGTGTGAATGAACCAGCTGATGAAAGGAGGGTTTGACCAAATGAACATGCCCGGGGGAAAAACGTACAAGCAATGGTGGGCTTGACCCAATGAATATGCCCCAACATTCAACGATTTTATGTAGCAATATTTCGTGAGCAAAAGAAACTCCGTTCATTCGCTGCCATGAGAATTCACTAAGGATTTACCATTAGAAACACTCTTTCACCATTTTGATTTTATAAACTCTGTTCTCTGCCTGTTAAATTGCTATTACGTAACAATCCTGGGTGTATCCAGGTGAATCTAGATCCAAATTCATATCTGATCTGGGGATCCGTGGAGCCATGCCCCAGGGTTGGTGGATCCATGGAGCCATCTGTCTGTAGGATCCGTGGAGCCATCCGTCTGTAGGATCTGTCTGGATCTGCCCAGGATCCATCATGAAAGTGGATCCTCTTGTATATGACAATAAGATCATCTAGGTCTTACAACAAAAGCAGATCCAACCCTTGGATAAATTCCCCACCCTTGTTCTATTTCTGGCCTTGGGATCAACCCCATCTACCAGCTTGAAGAAACTGTCTTTAATGGAGCACTCCAGCAAGAAATATAACCGCCTTGGTTTTCGTTCCCTCTCCTTTGGACTAAGTTTTCCTCATTCACTTTATCTAAAGCTAGACAAAATCAACCTAAAAACATAACTTTCCTAAATCTGAAAAAGTCAATTTAAGAATAAATAAAGTGACTAATTCTGGAAATACTATGGCTGTTGGGAGTGAAGCACCAATTTCCAAAAGACCCTGAGAGAAAAGTTGCAAAATATATGAACATTGAAAACCTAGATCTTTGTTGTAGATTAGTGATAATCAGTACACAAATAACGTCAAAGATCAATCAATTTTAACTTATAGCATTGAAATGGTCAACCATAACATGAACTTTTAAGTTTTAACAGATAACCTTTGTCATCAACAAACTGAAAGAGATAACATCAACCATGAAATGAAATAGGGATTCATAACCAAAGTTGTAATATGCAATCCACAGTTCAAACTTCAACTGTCATACAGAAAATAGGCCATAATAAGACAATTAATTTTATGTTCTCTATGCTAGATTCTAAACTGAAAAAGACAAATAATTACTATTTACTAAGCGTTCTTAAGCCTTTTTCCACAAGCAATTTCTAATTTCTTCTCCTGTGGTATAGTAGCAATAGGAATTGTTCTGGAGGCATGGTCAATCATTCTGGTAGTGTGAGGAATTGTTCTGGAGGCGTGGGCATTCATTCTGGTAGTGTGAGGAATTGTTCTGAGTGTGGTCTCCTCTGAAGCGACTTCAGGAGCAGGTGCATGATGGCGGTGGGAGCTTCCCTGTAACTAAGGAAAACTTTTTATAAACTGGGAAAGCAAACTGCTTAATCTGGACTGCTAAGATTAAAACTACAGTTCCTTTACAACACAATTGTTTTCCATAATCAATGCGTCACATAGGACTGAAGATTGCTCCGTAACAGAGGCTGTACAGACTGTTGCTGAAACTGCAAGGTATGCCCAGGTTTGAAACATGTGTCATGCGGCATAGCTGGAAGACACTTCCAAGGTATGAAAAATTGAAAGCTAACATTATTCACATAGATATTGCAAAAATTGTACCAAAAAACCCAGCTGGTCATCAACTAGATCATCAATGCTTTAACCAAAATTAGGGGGCACAAACCTTGAGAATTTCCGGCTGGTCATATTACCAAGATGCTTGACCACCCGAATACATAACATACTAACAAATGGCTATTATTTATAGTATGTAGTAAAGGCACAAACCTTGAGAATCAGAGTGAAGTTTCTAAGGGATGGGCTTGATATCACACCCCTACACATAAGAATTACCCATAGACCAGATTATTACAATCACAATCCAGATAATAACTTAGATTAGGCCCAAAACTAGTCATGGGAAAAGAATTCCACATGCCTTATAGTATGTAGTAAAGCCACAAACCTTGAGAGTCAGAGTGAAATTTGCAAGGGATGGGCTTGATATGACACCCCTACACATAAGAATTACCCATATACCAGATTATTACAACCATAATCCAGATATTAACTTTGATTGGGCCCAAAACTAGTCATGGGAAAAGAATTCCACATGCCTTACAGAGATGTACCTAACCAAGCGAGTTGGCTGTTAGTGCAGCTATGTACCTTTACAAAAACAAAAACAAAAAATGATTGGAGCAGATGTTGAAATCACTGTGGCTGGGTGGGGAGCAGAGCAATGTTTTATTTTCACTGTGCGAGGCTTCATTACTGGGAACACTGGAGTTTGTTTTGCTGGATCAACAAAATGCTATTGTGGATACATTCTAGTTTTGACGGCTGCAACATTGACTGTAATATAAAACATGGTGTCAGTGAGATTAACTTCCATCCCCCTGAACCTGAGTTGTAGATGGTAAACCTCAATATATTGGTTGATGTGCATAGTACTGGTGAAGTACTTCTACTGAAAGCTGACCACCTCGAGGTACTTAGCCATGAAATTAAACTCAAGACTATCCCTCAATAGATTTTAGCCATATCCAAGAAGATGCTTGACCTCCATATAAAGGTCAAACGTAAGGGTGAATATGGATTTATGGGATACATGTGCTAAAGTGGTGGGTTTCTCTTCGTCCATGGTTTCTTTACCTTTTGTCTTTGTAACCTCCTTGCCATCTTTCATCTATTGAACAATCATTTCAAGGTTCTGTTTGCTTAGGCAGTTTCTAGAAACCACATTGATTGGTCCTATCTTGGGGAAATGAGAGACATTGGTTACTTCTTGGAGGACAATGAGAGACACTATTTGGTTGAGATGGGTTTTGCCATGGTGGACAATGCTAAGAAGAAAGGGGATGTATATGCAAAACGGGTGCGATGCATAACATAATGATGTGGTCAATGCGAGGGAGATGTTAGAGTGGGGGATATGAAAACGTTGGAGGATTCTTGTCTCAGATCATTGTTGTATGAGTAGGATTCTTGTCTTAGATCATTGTTGTGTGAGGGCAGTTACATATGTGGAAGTTATGTCCATGGATACTTTAAAGCTCACAAGAGTGTTGACTATAATGCTAATTAGACAAGGGGGGTTGATGAGCAATACAATGTCATTGAGAGGTTGTAGACACACTTTTTTTGAAGAAAAGCCTTGTGGAATCCCCCCTTCTTGCTTGAAATATCTGGATGGATAGAGGTTCAACTGTGAGGGATAATCGCAGTTGGTGACCCAGTAGAACTTAGTAGGACCTAGACCTTAGTCATACTAGTATCAGAGTCCTCACAATGAACTTCACCATGAAACAATCTATTTGAAACAATGGAGCAAACTCAGTGGGCTAGTGAACACAAATATATATGCCATAGGGAAATGAAGTAGGCGGTGACAACCATAATTGAGTGTCATGATTGTCCTTGGAATTTGTGCTAATCATTGCCCTTAAACTTTCCTAGAAGCCCTCCTTATTTCTTGGAAGGTAATTGGAATGAAAGATGTAGAGAATTACTGTCTTGTCCATTACCACATTAGCAATTATATTTGTTGGTCTATTATGTGTCTTTAACACAAATTGAAAAACTTAATGTTTGAAGCATTGTGAGAGGGCTTTGGTGTGGGTAAAAGCATAGCATTGAGCTCCTAGTGTGAATGCTTTCTGCCTACCTTGTTGTTGGGAAGGTTAATCACTGCTTGTGCATCATCCCCTTATACTTCTAGTTGGTAGATTTCCAAATACTTGACAAGGAGTCACTAGTGCCTTGACTTAGGCTTGGTTATTTGACCTGATTGAGTATAAAGGTCATATAATTTGTTAGGTTAGCTATAGAATTTTATTTATTCTAAAAATAAGTAATATATAGAAAATAACCTTAGTAATATTAGAAATAGGATAGAATTTAAAATAATAATACAGATTTATGAACCTTTAAATTATATTTAAGAAGATTAAATTATTTACTAATGCTTTTGTTTGACCTATTTTTGATTTTCTCATTAATCCTTGATTCTTTTTTTCTGATGATGGGCGGCACTTGTATGGCAACAAACATTGACTCTAATAATTTAAATGCAAGTTGCCTAGGACACTCTCAAACAACATTTGATTATAATAGTTTAAGAAATAATATTTGATTTGATTCTTATGTACCTTGATTACACTTGGCTCATTCTACCTTGATTATTTTTGGTGGCAACGTCATACCACACATTATTTGGGTTGCCCCTATAGTTTCCAATCAAGTGAGCTTTTAACTAGGGGGTTTGGGTTTTTATCTATTGCTTTTGGTGAGGGTCCTTGCCATTAGCGGCTACGGTTTAAAAGGGCTTGACAAGTAGCCATTCATGGAGGTTGATGAGCTCATTCATGGGCAACAAAGGTGAAACCTTGGAGAGCTTTGTTGCTAATACTTTTTTCCTTAGAGGCTTTGATCTCATATCAGATTGAACGAAGCTTTGATTTATTGTTGAAGATCGTCTTCTTTCTTTCTACCTAGATTTTATAACATGCGCAATTAGAATCGGTGACTGATAGAATGGGTGGATATGGAGGGAGGATTGAACTTGGAGGAAAGAAGATGATTGAAATATTGGTGGTGGTTATTTTCCTTAAAGTATCACCTAAGTTGCACTCATTTGCAACATGAGGAGCATGAGAATAAGGTGTTCAAGTCACTCCTTGTCTCTACATAGATTGTCAAATTGGTATGGCCTTTTCCATAGGTAGTGAATTTTTATTTAATTGCAAGTCAAAGAGAAGGCAAGATGTTAGGCCATAAGCTGTTGCCCCAAATATTTTTCCACCATAGGTTTTCCTTCATACCTTGGGTTGATAATATGTCGAGCTATCCTTTTTGGACCATTCATTGATCGCCTTCCATTCCTTGTCTTAATTTGTTGTTTGTGTTCTTGAATGAGAGAGTTTTGGCTTGTAGGGCCTTTTGGAGTGAAGAGATTTGTATTTTGTAAGATGTAAGGGTCATCTTCCTAAAGGGAACCAATTCTTTAAGGCATGAGTGGGATAGTGTATGTATTCTTTCGCTTTAATCTTGCCTAGTTCCAACATGAAAAAATTGAATTTTTTCAAGGGGAAAGGTCTTGGAAGAGTAGGGCTCTTGACTAGGGCATCATCATCCTCTTACTTACGGAAGTTGCTTCTTCAGTATCAACTCTGAGTCATCTACTAGATTATTCCAGGAGTGAGGGAAGGTTTGCTCGATCTAGTCCTTTCATTTAGGAGGAAATTCAAGGCATATTTTTACCCCAAAATCATAACCCATAAGCTACTTTTTTATTGCACAATCACCCAAATAGCTTTGCTCCTAAAGCCTAGTCGACCCAATTTAGCCCTTGCCTCTCCCTACAAATTCTTGTCCTAGACTAAAAAACTCCCTTTTTATGCTTGCATAGTGCTATTCCATAGAAACCATATCGTATGAGCTTCCATTTCTTGAACTACCTTTCTTAGAACTAACATGAGTGAACAAGTATATATTCGATGTGATAGCAACGCTTATTTGATTAAAAGGATTATCCTTGCTCGATTGAGTCACTCGTGAGTCCATAAGGCCAATCTTGCTTTGATTTTATTGATTATATTATACCATAAGCCCTCCTTGTGATTGGACTTTGAGAAGGGAAGCCTTAGGTATTTTTTGGAGAATTGATTTCGCTAGAAGTGAAGGGTATGACAAATAAGATGGTGGAGGGAGAGGTGTGAAAGAAGATATTTGACTTTTTATCCTTCATTTATTGTTTAGAGGTTTAGACCGAGTTCAATAATTTTATATAAGGGTCTTAGCTTCTTTCAAGGAGGTGACATATACGAGGAAAGTATCATGAACATATTGTAGGTGGGTAAAGGGAGGGGATTGATGGGGTAACCATTATAGGTGGTTTTCGAAGGGATTTAACCATGAGAATAAACAATTACGGCTAAGAGGGTTTCCTTGTTGGAGTCAAAAATGAGGATGGGGTTACTGTTAATGAGGACAAAGAAAAAGGGTGTAGAGAGACAACTCATGATGCAATTAATCTAGGGTTTGGAAAAACCTATATTGCTTAGATTGAGGTAGAGGAGTCACCAATTAACTTTGTCAAATGATTTTGCCATGTAATATTTCTTAAACATGCCCCTTGTTTTACACTTATTAAGATAATGAACTACCTCATATGCAATGACAATTTGGTTGAGGATTTGTCTCCCATATACAAAGGCAACTTGTTCTAGGAGAGCAACTTTTAGTTTCCAGGGCCTCATTTGAGGTATGCTCTTTAGCCGTAGGTCAACCAGGGCTATGGTTCCTTAGTCTTGCTTGAGAGACAATGTTTTCAACATCATTTGTAGGACATCTTAACCAAGATGTCTTTCATGGATTCCATTATCCAATCCATGATTCTCTATGATTTAAAGTTTTGGGGACATTGTTTGTTAGAGTTTGATTAGGACACAAGTGACAAGGTGTAGACGCATACCATTCTTCATGCCCATCATCCTTGTTGAGTTTGCGGCCTACCCCCTTTGTATTGTGACTATTTTAAAATTTGGTTTCACTCCTACATTGTGTGTAGGGCTCTATGTCGACTCCATGGCAGCTTGGGATAGGTACCCATAGCTAACCTACTGTTATTTTAGTCCATTACTTTGGCAAGCCCCCCAAATAGGCTTGTGGTTTGTTTTGCAAGGGTTTTTGAACTTTTGGAGCCCATTGGTATTTCTATAGATGACCTCCCTTTGTTCAAATACTCACTTGATACATTTGGTAGCTTTGCACCTACTACGTAGAGTTGTACAAGATTATTGAAGATGAAATCTATAGGTAGTATTCTCAGATCACTTAGATAAATCCAACATAATACATTCATTTTGTAAACAACACCTAATTTAGGTGTCCTCAATTTGACGTTGGATGTTAGGGGAGCAAGTGCTAGCAAGTCCCAATATAGTTGCATTATTTGTATTCTAGAATTTGAGTCCATTTCTGCCAAATCTAATTTCTGTTATAGGTGCTTTGTTTGTCTTAACTTAGAGATTGTGCTTGGTTTCTCATAGTTTAAAGCAATACTCTACTTTATTTACTTTTTGCATCTTGCTTTATTTAGGAGTGGTATTAAGTACTTCTACTATGTATCGACACTATTGTTCATTTGTTGGACATGAATAAAATAATCTTATCTTTAATTATCTAGGGAGAGCTTGATAGAGTTGGTTCTTGAATCTATTAGTGATGGTATTAGTTGTCACTTAGTAGGTGGAGTTGCATGGGGATATGGGAAGAAATCCAAAGAGCTCTTTTACGTTTCATTAGAGGAAATTTCAACTCAAAATGGGCCTTTTAACTTTGATTCAAATTCTATGTCATCATGTGTTAGCCAATGAAATTGCTTTAAATTTGAAACACTGTATAGGTCTTAAACACCTTTTTAATATAAATTTGGGGATAGGTATCATAAACAAAACTACTTTTTTTGTTTGTATTTTTGACGTATCTTCTTGTGTTTTACTCAAATTTCGATCGGGAGATTCTGCATCCAGCGAGCTCTCTCGATCGAAATTTGAGTAAAAACAAGGGGATATATGTCAAAAATACAAACAAAAAAGTAGTTTTTTTCTTTTCTTCCTCCAAAATTAATAAATATTATTTTATTATTTTAACTATTATTTTATTAATTCTTTTTAGGAGGCCCTTTTTTGAGTTGAAATTTCCTCTAATGTTTTATTTAGTAATAATGGCTAGGATGGTGGAATTCTTAGCTTTTTAAGAAGTTAACTTGATTGCCTTGACGACTCGATAGCTATGAGCAAGTCTTGTTTGATATTTTTCCCAAAAGTAGACAAAATTCTCTAGTGAAGCCATATAGAGTTTGGATCCTTGTGCTTCTTCATAAGCATCATAATTTGGTGATGCGTATCTTCCAAATAGAATTCATTAGGAGTGAGTGATTGCCCATTGAGATTAGAACCGAGATATGTTATAGTAAGTTGGATTGGGTTGTTGAGATGTTCTCTCCATCTAAGGCTATTATAGGAGAGCTTGGAAGAAGTCCATTGTCCTAGATTGGAGTTCTTGTAAGGTGTTGGCATTCCCTCCAAAATGGCCTTTGATAGATAGGATTCTATTTTGTATTTTTCGAAGGGTGGTGGAGTTGTCAAAGAACTTTGTGTTCTTGTCCTTTCCTTGAGCCATTGCTATTTAGACTTTCGTTTTCTAAGAATCTACTCTTTTTTCTTTAATCCAAAGATCTTTTGACATAATGCTAGTTCCTTAGATTGAAACTATATCCCTCATATTGGATGGTTGCCTAGAAAATTTTCATTTCTTTTTCTTCAGCTTGCTCATGCTTGAAGATATACCAAATGTGATTTATTCTAGAGATTTAGTTTGGCTTTCACATCTTTGAGTCATTAATGGATGTACATGTGTGTCCCTTGTTGAGGTTTTAGTTTTTACTTATATCACATCAGGTTTAAATTAGGGCATTGAGGTGTTTTGCTAGGAGCCACATTTTCTCAAGTTGGATGGAAAGGGTAACGTTGTAGGTAGAAGGATGTAATGATCTGAAGTTGGATGGACTAGTAGTCAAAGTTTTAGATTGAATGGAGTTTGGATATCATGGAGAGATTTACTTGAAACCACCAATCATTACTAAGGAAGTGATCAAGCTTCTTGGCTATGTTGGCACTAGCATGTGCGGTTGCTCTAGGTGAATTTGATTTCTTCATGCAGAGTGCCTACAAGATTGGATTGAGCGATCCATTCATTGAATTCAATATTTGCTTGATCTAAATTTTGACGTCCTATTAACTTTTCATGGAGAGGTATGCCATTATTGAATTTGCCCCTTAAAATCTAGGGTCCCCATTAATGACTTCATTGAGATTCAAGAGAGAGGACCAATGGTGTTATTTGTGGAGGGGTTCTATCGATGTGTAACATTTGTGATGAAGGATCCCTTATCCCAATATATGGATCTAATGTTTAAATTTGTCCGACATTTAGAAGAAATAGAGTCGCATATGGGGTCTACTGATGCGTATATGTTGGCGATGGAGAATTTCTTATCTTAATGTATTTATTTGTTTTTTAAAGTTAACCATCATTTAGAAGAGAGGGAGCTCCAAATTATGAAAAAAATCACTGTGGTTAGTGTGGTGATTGTATGTAAATGGTACTCTGTGGAGATAGTGCAATATTGTTGAGTTCTAAAGAACTTGATAAGCTATCTTCACGTCTTTAATTAAGTGTTTGGATCAGGAAAATATATAGTTTGTGTCTAAATGGGTCATTTAAGGGCCTTTAATTTTTGTGGATGTTGAGGTTCTTGATGTTCTAAGTTAATATGTTCATTTGGGGTTAGAGGGAGTGGTGGAAAAAAGTTTTCCCTTTTTGAGTATAAAGGATTCAGGCTAGGGTAGATCTTGCGCTATTCATTGATGTTATTCGGGGGATAATCGTTAGCCTTAAAGACAAATTTATTGATTAGAGGTCGTGACCAAATTCAAGTAGCTTAACACACCTCCACTACAAGGTTGATTTTGTTGGAGGGGTAGTTTGAAGAGAGGATATTGTCGTGATTGGGCTTAAGTTTCTTTTTACTTATGGCTGGCTTGATTCTCAAAGGGTCTTGTTAACCTAATTTAAATTCAAGTTGTGAGTGTTTTAGGGCCGACTTGCTTAGGTTGATCCACTTTGGGCTCTAGAATTGGAGTGGCTAGCAACTTGAATGTAATCAATTGGAAACTTGAAATTGTGTAATGTGAGGCATATAACGAGATTCTCCAAGGTTGAAATCCTTTTTGAATTGCTATGGTGGCCTTTATGGCTACGTTGATCTATTACACGAGCCTTCTTTGTTTTGACAAAGACTTGGAACTTATTTGCAGTGGAAATTTGTGTAGGCTTTTTGTTATTTGCTTATTTCTCTTTTATCCTTAGTATTCATTTTGAGTCTTCTCTTTTTGTGCCAGGGAATGCGGTTCTTGTATTGGTTTGAGTTTTGGTACTTGTGGATATGAACGAAATAGGTTGCCATGTTTAGGACATATGCGACACTAGACCCAATGTGCAATCAATACTTTGTATTTCTATCTTCGGGTAGGGTTCATGTAAGACCCAAATTGATGCACATTCTTGCATATGTAGTCATGTACATTCTTTTGTATAATTCAACATTGTTAATGTATCATTTCCTTCTTTGATTAGGATATGTTCTATCCACATAAAGGAAAGTTATTAGAACTTGATCCAGATTGGTGCTTGTACTAAATTTTTCTCAGTTGGAGCAAATCCTAGATTGGAAAATCTTATGTATAGGCTAGTTTGATAGATAAACAAAGGGCTGCCTTGAAAAATGTGCCATCGATTTTTCAAGTTTGAGTTGATTAAAATGGCCATTTAATGTTTGCTTACACAGAGCATATAAACAAATATAGATAAGGATACACAAAGTTTGAGTTGATAATGTTCAAGTTGTTACATAAAGCATAGAAACACATATTGATAAGGATATACTATGAAAAGTGAGTGTTATTCCTCTGAGGCAAGAGGTAAAATTGCAACCATGTAGTATAATGGTCATGTATGGAGCTAATTCTTGGTGGATACTTGATACCACATGGCCATTTCCTAGCTTCATTGATGATGGGAGGAGAGGGGATATTCTAGGGGGGCTAAAACCACTTTTTAGGTCTTGGCGTAGGACCTAAAATTGCTTTTGATTGGCTAAGAGCTCGTCTTCCTTGGACCTAAGGAAACATGTTAATGGCCCAAAACCTAGACGCATCTAGTAGAAGTGGAAGCCTGCCTCCATATGTACCACCAATGGGTTATTTCATGTGGCATGGTTTTCCTTGAATAACAATGATGAGTCAACTCGCATTTGCAATTAGTAGCTAGTGATGGTTTTACTCATTCCTAGTTTGAATGGTTTTACTGAATGCCAGTTTGAATTGAGTTTGGTAGGCTTTGCCATCTTTGAAATATATATATATATATATATATATATATATATATATATACGACATGAGACAAGATGACCTCAAAAACAAAACATGGGGACACATTACTGTTTTTGAGGTCGTCTTGTCTCATGTGTGTGTATAAATATTTATTATTTATATATATAATTTCTTCTAGTCACATGGCCAAGATAAGAGCATGCTCTTCAAGGTGATAGGCTCCATTTATTTGGGCCTCTAGTTTGAGCAAGAGCTCATGATGCCTTTTCATTCAAGGGCAACATCATTTGGAGATCTTTGCAATGGATCTTCAAGTAGTTTATTGTTGTCCTTGTGGATTTTTATGAAGATCGCTGATAACTTGGCCAATTTACCAAGAATCTTGGATTTACCTAAGACTACAGAGTTGATCGCGCCATTTGAGATAGATTAGGAGCTACATCTTGAATTTTCCATTGTGGTAGTGAATTAGAGTAAAATGGGAAAAATAGGATTCTATTATTGAGCTTGAGATGTAGAACAAAGTACTTGAATCTTCCACCCAATGGACCTCTCCACCTATTTCTATATCAGTTTTTCCCTATGCTATTATACCATAGTTGCAAATATTGTTGATATATAATAACTATTGTGATATAAATATTGCAAAAATGATCTATCGTTGAGAAAATACTATGATATGGAGATATGTTAGAAAATATCGCTCCATGCTTTGAAAATATCGTCGTGCATGATGAAAAATGCCGATAAAAGGAAAAACACAAATTTTATATCTTATTTTCAACAGTTTTTCTTTGCAAAAACACTCCAAATAGTCTTCCAGTGAATTTGTAATGTGCATAGTGTTTGTCTCTTGTTTTTGCTTTTTCCTTAAATATATACTTTTCTAGGTTTAAATTTTCTTAAAAACATTCTTTAGTTATGAATTATTTTGTATTGTTTTGCTCGAAGTTTGATTAATGACCCAACACAATGCATAAAGCTTTTGATTGATTTTGGGAATATGTAGAATCTTTTGAGAGAACACATCCTTAGAGGATGAGTTGCAAATTTTTTGGAAAAGAGATGAATGAAGATATTAACATTTTGAAATACTACCTCACAAGAACCCAAGCAGTTCAAATTTGAAGGATCCATAATTTTCTTAAAGTGTAGAAACCTTGACGAATTTCACTGATTCTTAAATTTCCAACCATAAAATGTTGGGCGATATTTTTTTAAAAAGATTCAAATATCTAGGGTTTTATATAGTTTTGGACAATTTTGGCAATTTTTGGAGTAAACAAAGATTATCCCATGGAACTTGGGGAATCAATTTAGAATAAAATGCAAATTGGCGATTCTTTTTTTTTGAAAAAAAGGTAAAAAATTAGCCCATGGGCTAGATTTTGCCCCTAAAATTTTCCATGAATCCAAGCCATGAGGTTGAGATATGTAAAGAAGTATCCCTAGATACCAAATGAGAAGCCCATTAAGCTATTCATGAACAAATAAAGGAGGAAGAAAATATGCGACACACATGGCCTGGACTTGCAACTAGAGGAAGAACAACATTTAATCAATTCATACGGTAAAAAATATCAGGGAGAAGCGGACAGGGTTGTGGGAAAATGTTCCATATGGAGCGACATACCATTTAACATAAAATACCGAGAACAATCGATTCTAGAAAGGAATGTGGGGATATCATTGATCAAAATGTTGTGCAGATGATAACAAACATACCATTTAACATTGCCAAAAACAATCGATTCTACTAGGAAGAGTGCGATAATGTTTCCCTAGGTATAATAAGGGTCCAATGTATGATGCATTGGGTGGGGGTAGGGGGATGCGACAATCCTTCAACATAAGGGAAAGGAGGACATAAAGACTAGATTAGGGGAGTATAAACAATAGTGGGAAACCATTAGATGCGTGGCCATCTCTAATTGTTGGACGAATGGGAAAATAGTAGAGGTATGTAAAATTTATGAACCTTTGGTAAGAGGCTTTGCATGGTTTATGGATATAAACCCACAATGGCCGACTTGTATGAGGCCAGGAATAGGGACAAAGAAGGCATCCATTTTTTTATGAGGCCATGTATGTTGATTGCATGTTTAAGGAGTATCTCAATTTTGGGTGAAATCTCTTTCTTTGATTAGTATTTTGACCTAGGGTTGCATATTCAAAACAAAAATGAAGGAGAATAAGGCTTTTCCACCAATATTGTCCATACTCTAAACACCTTCTAGCACCTTGGGAAACTTACATGCCGTTGAAAGTTGGAACACATCATAGGAAAAGGTGTAGTTATTTTTAAAGAAAGGGTAGCCCCCAATAACTTCAATTATTGTCTCATAATGACTGCAAGGTTGTTTATAACCCTTAGAAGCATTAGAAGCAAGGTTACACGAACCGTGGATGCGATTGGAGTCGACTAAAGAATTTGATACGGTTGCGGCACTCATCCCAAAATTAGGAATCGAGGATTCAAAACCCTAACCCTAATTAACCCTAATTATGCTACATTTATTCTACGCAAACAACTTTAGAATAGTCAAAACGAGGTGGAAGAATTCGATGAAGAATCCAAGAATCCGATTATGAAGAATCTGATTAGGGTGCAGTTAGGCCTAGGGCCGATTCCGGTAACTATGATTAGAAGAGATCAGATCATCATTCTAAAGTGTGTAGGCAAAATTCTAGGGCGTGCCATCCTTGACAAATCTTGGTACGTGGTTGAAGGGCTTTAGATAAATAATCCCAGCCTTTCATCTATTATCAAATCAATGCAGTGTCTTGGTAGTAAATAAGGATTAAATTAATTTGGATTATTTAGAAGAATCCCAGTTATCTCCATGACATTAGATAAGGTGAAGATAAGATATTGTTATTGATGTCCAACGAATCACCCAAATAAGTAGACTTAGTACATGGGACTCTAAAGTACATCCAATGTAAGTACACTTGGTGGGAGTGTGAAAACAAATCCTATTGCGACTCTATCAAAAGAAAAGAATAAGCTAAGTACCTAGCTAAAAGAAGTATAAATTATGTCCAGAAATAAAACCACGACAAGTATAAAGAGAGGATTTCAAGCCATGTTGAAACTTTAAGCAAAGGTTGACTGAGGGGAGAGAGAAAAAGGTCTCTTAACCAAGTTATCAATCTTTTTGAAGAGTCTGATCCAATATTCGTAGCGAAGTGATTCTCGGTATGTAAACCTAGGAGGAGCTTGAGCTTGAGGAGGTCTATCACTATTGTCCAAGTCTTGAGGGAGTGGAAGTTCTGAATGGAAGTCCATTGATGGAAGCATTTGAGAAACCTCCAAAACCAAGCAATGTGTTTGTTTAGGGGGGCCTACGGAGGCAATCGCCTCAAAAGAGTAGAGGGCTAACTAGAGTACGTATCCCTATCAAGCGCAAAGTCTCCTAGCATCCATATCTATGAAGGAAAGAGAATTTTGAGCATATCTTTGAGGCACAAATGATGAGGCCCAATCTCTGGCTAGACGATGGATTGAGGAATTGAGTGCTTGCAACAGATGATGGATTGTTGTGTAAGGTTTCGAATTCTCTTCATTCTAGCACAGTTGGCTTGAAGCAAATTAGGTCCCTAGAGCCTGAAATCGTAAAGAAGAGGGGCTTTGATGATTGTTTCGAAGATGTGCATCTTGGACAAGATAACTTGGGAGTGACTGAAACCACAGTTTCTCAAGTAGTGTAAGAGAGCCATATCCCTTGTTAACTAGAGGCCAGAAAACATATCAAGGTTTTTATTTGAAGTATCCTTCTATCTTACCTTCTTCCCAAGATCTATAAACCTAAAGTTGGGGGAATATTGATTTGTAGCTATAATGGGTATGTGCTGATTCATGCATCTAGATATCTTCACCATATTTTTCTGTGTATTCTTGTGAAGCAGAAGAACCATCTTCCAAACTCCTCTTTGCTTAAGCAAATTTGAGAAACCAGGTTGTTTCCTGAGTCCTAACTTCATTCTTTTATTGCTTGGTTGATTTGAAAAAAGTGATTACAGAGCATATCAATCAAGGAGATACAAAATTTATGTAGATGACAATGTCTCTTTTTGAAATAGTACTTTGAGAACATGGATTAGACTTTGAAGTGCTTGAAGGTCGAATATATTGAAACAAATGTGATTTCCATGATAAGATACTTCTTAGGATACGATGGAGTCGAGATTTCACAAAGTAAGGATAGATGGGCCATGAGGCTATTTGGTTCAGTTTTGGGGTTTCTGTTGAACCCTAGATTTGGATTTGGGATTTTTCTGTACTTGACTGAGCCAAAAGCTCTTACGCCTCAGTTAAGTTAAGCCAACTCTGTTAAAATCTCCTTCAAGCAAATTAAAGGTCTTGCAATGGCAGGCAACTTTGCTGTAGACATATGCTTGTAATTCCCTGTCACCTTGAGAAAAGCTGGAAGACAGGTTCAATCTTCTTAACCTTAGTATTTACAAAAGATATATTGATGATGCCCTTGAAGTCTGTTAGGAACAGAAGAGGAGTTACAAACCTTCTTTAGTCAGTACACTAGCTCGTAACCTGACAATATAAAATCACACCTTAGTACTTACCCCCCAGCTACTCTCGTGGATTCACTTGACATCACATTCTTCAAGGGCAATGATTCCTTGCTTTAGGAATCTTGGCTACAAGGTGCTATTAGAAGTCCCAAAACGCTTATCGATAAATTCCTGTTTCTTTATGGCACCCTCATCATCAGAAGAAAGCATTTATCGTCAGTGAACTCTGCAGATATTTGACTAGAGAAAAAGATCCCTGGGGCTTCATTAACCAGAATAATTTGTTCTTCAAATGCTTTCTTGGGCCAGACGATATCCAAGGAAATTCCTACTGCATTGTATTAGTAAAGTCTTGTTGTCAGTTGATAATTACTAATTAGGCAATTCTGCTTGATAAATTATGTACTAAAGTTCAAAAGAGAAAGAGTGACCCCCATGGTAATAAAATTGGTTTACGGTGAGTCTTCAAAAAGTTAAACCTGGGAACCAACCTAAGTGCTTGACTCATTTGGCTTTTACCAAGAAGGCCCTGTGGTGATGCATATTGTATGCTTCAAAGTTTGCTGGAGAAACCGATTAAAATTGACATCTTTTCTTAAGTGCAGTAGGTTCTCGTCAAGAATCAAAATAGGTGACAAACACGACATTAATGAAGTTCTTGAAATGTTATTATTTATATTTTGATGTTTGTTTGTATTCATTATTTTTGGGGATGACTTTCTAACGTAGGCTTATTTTTTAGAAAAAATATCATGTAAGCTTATCTTTTGGAAAGCCTTCCAAGTAGTATTCATATTAGCTAACCCCCTCATTTTTTCTGAGCACCAATTAGCTCACAATGAGCCAAACAAGTATGAACTTTGGACACTTCCAAGTGTGAATACATGTTCCTTTTGGGGATTTATGTAATATGTTGTATGATCATATTCAATCCTGTTTTCACTTCTTTTTCATCCATTTTTTCACTCTCAGAAGCTGTGCATCATCTCTTATTCAAAATTTGTATATGTTAAGGCTTTTGAGAATATTTAGGTTTTACACAGTTTGCCATAAATAAGACTTTTTGACCTGTATTTTTGAAGCAACTTGTGGCATGTTTCCTTCTGGGTTTTGGGTTTAAGATGGTTCTGGAGTTGGGTTCCCGAAGTAGTCCCAAACTTGAAGTAGGGGATTATGTTATAGGCTCTAGCAACTGTTGTCTGATTATCAGCTGCTTATTCTTACTCATGTCCTTTTGTATTATGCTGGGATGTGTGTTGTGATGCATGCATACAATGATTTTTGTTGCCACACTTCATGGTTCCGACTATCAGTATTTGAATTGTTCAAGTCTTTACTTCAAGGTATGAGCATTTGAATCATTGCTGACACTGGTTTAAGTTTTTTTTAATTAAATACTGTTATACGGAGAATTGGAAAAGGAACAGATTTTGAGCTCTTTAGTGGGGGTTCAGCTGATTGCTGGTCATCATTTTCTTTTGTTACTTATATCGTACTGAATCTTGTCTGCAATATTTCATTTTCATAAATGTCAGTTACTTTTCATCATCTGTGTTCTATTGAATTTGTCCCTGGTTGTTGCATCTATGTGTCTTTGTTGAACTGATAATGTTACGAACTTTCTGGATGAGTCCTTTACTTGGGGTTCTGTTAATATCAATGCTTGCAATTCTGTCTACATTTTGTATGCAATAGCCTATTGACAAATACCATGTGTCTGGATGATAACCAGGAAATGCGGCAACAGGCAGTTACTTTAGCAACAGATTCAAAGCGTAATTTAGCAGACTTTCCTACTGAAACTGAAGGTATGTTTTACTGGGAAACAATAATATCGACCTCGGTAAAATTAATTGGATGCTTCCACTCTATGTAACAGCTCAACTAGGGTTTTGAACAGTGTTAAAGGCACTGTAGTCATTAACTGATCATATGCACAGTCTAGATTTATGAATATAGGTATGTTTAGTGAAGCTTCTGCTGTGTGTCAGATGCTCCAGCCCGAATTGGTGACTCTGCTGTTGAAAAGCACAGTAATTCAAAGCATGCTTCCTTCAAAATACAGGCTATGAAGGTGTCTGATTGTATGGAGCTAGCACAGTTGGGGAATACTGAAGCAGATTCTTGTAATGTTTCTTTTAAGGGATACTCAATTAAGGGAGAGCTGGATGTGTTAATGAAAAGAGATATTGCTGGTTCAAGCTTGGTAGGAGATCGAGCAAAAACATGTAACGATAGTGTACCGGAAGAGTCTAGCATGAAGTAAGCAAGTGCTCATGCTTAAGTTATAAATGGTGTTACTGTAGAGTTTTCTATCATCCTCAATCATTGTTGTTCTATATTTTAATTTAAAATGTAAGCCTTTGGTATTTTGACCCACTGATGTGTGGAGAACAAGTGATTGCTTCAGAGACACTGAAACTTTTATCACCAACATGCAGATATGGCAAGGAGGCACCCAAGTACTATCTGCATCCCCACATACAGAGGAGACTACTGCAACTTCAAAAGGGTTTGGTCCTTTCAAAAGGAGACCAAAGAACCTACTATAGTGGTAGAATCTGTGTTTTTTTCTTCTATCATTTTATTTTTCTTTGAACAATATCATCTTTGAAATGATGGTTACTGAGATTTTGCTATCTTTGGCCTCGTGTTTTTGGAGCAGATCACCCAGAAGGAGATGAAGTAACCAATGAAAATTGCTTTCAAGGAATGCTAGATACCAAGCAAAAAATGGATGCTTCTTTTATGTCGCCCAATACTGAAATGATTACAAAAGATTCTCAATGGAAGCAGCTCTCTGAGGCAAAGAATACAGGGGTTCTGAATATGGCACCAGAAGATGATATAGAAGGAGAAATTCTGTTCTTGCAAAACAGCCTGCTTGAAAATGCAAGGGAAAATCGCTCCCGTTCTGGTTTGTCCCTTCATATGCTTTCCTTTGTATATCGGTGAACATTTTTGTTTAGTATCTCTAGTCGTGTCTGTTTTGGTAATGATATTGCCTTGAATATCTTTGCAGAGAATTTAATTCTCAGGGTGATAATGAATTTATCTGAAGAGCAGCAAGCATCGTGGAAGCAAAGATGTGATGCATTTCTAGTAAATGATTACCTAAATCGGGCAAGAGAAGCTAAGAAGCAGGGTAGAAAAGAGAGGAAGCATAAGGAGGCGCAGGCTATCTTGGCTGCAGCTACTGCAGCAGCTGCAGCTTCTCCTAGGATTAGTACTTCTAGGAAGGATGGAATTGGAGATGCAGTTGAAGAGCAAAGTCTACGTCAAGTTAGCTTTACTAGCAAGCGTTCACATCCAGATGAATGGAATAATGTGAAACCTGCTTTTTCTGGCATATTTTCTACATCACAGCCAATGAAAGTATCACTGCAGAAACATCTGAAAGGTAACTTCTTAGCTGGACGTCCAAGCACTTCTTCTCACCCAATGTTGCGGGCTAAAGAGACATTGTCCAGGCCCCTTGTTGCAAAACTTCCATCGGAAAGGCATTTTGATGCTTATCAGGTTCCATCCAGCTCACCAAAAGAAGAGTCTCTTTTGTGTGATATTTGTAGACTGCATGAATCTACTCGCTCAAACAATATTTATGTTTGCCGTCGCTGCAGGGTATTCTAGCTATTCCTTTTTCTATTTTATTTTTCAATCTCTATTTACTCTAATATTGTTACAGTATCTCATACTGGGTATCTTAAATATTGCATGTCAACATTATACTGCAGGTAGCAGTTCACCAAGATTGCTATGGCATTTCAAGGAATAATTTTGTAGGATGGTATTGTCAGCCATGTGAAGCATTACACTGGCAATTCCAAGGCATGAGGCCTAGCAGTAGTGTTGAGTGTGCTTTATGTGGTGGTTTGAGTGGTGCTTTTAAGAGGACTACTGATGACCAATGGGTTCATGTATTTTGTGCTGAGGTAAAAATATCTGATTGGATGGTGTCCACTGCAATGGAATGCAAGAAAATCTTTCAAAATCGGATTTCTGATTTTGTCACGTGTTGACAATTTGGTGAGAAGTAATTTATTTTATCCCTCACAGTATTTTCATTTTCCTTGTGAACCTGCAGTGGATATTGGAGAATACTTTCAGGCGGGGTCAAATGGAACTTGTTGAAGGGCTGGTATGTTTAAATTGAGATACTGCGTCACTACCAGTAATGCAAATTTGAACATGCTGAAATGTTTTGTTTTACTTATTCTGTGCATGGTTGTTGTATCTGGATTCTGCATAGTTGGATGTTGCTACAAACCTCTATGAGCATCTCATTTAATGATTTGGATGTTATCATATTGATGAAGGTTAATCTGCGCAATGCAATTTTGTTAAAATTAACCATGGCTGTGCTGTGACGATCAGGAAATGCTTTCCAGAGAAAGATATATTTTGCCATGCAGCATTTGTCATCGGCAAGGTGCCTGTTTGAAGGTTAGGATTCAGTGTATATGAAAGTTTGAAACTTAAAATAACACTTGCTGGGTTAGTAGATTGTTCTATCCTTGCTAATTCTCATGGGATCTGTATTTTGTTTCTGCACTAACTGATAGAAGGATTTTGTTGTTTTACAGTGCAATTTTGGCCACTGCCAAAGTGCTTTTCATCCTTTATGTGCAAGAGACTCTGGGTTTTATATGAGTGTGAGTACTCATGGTGGCAGGGTTCAACATAAAGCATATTGTGAAAAGCATAGCCCAGAGCAAAAGCTAAAGGTACATATAAATGCATGTATATTGCAGTGAATTTTCAATTTGTTAATTCCAAATAATAGCATTCTTGCTTAACCTGCCTCTATTGAATGAAGCAGGCTGAAGCACGTCGATGTGGAGGAACTGAGCAGTTGAAGATAATAAAACAAATGCGGGTGAGCATATGTTTCATTCTCATTCAAGTGTTTTTGCATTCTAAAATTGGTTTCTGTAGAAATCCCAATCATACAATCTAAGAGGCTTTATGTAGTCACATGCTAGCACTTGCATTTAAAGAACGCAGTTCAGAATTCTGATTTTTGTGTGGATATATTTATGAGCTTCAAGTTTTAAGAATGAAGCTTTTATTCTTCCTGGTCAGTTTCACTCTGGATGAGGTTCAGTTGGGATTAGATAAGTAGATGAACTGTCTGGAAAACTGGGAATGAATCCCAGATTAATTGAAGTAAATATTTGATTGTTATCTTGATATTTGACTGCAGATAAAATTTGGGTTCAGATAATGTTTGAGTTGGAGCATGCTGTTAGGTTCTAAAGAAATAGCGAAGTAAATATATAAACTCTGTGTAGACTCTTGAGTAGATGATATATGCTGGTCTGTATTTTTACACCTGATAATCAATATGATGTTATGGCACTTCTGAATTTGTTGTATAAGGGATTATGTTATATAGCATATCTGATTGCCTCATGGCCCAACTAGGGAAGTAAGATGGTCATGGCAAAGCTGAGTTGAAGGTCATAAAGGAGTGTGTGCAGATAGGTGAATTCAGTATTTCAATGTTTGGTGTTGACAACGCAGGTAGAAATGTTTTGAATTCAACCAATACATTCAGGAAGTTTATCCCAATCAAAATGCAGGAGTTATTTTATACAAAGAACAATTTTCTTTTCAATAATTTTGAAAACAGGTCTAATCTTTCATCAAAGAATGTTTACGTGATATGTTCCATTCTGGTCTTTGACAAGTGGATTCAAAAAGGTTTACATGAATCTTTAGAAATTTTGGAAATTTCACGTCATTTACTTGAGGTTTCCTGGATCTATTTCCTGTGAGCAGTCAGCCTTAGGGCTGATCTGAATACTACATTATGGCAATAATATTTCACTTCGCTTCAACTCAATTTCACTTGGCAGCCCAAGAGAATAAACACCATGAGTGTACTTTAATACCACATTGCTACAGCCCTTAGGGCACACTTTTCAAGGCATACAACAAATTTGATTTTTCTTATTACAGTGGAATATAAGAGTGCTAATTCTTCTCTCGTAAAATCAGTGTGAACAACAAGTGCTGGGATCTATTCAGTCAAGAAGATAACATCTGCTTACGTTTTTGCAGATTTATGTCATAGAAATCTTTGCTTCTAGTTTCTTCACTGTTTTGTAGTTGAGCAAGATTCTTACCTGTTATTAAAATCCAAGAACTTTACTGGAATAGTTGAGTTATGGATGTTTACTCAACTCTCTTTAGCTGAAAGAAGAAGCTAAACAAAACTGAATATTATAAGTTGATTCCTTCAAGGAAATATTCATGTAGCATTTCATAAAAACGTGTCATGTATGTGCAATATGTATACATAGTAAGTATAGTTTTTGTTGTAAAATCAATTATTATGATAAGGAGTCATGTTCTATAACACAGTATCAAATGTGTTGATATTGTTAGTGGAATAATCAACATTACTTGATACCTCCACTCCCTATGGCCGGGGGTGCATGCCCGTTGCTACTTACTTTCACAGGATGGGAATCTTCAAGGGAAACATTTCCCCTTGTTCTATTTTTTGTTTCTTTGTGGGCGAGAGAATGTGCTAAAGTGTTTGGCCCCGCTGAAGATGAGGACGCCTGGGTGATTACCCCAATAATTGGTCATTGGCTCATTGGTGCTAAAGTGTTTGGCCCATTGATGTTCCCTAAAATTTGGGGGGCATCTTTACATGTCCACAGACACATTTATGATTTCCCCATTCAGGTGTCTGCATATCTTGGAAACTTGGTGGAACATTGGTAATAACAACCTACTTTCTGTATGCAGTTTTTTTGTTGTAAGTATCCGTGGGGGATTTGAACATGTGACCTTCCATTTAAAACTTCTCATCTCAATTATTCATTACCAATTGCTCCAACCCCGGTGGGTTACTTTCCGTATGCAGTTGTTATGATCTAAAGAAAACTTTTATTTTACCAATGGTAAAACAGTGCTGAGCATAGATTTCATTTCAGGAGTAGCATAAGTCCAACTTACCTGTTTTTCACCAATTGAATGGGTAGCTCCTGCAGTCTTGGTGCTAGAAACCATAATTGACAAACTTTGTTCACGACTGGGAAGCCTGCATATTCATTATTTTGTTAGGATAATGTATTTAATACTTGTATCATTTAGAATTTGATAAATATTTGGCATCATTTTTTAAAAAATTTGTTTTCCAAGGAAAACTTTGCAGGATCCCTCCATCTTCCCCGGAATATCTGGATGGAGGGTGGCTCAACTGCCTGCCACAATAGTGGCTGGTAACCCCAAGGGAGTCAACCAGATTTGAACCTGTGACATAAGGTCTCACTGTTGGCAACATTCTCCTGGGCCTTTTTTTTAATCATATGGTTGTAGGTAAAATACTGAAATCTTATTCAAGCAGTAAATTATATGCAAAACTTTATCAGGTAAATTGTTTATTTTGACAAGCTTGTTAATTTGTGCTCATGTTTGGCATTATTCTAGATAGTTTTGCCAATTCCTTGTCTATGATTTAAATCTCTCATTAAAGAACATATTTTTCCATGTTCTTTGCATGAGAATTTTTTTCATGCTCGTCTTTCTCTTTGTCAGGTTGAGCTGGAGCGGCTCCGTCTGATATGTGAGCGCATTGTTAGAAGGGAAAAACTGAAGGTTGGTCCTTCTTACAAATTTCTTCATTACTCCTGTTCTGATGGGTCTATGAAACAGACCATTTTTTAAATATCCATGTGTTTTATACTAATTTTTTTTTACATGAAAATAGTCGACTTTATGTTGGCATTGTTTCTAATATGTTAAAGCTAGATTTGATCAGTTTTAATAGTTAATTGACAATCCTTTGCAGAAAAGGAATGCTGTCCCATGCCTGCATTTTCAAATGTAAATTTGAAGTCGTTCTAGACCTTTTTTCTCTACTTCGTGTAAATTTCAAGGGTTTAGCAGTTTGTTTGTTTGTGTGTAATGTTTGGAGAGTCAATGTACTCATGGGTTAGAGTAAATTTTAAAGAATATTTCATGTTAGCAAATCATTATGTACCCATTGCCAAGTGGATTAAGATTTGGAGAATCAATATACTTATGGCTTAGATTGAATTTTGAAAGAATATGCTGTGATAAAATTACTATATCTTTTCCTGTTCCCTTTGATACTTGAATTGGTTACAGCTTACAAGTTGCCTGACCGATCATATTTATCATATGGTTTTTTGTAAAATCATTGCCCAGCGGGGTTTTTCAATTAGGTTTGGGTTCTTCTGAACCAGAGTCAACTGTGGTGCCTCCTCACTGCCCCCATTAAATCTTGGTTTCTTCTGAAACACTATTCTTTTTTGAGGGCTGAGCCAGAGTTGACTGGGGTGCCTCATCACTGCCCCATCTTGAACCTCTGCTTCTTCTTATGGCTGCTTCTGCACCTTTAATCCTCTGCTTCTATGGCAGTCTCATGTCCAGAATGGGTCACCCTACAACTTCTCTTCTATGTTGTTTGAAAGGACAGATTCAATGAAATATACTGATATACGCCCGGCACAGTTGTCAAGAACGATATTTTCAAGTGGATTTTATGCAAGAGCATTTTCCATTTTGTTTATAACATAATTTCAACTAGTATATATATTTTTTAAATCAGTTAGATTTACTCAGTTCTTAAAGTTATTTTATTCATTTCTCCATATTAGTACGAGGAACATGCGTCTCCCATCAATGAATCTGACTGCTTATCTTCGATATGGATGGTAGAAAATTAGGGCACATTGCAAGAGATATGTAAAATGTGAAATTCGGTTTGACCTAAATGCATTGAGTCTGGACTAGAATTGGGCTGACCAACATAAAACGCCCCACCCACCTAGTTTTAATACTCAACATGTTTTAGCATATCTGCACCTACCTTGGATTATGTGCAGCAGTTTGCGGTTTATAAGTGCACTAGTTTCTTAGCTATGCATTGTAATTTCTGCTTTCAGATTAATAGAAGGCAGATGTGATTGTTTTTGTGATTACTGTAATAATTTCCAGAATGGTGTTTTATGTATAATTAGTATAATACTGTTTACTGTTCTTATTTTTGACATATTCAGTGTCTGCACTTTTTTTACTTTAGTGCGTTACAACAATGTACTCATTTAGAGATGAACATGTCACTTGCTGGAATTGAACATGGCTGGGGAGGATAACTCACCCGTCTCAATCGCTCAGGCTAGATTGAGAGATACAAAGTCCAGATTTTTGAGTGTTAATAGTCTGCTGTTTTGAGAGGTGTTTTAGGTAGTTTTTGGGTTTCAAGCTTAAGTCGTAGAAATGCAGATCTGGTTATCTTGATTTTATAATTTCAGCTTGTTATCAGAGCACATTTTCTGATATTTTGAGAGGGATTTGTTGAAGGATCTCAGCAGGTGGGATGCCCTAGCTTCAGTGATTGACCTTGATCTATGCCCGAGACAGGCAACAGGATTTATGATGAGTTGTTGGGTGTGATGCCCTAGTTGCTTCTCTGATTGGAATTTTGATTTGTGCGTGAGATAGGGACAATGAACTTGAGATATGCACATTTATTTTAGTGGGTGTGATGCCCTAGTTTCCATGATTTAAGTTGATCCACTCCTGAGTTAGGTGCCTGGATATGTGAGAGGGGTCAGTGGGTGAGATGTTAATGAAGCTTCAGTGATTGAGGTTTTGGTATATGCCTGTGATAGGTGAGCTGAATCTGTGATAGTTTGCTGATTAGATTTTCGACTGATTTGTTTGGTTGAAGTGTCTTCCAGGCCCCAGGGGTTACAAATGACTGCCTTGATTTTGGAGATGTGTTCATCTAGAGGGTGCTTCCAACTTTATACCTTGGGATTGTAGATCGCAGATACCACTAGAAGAGGTTGATTTTTGGTGTTTTGTTGAGGAGAAGGCTACAATCCCTACTAATATCGTGCAGTTGGCCGAACACAACAAGAAGGTGGCCAATGCAAACAGAATCATTCTTGATTTTGTGAAGAACCATTTGATCCCTCAGATCGTGGAAAAGAAGTCAATCTAGGTTATGTATGATGCCTTGATCACTTTGTATTTGAGTGTGAATATTTCCTGCAAGATGCTTTTGAAGAATAAGCATTCTTCCTCTTTCATGAGTGACACAAAGACAGTGGCTACTGGCCAACTATCTAATGAAGATCACTTAGTTGAGACTCAAGAGATCAACTTGTTGCTACCAGGGTAAAGATTGGGAATGAAGAGTTAGTGCCCATAGCATTAAATGGGTTATCTTCATCTTGGGATGTTCTTCGGCTAAATGATGTTTTGTATGTTCCTAGTTTAACTAAGAATCCCTTTTCAGTTTCTTGCATGGTAGATCTATAGTGTATGACTGATTTTGATGCTCTGCAAGTTATCAATAGAGACAACTGCCATAAACGTGGTTGAGTTTTGGCTAGAGGACTGCAAGAATGTGGACTCTACAGGGTACTTGCTGAGTTAATTAAGCAGAGGGTGCAAAGCAGGTTTGGAAAAAGTTCCATGATGAAGGAATATCATTCCAGATTGGAGTAGGCACATGCATAACAGGTATGGTAGAGGATGCCATAACATAAGATTCTAACTCTGTTCCCAATAATGATGCTTGGGAAACAATTCCAAAACTTTTTGTGGAATCAGCGATTGATTCCTTGCATGCAACGGACAGGAGTAATGAAGAGTACCAGGATAGAGTTGTCGTCGAAGGATGCTCTTGGAAGATGCAGTGGACCTTGATTAGACTCTTACTCTTGTTGCTAGAGGATTCCCTCAGAAAGCCGAAGTTGATCTTGTTGTGGCTTTTGCTTTAGTTGTCAGAGGTTTTGAAGTGCATGCACAGGATTCCCATGAATTCAAATTGAAGAAGTCCCTATATGGTTTGATTCTTGCACACGAGTTTGGGATTTCAGTGTTGATGTGTTTTTACTCTAGATGGCATTTTTGAAGTGTAGTGCAGATTTTAGTTCTCTATTTGATAGATGTAATCTACTTGTCTTGGCCTTGCATACATATGAGTTTATTGTTGCAGAAAGTCCTAAACACTCGTAATGTGGTATGAAAAGAATTTGGCCCATGAAGGATATTGGAGGTTGGCAGGTTTCTGTTGAAGTTTTCCACGCACTAAAGAGATTTCAAAGTTCAGAAGGGGGCAATGGTCCTTATTTACATTTCTTTAGATTCATTGGTGGTCAACATTCCTTTGAAACCCCTAGCAGAGGGGAGGTTCGAGATTCTGTGAGAGCACCTGTGGTTGTTGGGGAACATGCTCCTCTCTGTTAGTTTTTGTACCTAGGAATTTGTTCCCTAAGTGACTTTTTGCCTAAGTCACTTAGAAAAGGGAAAAAGGTGACCCTCACATTAAAAGATACTTAATGAGACTTTATAAAGTTAAAGTCACTTTTTGATAAATTTAAGTGGGTGAGTAAATTTATTTAAGTGATTTAAATAAATGTGATTTTTACTCTCATTGAATCTTAGCCATTGGATTGGATCTTTCTCCACCGTTGGATTAGATTCCCACTTAGGGTTTAGACAAAAAGGGTTGAGGGAGGCAAAACACTTCACTTTTTTGTGAGAAGAAGAGAAGAGAGCTGAGGAGAGAGTGGGCACGCATATCGAGGAAGCTTGCTGAAGAGTATTCCAGTGGGATCGAATATCCAAGAGCCACTTTTACTGCTGCACTGAAACCGAGGTAGTACGGCTAGCATTTATTGCTGGCATGCATTTCCAGAAAGGGTACGACTGCATTTATTGCAGACACGAGCTTCGAGGAAGAAGTATGGATTCTGTATAGTTCAGTTTTGGGGCACGATTTTCAAGAAAATCAGGCACAGATTTAGAGGAAGAAATCTGGCACATTTCCCAAGACGACAGATTTTGTGGCACGGTTTTCGAGGCCGTACGACTGCATTTAATGCAGTCCGTACAGTACGGTCTTTGATGGTTTTTGGCACTGTTTTCGAGGGGCAGCATTTAATGCTCTCAGGCACAGAAATCGAGGACTGTTAGTGGCTGTTATTTCTTGGTTTCCGTGCTAATGCTGCCTCGATTTCTGTGCAAATCCCTTCTCACGGTCTTTGATGGTTTTTGGCACTGTTTTCGAGGGCAGCATTTAATGCTCTCAGGCACAGAAATCGAGGACTGTTAGTGGCTGTTATTTCTGCACATTTTTTGAGAAGGGATTTGCACAGAAATCGAGGCAGCATTAGCACGGAAACCAAGACAGTCTGCTGGGTGATTTGCGTTGGTTGAGATAAGTTGATTTTTGATTGTAAATGAATGTCTGATTTTTCTTGAAGATTATAATAATAAAATCTCTCTCTTTCTCTCTAACTGGTTTTCCCGGTGGGGGTTTTTCCAGGACTTGATTTTGGCCAAAAATCTCTGAGTCTATAATTTTATGGTGTGATTGTTAAATGTGTTTTTCAGCCTGTTAGTGTATTTTACTGTGTGTTTAATTGTTCAGTAAAATTTCATAAGTAACCTACAGCGAATGCATAACCGGCTGTATGTGAAAAACACGAAATGTTGACATAAACCAGCAAACAGTAAAACACAGAAATTTCTTCACTCTCAAAGAGAGTTTTAGTTCACAGGGTTGTTCTACCTGCTTCTCCATTCACCTTCAAAAAGTTGAGCTCTGGACAACTTGGTTGAAGGTAGGTGATCCGGATGCCCAGGGGCACGACAAGGGACAACAGTTCGATTGAATGAATCTTGCGCTGTTATGGCGGAAGCATATTAAAATAAGCAAAGCAGGAATTACACTACACACAAAAATATATACACTCAGACAAAATGCAAGAGTTCGAACCAATCTCTGTTGTTCTATTACCGCTCTATTACTTGCTTGTATATTACAATAGTGTACATGTTTATATAGAGTGATGAGATGCTTGGGTGTCTATCCATTATGTTTAGGTACAAAGAAGTTGGAACGGTTCAGAAGCTCAACTGTTACAGATGACTGGAAGACAGAGAGACAATCTGTCATAGTCGTGTTGAGATGCTGGTGTCGATGATGCATATTGAGATGCGGAACCTATTGAGGTTGTGTCGAGGTTCGGACTTGTCGAAGTCGATGCTGAACCTGTCGAAGTCGACACACATGCCAACTTCTGGGTGGATCATTCCTCCTTAAGAAACAATGATTCCCATTGTTTGCTCGTTTAGGTGAGGAAACTTGTTGGTGAGTTTAGTAACAGAGTACCACATTCCTTGTGCTGGGAGTTGTCCAGCTTTAGCCACTCGAAACAAGGGAATTGCGTTTGTCCTTGTATGGCGTATGCATCGTCCTACAATGGTGTTGCAAGGAAGAGGCTCCCGAACATCTGGATGGATATCTTCGGGTTCTGCTATCTTGAAGTTGTTCTGTTCCAACAATGGTGCATGGTATGGTCGAAGCAGATCCACATTGAATACTGGATGCAGACCCCAGCATGAAGGAATGTCAAGTTGGAAAGCGTTTTCTCCAATCTGCTTAAGGATACTGTACGAACCATATCGTAAAGAATTCAACTTTCTGTATGGACCAGTGAAACATTCCTTTTTGAGATGCAACCAGACTTGATCCTTTTTGAGATGAATTTGAATGGACTTTTGCCTGTAGAGCTATGCTGAGCACAATTATAACTGTGCTGTATGTATGGGAGACTTTCATCCCATGTTCGACGATGCTTGTTCTTGTACATGCGAAGCAGTTGTGCTACCAAGCGTTTCACAACTTCAGTCTGTCCGTCTGTGTGAGGATGGAAAGCTGTCGACAAAGAGAGTCTCGTGTCGAGCTGTTGCCCCAGAGTCTTTCAAAAGATGCTGACAAATCTAACATATCTGTCAGAAATGATGGTCGTCGGAAGGCCATAGTGTTTCCTAACATGTTCAAAGAAGAGTTGAGCACTCTGTTGTGCTGTCGTAGTCTTTTTGCATTGAATGAGAATAGCGATCTTGGAATCTCTGTCGACTACTACTAAGATTACCTCATGCCGATGTTTGGTAGTAGGATATTTCGTCATGTAGTCCATAGAAATAGATTCCCATGGTCGACTAGGAATCGACAAAGGCGTTTATAATCTTTGTCGTTGAATCGACGGTTTAGCAATGGTGTAAACCATGCATGATCGAATGTACCTGTTGACGTCAGATTCAAGTGAAGGTCAATAAAAATACTTTTGGAGGATGGCAAGGGTCTTTGCTACTCCAAAATGTCTTGCAGTCTTGCTGTAGTGCGCGTCCCAAATGAGCTTTTATCGGTGCTCACTTGTTGGTAAACAAAGTTGTCCAAGCTTGTATAGCAAGGTATCTTTCAGGAAGTAGTCGGTCGTAGATGGCAGGTTGGTTTGAAGCTGTTGATAAATTGTAGAAAAGTCTCAGTCTAATGAATACAATTGCGGCCAAGTAGTGGAGTCATAACACTGCATACTCGTCACTGTAAAAAGTAGAGTAATGGGTGGTCGATGTAGACAATCGACTGCGGCATTGGATTGGTTGTCGAGTTTTTTGTAACTTGGACTGGGACAAGGCGAACTGTAAGGGCTTGTGGTTAGTGAGGATGACGGTTTCCTTCCCAAGAATGTAATGTCTGCATTGCTTGAGGGCTTGAACAATGGCATACAGTTCCTTTTCATACGTCGAATACCTTCTGACGGTGTCGTTGAAAGTTTCGGAATGAAAAGTGGTTGGGTGACCAGATTGAGTAATCACTGCACCTAAAGCATAGTCCGATGCATCTGTCTCAATCTCAAAAGGTTGATGCAAATCAGGTAACACAAGTACTGGTGTAGTACAAAGCTTGTGTTTGAGCTGCTCAAAAGCTTGCTATTGTGTCAGTGTCCATTTAGAGATAGTTTTCCCATTTCCCTTCGTCAATTGATTCAAAGGACAAGCAATGTGACTGAAGCCGAGTATGAACCATCGATAAAATTTCCCCAAACCAAGACAACTTCTTAGTTCATGAATGTTTTGAGGAACGAGCCAATCTTTGAGGATTTGTACTTTGTCTGGGTTGACGTGAATGCCTGCAGAGTCAATTACATACCCAAATATTTGATGTTGTTCATCACAAATTAGCATTTGTCCATGTTCAAATAGAGTCGATGCTGTGGAAGAGTGTCGAGGACTTGCCGAAATTGTCTAACATGTTCTTCCCACAATCGATTGAAAATCAAGATATCGTCTAAATAGACAATGACACACTTGCCGATGAAAGGTTGGAGAATGTCATCCATATAGTGCATGAAGGTCGCAGGTGCATTGGTTAAGTTGAATGGCTGAAAGCAGTTTTCCATACATCCGTCAGTTTTCGAACAATCCGTCCTTGGTTTTGAAAGCAGTTTTCCATACATCGGTGGGCTTGATCAGAATCTGATGGTATCTCGACTTGAGGTTGAGCACTTAGTAAAGAACTTAGCACCTTTCAGACAGTCGATGAGTTTGTCTATCCTTGGAAGAGGGTATTTGTTCTTTAGCGAAATTTTTTTGACAACCCGATAGTCGATGTACATGCCCCAAGTCCCATCTTTCTTTCGAACAAGGACGACTGGACTTCCACAAGGAGAGGAGCTGGGTCGGATATGACCTTTGTTGATCAAATCATGAATCTGTTTGTGAATCTGTAATTCTCGATAATGGATCTTTTGTAAACAGATGCGTTAGGAAAAGAAGAACCATGGACAAGTTCAATGAAGTGTTTTAGCTAGCAATGTAGAGGTACTCCGTCTGGCTCTTGAAATACGTTTCAGTATTCGTCCAGAATATGGTCGATCTGTTGTTGTTGTCGGGAGCTGCATTGGTTAGTGAGTCGACTAGTTGTTGCAGTCTTCCTGGAATGCTGAGGCTTAATAATGATCAATGCGAATTTTTGAGCATGTTTGATAAGCTTCTTTATTTGTTTGGCAGATACCATCACAACCGTTGATGTAGGTCGTCGCTCTGGTATGTCGTACCATTGGTTCCGTATTTTGACAATCATGTTCTGAGGCTGTGACTGATAACTTCCATGTCGATCCCATAAGTAAGGTTTCCCAAACAGGGCGTCAACTACGGAAAGCGGTGCCACGCCACAGAGTACTTCATCTTCAAAAGGATTTATGAAATAGGTGAGTCGGCATTGTCGGGTGATTCTTAGTTCCTGTCCATCCTTCATCCAACCGATGTTATAGGGCTGAGGATGTGGAGTGGTGATAAGACCGAATTTCTTCATGAGATCTTCAGAAACAAAGTTCTTGTAGCTACCATTATCCACAATCAGATGTAATGGATTGTTTTGAACCCATATTTGTGTATGGAATAGGCTCTCTCGTCCCTCGTCGACGATAGTCGAGGCTGTCGGAGTGGTCGATGTCGATGTCAAAAAGGTCGATGCTTTTGGGTCAAATTCTACCATAGTTTTGTTGGACTAGTCGGAGTTCGACAATTTTGCCAAAATTGTGTTTCGAGCCTTGCATTTTGACGTATCATGCCATGATGAATTATGATAATCACACCATTTCTCGGTAGGAGGTTGCTTGCTATGTTCCCTTTTGTCTTTTTGTGCTTTTTGCCATAGTCTTGCTTTGGCGGGGTCCGCTGAGAAGGGTGCTTTGACTTGTCAGAGTCGGCTTGTAATGACCCAATTAGAAAATTCCAAACAAAGATAGAATTTGGGGAAAAATTGTCTTGACTAGTCTTGACTCTAGGGGCTTCGAATGGCACAAGAGGGTCTCGAATTTGGTAGGGACTGATATGGTGAATCTTAGGACCACTCAATGGACTCTCTGGTCACTTTATGACAGGTTATAGACATCTGCAACTCGATTTGAAAACATTGGCAAAAGTGGTAAAATTACTAGTAATTTGTGGTGCAATTCCCCCTAGGGTGTGAGCAAATATGGCTCTCTAACTCCTATGCTACCCTCCCAACTTGTCAAACATAGTATGGGGACTGATATTAGACTATTTACTGCCATTTGGTGTGGTTAGGAGTTCTGCAACATAGATGTAAAGCTTCATATTCGAATGCATAAGTTCAGAGATATTTGCTTGAGGGAAATAACATGTAATAGGTTAACTTTGACTCATAAATTGTATATGTAATGGTTTAGAAGAGAGCATAAGGAATGTAGACCCTTAACAACACATCAATAGCTCACTATCAACATATAACATCAGAGCCAAGTCGCAACACAAATCAAATATACAACTCCATTGAAATGGGAAACCACCACATGGAAACTAGTCACACCATAGCTTGGAAATGTGGACATTTGCATATGTATTTCTGCTAATTTCGACTTACAAAGAGGATGGGAGACACGCTAGATTGTCATAGGCCTGCAACCAGGTCTGATTTGTCATAGAATCTTCCATCATTGTTGTCATAAAGTGCAGGGAATCTCTCTCTGAGCGGCACCTAGTTTCTTCCTACCCTCTTCCTCTTCCATGGGGAGTTACTCCTCTTCACCTATTCGAATCCTTGGGCTCATGACATGTTACTTGACACCTCTTCACCTTCCAAGAACGTTCCATTACTCATAATTTCGAATTTGGGGTTAAATCATGACATGTGTAAGGAAGAATCTAGCCAACAAAGGTCTCCATGAACCTCCAAATGTCCTCATGAAGGAATGCCACTTTATTTTCTCTATATTTATGATTTGTATGGCCCAATTTAATGTGTAAATGACAAACTAAGGCTCTCTTGGGTCTCATAGCTCCCTTATTTCAAGATTTAATGCCTCCTCCCTAACCTAGGATACTAATGGGTGGGTGAAACATTGCTAACTAGTAGTCTCATTGGGATGGGGACATGACAATCCTCACACCCAAAATTGCTTGTTCTCAAGCAATGCCAAGTTTGGATGCTGCAAAATTTGCTCATCTTCCCAAGTGGCTTTCTCACTAGGCAAATCCTTCCATTGTACCAAGTATTTTTTTATTGTTTTGCTCCTTAACTATTTTTCCCTTGTTTTCAATATTTTGTCCGAAATGAGAACACGTTGTCCATCATCATCCAAAGGAGGTAAATCTGAAACATGAAATACATTATGAATTTTACTTCCTATGGGAAGCTCCAATTCATAGGCCACTTCTCTAACCGTTCGAATCACTTTGTAGGGACCATAAAACCTTGGTTTGAGCTTTTTTGAACCTTTACCCTTTATGGTGGTTTGTTTGTAGGGCTGCAACCTCAAATATACCAAGTCATCCACTTGGAAGTGTCTCTCCACTCTATGTTGGTTTGAATATTGTTTTTGCTGATTTTGGGCAACCTACAAGTTATCTTTCAAAACCTTAATTTTTTTTTGACTTTCTTTATTCCAATCCTTATCCTTTGGAGCTCTACTATCACAAAAAATGTGGTTAATAAAAGTGGATGCATCATAACCATAAAGTGCTTTGAAAGGAGACATGCCAATGGACATATGAAAAGTAGTATTGTAACAAAACTTACCCAAATGCAACCATTTTACCCATGCTTTTTGCTGCCCACTAACATAGCTCCTCAAGTAGCCTTCCAACCATTGATTCACCCTCTCTGTTTGGCCATCAGTTTGTGGATTATAGCTTGTGCTAGGTGTCAAATAAAACTAGTACAAACTTACGAAGTTGCTTGTGGAATATATTGTTCATGCATCATTGGAATGTGGCAGGTGGATTCTTCAAGCCAAAGGGCATGGCAATAAACTCAAAGTGACCATAGTGGCATCTGAAAGCAGTCTTTGGTATGTCTTCTTCTCTCATTCGAATTTGATGATAACCAGATCGAAGGTCAATCTTTGAGAATAACTTGGCCCCATGGAGCTCATCCATGAGCTCATCAATCCTTGGGATGGGATATCTATTCGTCATTGTCTTCTTATTCAAAGCTCTAAAATCAATGCTTATCCTCAAAGTTCCATCCTTTTTCTTTACCATAACAACTAAAAAAGCATATGGGCTGGAACTAGGCGTCATGAGACCCAACTCCAAAAGGTATTTAATGGCCTCCTCAATCTCATCTCGAATCCTTTTGGGGTGTCTACAGGGCTGCATTTTGATAGGTTGTGTTCCTATCTCTAACTCAATCATATGCTCCACCCCTCTGTTTGGTGGTCTTCCTGGGGGAAGGTCTCAAAAACCCCTCTCATACTTACTCAATAACTGCTCTATCTCCTTAGGATGCTTGACAACCTTCAAGTGGGGTTTTGAAGATGTAACTAAACATTCAACAACCCATTCTATTTCTCAATCCCTCAAGATAGACTTCATACTATGAGAGGACACCACTTGATTTGGGTAAGTGTACATTCCCCTCAACAAGATGGGTTTCCCTTCCGAATTTTTGAACCTCATTTCAGGGACTTGATAGTAGTGTTCCACCAAGTTTTTGTGATGCGAGAGCGTGGGAGTGCGGAAATGCACATTGGGGATGTGCAAAGACACTCAAAATTTTGAATTATTTTGGGGACAGGGTGGCAGGCAGGGGGGGAAATCGAGATCCCTAACATAGGGTGTCAGTCTCCAAAATTGTAAAAAAATAGAAAAATAATAAAAATACGAACCCCAACATATAAACATATCAATTCCTCATCCCATCACCATTTGCATACTAGCATCCTTATGTTGCCGAAGAGTTTAGTGTAATGTAAATGTAATCGTTATAGCCAAGCATATTATACCGTTGTTTGTTTCTTTTTATTTGTTTCTATTTTGATTTATAATGACCATTTATCGTAAAAGCGTAAAATTTAAGATGAACCATTTTTTAAGTATTTTTTTAAAAAAAATCGAGGGGGTGGGGCCTGTGGGAGCCCCCATTTTCAAGGGGGATTTGTGGGAGCCCCCCATTCCGGGAAACTCCTAGTCCTGTTTTTCCCCAAGTTTTGCAAAAAGGGGGTGCTGGGAAACGTTTCACATGGAGCCTCTCATCCCTCGGGGCGTGGGAAGTGCAGAGGGCGAGCCCTCGACCTTGGGAAGCGCATCCCCACAGAACACTGCTTGATAGTTTGCTGTATGCTCCTCTAAAGAATACAACTATTATACTCCCAAAACCACACTAGTATCAGCCACATTCACTACATAAAAATTGCCAGTGATATCATGATTTCCTATAGTAACTTGAAGCTTTGGAATCCATTTAGTGTCATCCATAGAATTGTTACCTGGAATGATGTCTGTGAAACCATCGAAAGCTTCAGCTTGTAACTTTCTCCTCTCCACCAAGGTTGCATCTATGAAGTTGAGTGGCTCCTCCATCCACTAGAACTGTGACCTTTTGGCCTTGTATGTTACCCTTGAGCCTCAAGGTGTGGAATCTAGGTACACCTGAGAGGACTGCAATTTTTTCTGTCTCAGGAGTGGGATGTTCTTCTTCTGCTGTTTCATACCCCTCTTCTTGGGCTGCAAGTTATGCTTCCTACTCCTCCCCTTCTTCATCATCTTTAGAGAAAACTTCAATGTAGTGTGCGTTCCCCTTTTGCAAACTTATGTCTTGGAACCCAAGGTTGGTTGCATGTGAAACAAAGCTTCTTTCTTCTAAGTTCTTCTTTTCTTGGTTTCCTTTATTTTCTTTGGCAAATGAGTCCCTTTGCCATGGTTTCTTACCTTCCTTGAATTTGGAAGGGAAATTAGGCTTGGGAAGGTATTTGGTTCTTGGCAACACATTCTCCAAATCTCTTGTCAAATTCATGGCATCCTTGAATGTAGCTAGCTTGTGGGCTTTCATGAGCCCTCTCAAAGGTTCTGTCAATCCTTTAGTAAATAGTAAAACCAACCTAGCCATAGATACATCAGAAACCATTACTGAAAGCTTTTCAAATTCTAACAGATATGCTTCAGGAGTTCCAACTTGCTTCAATTGTGCTAGTTCTTTGAAAGGAAGTTTGGGGTCTTTCGTCTCAAATCTCTCCATTAATGCATTTGGAGAAACCCTCATAAGATAAAATCTGATCATGTCCCAAGGTTCCAAGACCATGGAACCACTAATCACTAGCTTCCCCTTCAAGATGCAAAATGACCATTTTCAATGCATCTTCTTCAACCATAGGATTTAACTGAAAATACACACTTAATTTTTGCAACCAAGCACTAGCAGACATTTGGGAAGAACCATCAAAGGAGGGAATAGTTACTTTGCCCATGGTATACTTTAATTCATGATTAAGAGGAGGTGCTGTATTGCCACTTCCTCCTTGCTTAAACTAAATAGAGGCCTTAATGAACTGATCGAAAGGTAGGACTTTCCTACATTCATCACTTAGTTGATGCCAATCATTTGCTGCTTCCCTCACATCATAAGTAGTGTAAAGGCCCTCTTTGGGCTCTAAAAACTTAGGTATTGCAGGTCCGGTCTGATTCTTGAATTCATGGGGTCGATTATGAGGTTCAACCTTTGAAAAAATGGCTTCCGCATTGGTCTTCTTCTCATCATGAGGTGAACTACTGCTACTCCCGGGTGTTGACTTGCCCCCAAGTTGGCTAGCCAACAATTTGAACCCTTGCATAAAATGTTTGGTCATACCTTCAAGGGCTGCTTTAATGAATGTTTTAAGGTCCTCATCACTTTTCCTTGTCGAGCCGATGCTTTCTCTATGAATTGCTCTGTCTCGTCAGTTGCATGTCTATTGTTTGTTTCTTCGGCCATCTTCGATCTAGCAGTGCAAGTTGATACATGCTTCGAAGTCGAAGGTAGTGTTTGGTTGGATTGTTGAGTTTGCGAGTGTGTTTGAATAGGCATAAGTCAGGTAACTTCGATAGATCTGAGTTCCCAAGCGCACGACAAGGGACAACAGTTCGATTGAATGAGTCGAGCACTGTTACGGCGGAAGCATATTAGAATAAGCAAAGTAGGAAACACACTAAACACACATAAACATATACACACAAAAAAAATGCAAGAGTTCGAACCAATCTCTGTTGTTCTATTACTGCTCTATTACTTGCTTGTGTATTACAATAGTGTACATGTTTATATAGAGTGTTGAGACGCTCGGGTGTCTACCCGTTACGTTCAGTTCCAAAGAAGTTGGAACGATTCAGAAGCTCAACCGTTACAAACGATTGGAAGACAAAGAGACAATCTGTCGTAGTCGTGTCAAGATGCTGTTGTCGACAGTGCATGTCGAGATGCGGAACGTGTCAAGGTTGTGTTGAGGTTCGGACTTGTTGAAGTCGATGCTGAACCTGTCGAAGTCGACAAACATGCCAACTGGTGGGTGGATCAGTAGTGTGCACTTGCATTGGGAGAGATTTCCAAGTCTGGCTAGACGCTTATGATGACACCTTGAAGATTCTCAAAGTGTTTGAGGTGAAGAGGAGATGTCTTGGCTTGGTAGAGAACACTTTCCTCACAAAGAGGGACTGTTAGAGAGTTTTACTTGTTGCTCATTGTGTTCTCCTTCAGAGCAGTTTGTAGACAGATTCTACCTTAGTGGTAATTCAACATGCTCCAACAGATTTGTAACTACCTTAGAATATGTGTTGCAGATTGCAGTTGATGAAGTGGACATGTAAGCTTCCAAAGAAGTGCAGTGGTTTAGTTGACATGAAGTTGCTGTAGCTTATGCATGCATGAGGTGTTCTTAACTTCTTAGATAGATTTACAAGGCAATATTTGAATTAGACTTGCCTTTCCAGTTCTTTTCCCAGATTTACAACATGCTTTTCTATGTTTAGAAATTGCTTTTTGTTTTTAGATGGGCACCGAGTTATCTTTAGTTAAATACTTATTTAACATTAGATAGAGCACCCTGTTAGAATAGGTTTCCAGATTTGGACTAGGGACACATTATCCTAGGAAGGAGGCACACTATTCTAGGCAACCTTTGTATGCAGATTGGATGCATTTCCCTAGATATAACTGGGGTTATGGTTTTGTAATAGCCCCTCTTTTATAAAAACAAGACAGTGCTCCACTGATACCCTTCAGTTTTACTTTTGAGCTAATGATTAGCGAGTGAGACAACTAGTTTTTGACCTATTATGTTGTGATTATTGTAAATTTTCCTTCAAAGCTTAAACTAGGGCTAAAACAATATATTTACTCTGTTTACTGAAATAACCACACATGAACTTTACTAGTATGCAGCGGAATATAAATAAATGAGAAATATTCACAACATCACATCACAATATAGGCACTATTATTTTGGGTGTGGAAACCCCCGGAAAACCCAACATGGGAAAACTGCTGCAACAGTTAGATATGGAATTTTATTATCAAGATATGGAACTTTACAACCAGCAGGTAAAATACACCCAACTTGGCAATCTGAAAACCTTAGCAAAATCACTGGACAACCCTGCAGCAAAACCCAGCTACTCTATGCAGCTGTACGACCCAGCTGTACAGCCCCACGTCAGCGGTACGACCTGCTGTACAGAATCCGTCTGGATGCTGACATCATCAGTACGGGTCTGTATGGTACTGTACGGCAGCAGTACAACCCTCTTGTTGGCTGCTGTGCTGCTCTGCGCGATCTGTACGGTCTCGGTCTGGATTGGTGACCTGTCGTGCAGCTGCTCCTTCGTCTTTTTTGCAAACTCCTTCGTCTGACTTCTCCCTGTTTGTATCCTGTCTGTATACCTATGTACGTGCCCTCTCCACCAAATCTCCTTTTAACTTTATTGGCTAAGCAAAAACCCTAACCCTCACTATGGATCTATGGATGAGATCCTTCGGTGAGAATTAATGGCTAAGATTAGATTATTTATCACTTAAATATTTCATTTTTCACTTTAATAAAATGATTCCATTGAAGTCAAAATCAAATTAGAATAATTAAAGTATTTTCTTAAGTTTAATGTCTCTCTGCATGCAAGGACACATGCAATGCTAGGAGACCTTCCTTGTTGCTGCTTTCTAACAATTTTTTCTTTCAGATTAATAAAAGACAGATCTGATTGTAAGCTAAAGCCTGAAAGTGTTTTTGATTGCTGTAATAATTTCCAGAATAGTGAATTTTATGCAGAATTAGTATAACACCATTTGTTGTTCTTATTTTTTGAAGTATCCAGTGTCTGCATGACTAGGGTTGGTGTTTTGTAAAAGTCTCTCTTCTACTATAAAAGCAAGAGAGTCCTCCACTGATAGTCATTCAGTTTTAATTTCGAGCTAGCGCTTGGTGAGCAAGAGTTAGTTTTTTAGCTATAATATTGTAATCTCATCTTTCAGATTAGACAGATACGATTTTGAGCTACAAGCTTTTGTGAGGTGTAGTAATTTCCAGAAGTGTTCTATGCAGAAATAGTTTTTCTATAACAGAAATGATTATCCGCTTATGTATTAAAAAAGGATGAGGTGTATCCTAAACAGCTGAGAAAAAAGTACATTTCAGTCCATTACAAAACTCCCTTTCTTGAGAGATCAGGGTCTTCACAAATTCCTCAGCCATATGTTCCCAGTCGAAATTCTGAAAGTTCCATATTACTTACAGCTATACTCCTAGCAAACTGGCCTAATAACAGAACATATTGACAATGCATAAGAAAAATACATATAAAGAACAGGCAAGGCAATGACCTCAGACAATCAGGTTTTCTTCCCCTCCTTCCAGCAGTGGCATTCAAAAGTCCTAAAATCGAACCATTGCAGTTTGCTGCACTGTTTCCATATTCAATTGTCCTGAGTTTGAAGATTCCCCTGTGATGGAGTGCTACCCTTGGGTGAGGTTCTAGAGAAGTGGTGTATTTCACTGTCCAAGGCCATTTTTTGAGCTTCCCAACCTGCAAATCAACCTTAGCTTCCAAATTGATGTGGTGTTGATCCACCAACTCTAAATTGCAGTTGAGTTGCTCCAGAATATGCTCGATGCTGTCCATCTGCGCCCTTATTTGCTGTAGAGTTTGCTTGAGGTTGGCAATTACGTGCATAGTATGGCCAACATTGAACTCACAGTCTTGTTTCTTCTGCATAACCCCCCATGTTGCTTTGATGAGGGTGTTTTGCTCCCTGATTGAGACAAACTGTCACCAATCTCTTGCAGCTGACCCTTGGCCTCCATAATTATCTCGCTTGTCAGTTGATGCAGACAATCCAAAGTTATCGCACGATGCTTTGTGTGACTGCAATGAGTGCCATAATAACTTGGATACGAACCTAGCCGAGTAAGCGCCGGGAATGGGGTGTGATGGTTCGCTTGTGTGGAGTAAATGGGCTGGGATATGCATGCACTTGGGGATATGCTTGAAGGTTGCTAGCGATCTTGCTGAAAATTCGATTTTGTATCTTGTTCTTTTTGACGCAATTGCGAGCCTGTTTTTTTTATGTGAAGAGAATCACCAAAAATTGTGATTTGGGAGATTCCTAGAGACTTGGCACTTTCTGCATAATTGTTTCTTGTGATCCTTAGCTCTCATGAGTATCGTGTCACTTCCTTTCGACTCCCATTCCTGCCACGCATAGATTTGTTTTATATGTGCCATCAAAAAACAACTTATAGTTTGGCAGCCTGTGGCTTAGTATTGAGCCATCTCTGAAAGTCTTCTTCCGAGGCTTTGATTCACCACTCTAAAGGGATAAGAGCAGAGTGAGATTTGGACTGAAGGTTGCTAGCCTGGGTAGTATGATTTTCAATGGAGGAAAAGATACTTCCACATTGATGGAGCCATAATTTCTTCTTCCAATTCCGTGAAAAAGAACCCCCACACTTGCGAGTATAACTACAGTCGAGAAATAGATGCTTTCCGTCTCTTCCTTAAAGACGAGGCACACTGGGAAGGCCCTTCAATGTTCCTGCCCCTTAGATTTTCTGCAGCGAGAACTTTCCCATGTGCTAGAATCCAACAAAACACTTTTTTTTTGGAAGACAGAGTTCCATGTCTTTCACCACATAGGTAATGTTTTTTAGTTGAGTAGGGAGTTATATCCTTCCTTGACAGAGTAAGTGTCTGTTCTTCCCCAGCCTCGTTGGTCCTTGTAAGTCGCGCTGAGGGGGTGACACCTTGATGGAGAGAAAGAAACATCTCATAGGAATAATCTAATTTTCTTGGAAGATAAAATCTCTTCTAGTTGACCCATAAACCATCATTGCTCCATTTACAGAGATCGTGAAGAGTTGGAAGACCTTGTGTGTTCATCCATGTGCGCAAATCTTCCAGCCCAATTTTGTGCATCAAGGGGGCCTGCTATGATCCTGTCTTCCTACTAGCCGATTAGCTTCTCATTTCCCGGGATATACTAGAGCCAGCTCCCTCCCATGACTGATTATCAACACATCTTGACATGGCTTCTCAAAAATATTTTTTCCATTTCTTTCCACCATTCCTTGCCGCCTGCAATTATTCTCTACAGGATTTTGGCTCCCATGGCTGAGTTAACCAACTTTGGCTCTCGTATTCCAACTCCCCCATTGCGAATAAGACTGTTGACAATGTCCCATTTTATAAGATGGAATTTTTCTATTGTTGGCTTTTGTTTTACCCCCTTGCCATAAGAATCTTCTAAATTCTTTGCATAGTTCTTTCAAAACACCATCTGGAGCTAAGAGAGAGGAGCATAAGAAAATTGAAATTGAGGAAAGAACAGATCTGATGAGAATGATCTTACCTGCTGGGTTCAACCATTGAGCTCCCCAAGCTTGCATTTTGGATTTCATTTAAAACAGAACATGGTCCTAATCAGAAGCCTGAGACTTTATGAGAGAAATGGGAGTGCCTAAGTACTTCAAGGAAGACCATTTGCTATGCCCAACATACCCAAAAGTGCCTGCGATTTTTTTAAGGAGAGAAGCTGAAATGTTCTAACTGTAGATATTGCTTTTGCCTTTGTTAACCTGTCCACCTGTAATGTACTTATATAAAATATCCTTAAATATTTTCGCATTTGTGATAGAGGTTCCTCCAACAAAATTAGTGTAATCTGCAAATTGTGAATGATTACAGCATTAACACCTCGGCCAATGAGGATTCTTGCTATATTACCTGTTTCTCGCTCCTTGGTAAGAGTTTGGCTAAGAGCTTCTGCCATAAGGATATACAAAAATGGTGATAAGGGACACTCCTGTCTTATTCCAACAGAGGCTTGAAAGAATGATGTTGGCTACGCATTAACAAGTGGGGTTATCCAAGGCTTGTCGAGACATGCCTTAATTCATTTGATGAAGTTTGCCGAGAAACCAAACTTGAGGAGGACATAAAAAAGGAAGATATGTCAAACTTTGTCAAAGGCATTGTCCAAATCTAACTTGATAGCCATTTCTTCTTCCCCTGCTGTAACTAGAATGACCTCTTGAATCAATATTATGTTGTCTGTGATCTGCCTGTCAGCCATGAAGCCTCCCTGATTTTTTGATACGTGCTTAGGTAGATGACCCTTTATCCTGTTGGCCAGGATTTTGGTTAGAATTTTATAAGCAGCATTGCAGAGAGAAATCGGTAGATATTGACTGAGTGAGGAGGGCCTAGTCTCCTTGTGGACTAGAACTATGAAGGAGGAGTTGGTCTCTCTGCCAATTTTTTCTTTGCCCCTTGTCCATTTAAGCATTCTACACAAGTCTCTCTTGATTATGCCTCAACACTCACGAAATAATCTGATGGAAAAACCATCAAGACCTTGGGCTTTGTCCGGATGTAAACTC
The DNA here is from genome assembly GCA_001517045.1 of Pseudotsuga menziesii. Lineage (NCBI taxonomy): Eukaryota > Viridiplantae > Streptophyta > Pinopsida > Pinales > Pinaceae > Pseudotsuga > Pseudotsuga menziesii. The sequence continues at coordinate 140,082 of LPNX010025437.1, read as the reverse complement.
CTTATAGCTGCCATGACTTCTGCTTCCGATATTGGGCTTTCTAATCCGTAGTTTTCCTCTTCACTTATCAACGAGGGAATGTTTTGAAGTAAAGCATTGCATTCTCTTTGAGATATGATTTGATGCTCCGTTTACAAGTCCTTAAAATTAAAAGTAGTGATTCGCCTCCATTTTTATGTCTTCAAAGTTAGCATCCTTTCCCAGGTTTGAGCCAGAGACTTAGCTTGTCGGCGTTCTTAGCTTCTTGGAGAGATTTTAGTTGCATAACTCCTCTGTCTTTAAGCAGCTTAGAGTGCCTTATTGAGATCTTTTTCCCTCTGAAGATCCTTTGTGCCAATATCCTTTGTTTTCATTGTTGGTGTTCTTCAAATGCATTTTGCAAAGCTTGACTTCTATGATATGGTGATTGGTACCGAGTTTTGGCCTACTCCTTCAAGGCTTGCTTTGCTAACCTAAACTTGGATTCCCAGCAATGTTTTAAAACTCGGACTCGGACTCGGAATCGGTCAAGGGTCAACTCGGATTCGGACTCGGAATCGGTAATGACTCGGCTAATTTGAATTTAATGACTCGGATTACTCAAAAAATACATAAAATATTAAATTTTAAAGAAAAACAATATTTTAAAGATTTTAATCCATACTTGCAAAGCATTAGAGACAAAATATCCAACGTCTACTCATGCATATACCATATAAGTGTGAATATATCAAAATGGCATTGAGTAATCTGTGCAATACATATCTAGAACAAAAAACATAATCAATGAGGCATAAATGGCTTGTAGAGTCCAAAAAACAACATGCTATGATGCCACTACATCATATGTCAATGATCATACATCTCTTTTTGTTTAGCCTTCTCCTCAAACTGTTGTTGCAACTCCAACCTAATCTCACCAATAAACTCTAAATCAGCTTCCCATGGGGCAATATTTCCTTTAACAGCATCCAACTGTTGTTTAAATCTATTAATGCCCCCTCCTTTAATCTATGTCTTGCAACACTTGCAATACATTTTCCCTTGAATGACATTAGCATGGATCCATGCCTGATCTTTTCTTTTTGGGGCCAATCTAGAATCTAAATGCTAAGCAAATCTAAACATGCAAAGAAAAAAGAAAAAAAATCTTATTATTTTGGCAGCAAACAATAAAAAACAAGACTGATATCTGTCAATTTAATTAGCAAAAATGAAACAATGGCTAGCTGGAAGCTAACATACATCTAGGTAACAGAAAACTGGTCTCCAACAGTCAAACTCCTCCAATCATGTTGATTGTTCTTTACTGTTGGACGCTCCTCCAAGCCTCCATGAATCCCAACAACAATAATGCCAAATGCTCACAAACATCTTACAGCAGAAGTGTGAGGCAAATAGAGATGCAGGGGGTCATCTTATGGCCTTAGGTTATGGTTAGAACAAGAAAAATATTAAAAATAAAAAACGAACATGTTATTTTGGAGTCTGCATTCTTGTGGGTGTCTGCGACAGCTAACTCGACTAACACGGGTTGCAACTCGGTCAACTTGGCAAACTCGGACCCTAACTCAGTCGACTCGGACCCAACTCGGCCGATTAAGTATAAAATCGGCCACCCGAGCCGAGTTGTAGGCCGAGTCAACTCGGCCGGGGGTCAACTCGGCCAACTCGGCCAACTCGGACTCGGAATCGGCAGGTTTTTAAAACACTGATTCCCAGATAAAGGCATTGGGTCTTGCTATAAAGGTAGCCCATTCTTTCTTTATAAGTGCCTTGGCCTTCTCCTTTTTCAACTTGAGAGGATTGAATCTGAAAGGGATATGGCCATAATTCTCAGGAGCTTCAATAGTTGATAAGATAGGATTATGATCTGAGACAGTAGTGGCTATTTTTCGAGGTTATTGATAGGTCATTGTCGAGGAAGAGCTCTGGACAAGGAACCTGTCTTACCTAGTCGCTACATGGCCTGGGATGATTCTACGGTTGGCCCAAGTGTAGACACCCTTTCATGGAATAACATTCATCAGGTCCCAATCAGAAATGAGGTCCTCCAAGTTTTTTCCAAAAGGATCTCTAACCTTGATGCTCCCTTTTCTTTCCTCAGGGGAGATAGTAATGTTGAAGTCTCCATTATTATCAAGATCTGGAGAGGGATTTGATCCAAGATTGATCTCAAAGGATTCCAGAAATCATATTTGTCCCGATATCGAACTGGCCTGTATATGCTGCAGATTGAAATCTTTTCTTTTGTTGCCTGATCTTCTACTAATTCAACCAACCAGTGAGACTGATCAATATGGAAAAGGAGGGTGTATTTCCAAATGATTTCCTCGTGTACTAGCCACTCTACCTTATCCTTGTTTGCATATCTTTGGTATAGCATTTAGAACTTCTTTTACCTCCATTTTTGGTCTTTTGGATGATCAAGAAGGAGATCCTTTCACTATGTATCAAGTACTTCATTGCTTCCATTTTGATCTTTCCTCCCATGCCTTGGCAGTTCCAAGAGACCACATTCATTTGGGATGCTTTGCTCCTGCTTTTCCTTGTTTGCCTCTTGGTGCTTCTGGTATTTGCACTCAACCCTTTCTTGCCTGCGATTCCTTCAACTTCCTCATAAGAGATGTCTGGCAGCACTGAGTTCCATGCTTCTTCTGTCCCTATTTCTTGTATATTTGGCTGCTCCCTGTTATCCTGTTGCTTGCCTTGGTCTAGGGTTGGCTCACCCTGTTGCTTGATATTGGCCAACTGATGGAGAGGCACAGTCCCACCTTCACCTTCTTGAGAGAGGATTTGAAATTGATTGGAAGCAGGGAAGAGGGATATACTTGGAGTCTTGGACCTCTAGTTGCCACTGCTGGTTTTGATTGCATCTTTTCCTTCTGTGCTGTCCCCCCCATCCTTGCTTGACCTTCTGTCATTCCTCATCGCTTTGAGGTTTTCTGCGCCAATTTGAGCTTTGGGGCAGTTTATGGTGAAGTGTCCATATTCGTGACAGGCCCTGCATTTGAAGGGAGGCTGCACATAATCCAATTTCTGCGAGTGACACCATCCTTCCATACTGAGATTAATGGCTTCTTTAAACCTCATCTAGTTTGACTTCAATGCATATTTGGGCACAAGTGAACATGGGTCCTTTCGGCTCATATCTATCAATATATTCCCCCATAGATTTCCCAATAGCTTCCAAAGCATCATCAATCCAGCAGTGAAGAGGCAAGTATGGTAGCTTGACAGACTGGGACTACAGAGTGGACATCCTTTTCAGTGTCAAAGTCTACACTCCATCTGTTCAAACTTCAAATACATTCCCCTGGGACCCATAAAGTAAGAGCTGCTCCAAAAGATGAGATCTTGATCTTCGTTCCTTTCAAAGTGAAAGGCATAATACCCGCAGCCACAAAAATGAAATTGCAGCTTGCATGCTATCAAGGGATTCCAGTTGTTGTTTAGCAAGACCTCCATTACCTTAGGGAAGGGTCATAACCCTGTAAACAATCCCATGAGACCTCACTCATAGGGCGATAGACTTGTTCCTGACTACCTTCGAGGGAAGCTTTACTTTTGGAACTGAGGTTAATTTAACAAATTGGAGGCCTGCAAGGGGCAGATTGGGTCCTTTTCAGAGAGGCGACCAGAGCATGGAATGCCTCTGCATCCTCCTCAGATAGCCCTCCTGAATCAGACTCCAGGGAGTTATTCAATGTGAGGGTTTCTCACAGCATGGGAAAAAAGCTTCAGAACCATATTTTTATGCAGAAATAGTTAATATTGTTTGCTGTTCTGATTTTTTGAAGTATGCAGTGTCTGCACTTATGAATACAGTCTGGTTTTTGAGTGTTAACAGTCTTCTGTTAACACTCAAGGGTTTCCAGTTGTTGTTCAGCAGACCTCCATTACCTTAGGGAAGGGTCATATCCCTGTAAACAATCCCACAAGACCTCACTCATTAAGGGTGATAGCCTTGTTCCTGACTACTTTTGAGGGAAGTTTTACTTCTGGAACTGAGGCAAATTTAACAAATTGGAGGCCTGCGAGGGGCAGATCGGGTCGGTTTCAGAGAGGCGACCAGAGCATGGAATGCCTCTGCATCCTGCTCAGATAGCCCTCCTGAATCAGATTCTAGGGGGGCATTCAATGTGAGGGGTTCTCACAACATGCGAAAAAATCTTCAGAACCAAATTTTTATGCAGAAATTGTTAATATTGTTTGCTGTTCTGATTTTTCGAAGTATGCAGTGTCTGCACTTATGAATACACGGTCTGATTTTTGAGTGTTAACAGTCTTCTGTTAACACTCGAGGGTTTCCAGTTGTTGTTCAGCAAGACCTCCATTAACTTAGGGAAGGGTCATAACCCTGTAAACAATGCTACAAGACCTCACTCATTAAGGGCGATAGCCTTGTTCCTGACTACCTTCGAGGGAAGCTTTACTTCTGGAACTGAGGCTAATTTAACAAATTGGAGGCCTGCAAGGGGCAGATTGGGTCGGTTTCAGAGAGGCGACCAGAGCATGGAGTGCCTCTGCATCCTGCTCAGACAGCCCTCCTGAATCAGACTTCAGGGGGGCATTCAATGTGAGGGTTTCTCACAACATGGGAAAAAAGCTCCAGAACCAAATTTTTTATGCAGAAATTGTTAATATTGTTTTCTGTTCTGGTTTTTCGAAGTATGTAGTGTATGATACACTTATGAATACACAGTCTGGTTTTTTAGTGTTAACAGTCTTCTGTTTTGAGAGGTGTTTTAGGCAGTTTTTGGGGTTCTAGCATAGGGTTTGATTCACAGAAGTGCAGATATGCTTATCATGATTTGATAATTTCAGCAACTGTTTGATTGTAGAAGGGAAATTCAAGGATGCCAGAGCCTAGGCATATTAGTTTATCCCAGCTCTAACCCACTTTAGGTGTATGACTTTATTGTTAAATGACTGGTTAGATTTGATGACTGACATCTATACTTGGGTTTTTAGTGTAATCTGGAGTAATACAAATTTTATCCTAAGCATATTCAAAGAAATGCAGCCAAATGAGTGCTGTATAATAGAATGAAAATCCTCTTAGATCTCATGATAGTGGAGATATTCAGTGTTTCGGAAAATAAAATTCTAGATACAGTGGACCACAGACAAATTCCTAATTTCTAAGCCTTGAATAGTCTTTGGATGGAGGTCGATTCTCTGGTTTAAGGAAGTATAAGCATCAATAGAAGCCTTGAGAAATTGAGATATGCATAGGACCCGGCATGTTACATGCTTCAAGCCTGACAAGGTGATACCAAAACTACTAACACTTACAACTTCTCATAACCATACCTGATAAATATACGCCGTTAGAATTCAATAAATGATATTTTGTACATGCTGCTCAGAAATATGTGATATGGTGTTTCCATCTTTCTCTGTAATCAGCCAACTATGACCTCATAAATGTAATGTGGTGTATAGAATGTGTATAATTTTGTTCAAAATGTCTTCATGTGGGATTATATCTTACAGATGATCAGTGTGATATACTTGTCCTTGGATTTATTCGGTCACTTTATAGCAGTGTTGCAAACATCGGTGCGGCGAAAAAATCGGCAGGGCAGGGTCCAGGAAACATAGTTTCGGGATATCTCGGCAAAACATCCACAAACATCGGGAAAAAATCGGCAAACTTGAAAAATATAAAAATATTCATTTTTTTTCAATTTTTTAAACATCTAAAGCAACAATAACATCAAATAAACACATTGCTACATGAATATGGAAGGAAAACCGATATATAAGATATATAAGATGTCTAGAGAATCGAGATACATCACACATACAAAATGGATCATGTCCTTGCATCTTAAGTCATCAAAAATATAACAAATGTATCTCATGATCATCATCATGACTCACGAGTCATCTACAATGAAATAAAGTAAATAAACTATTGATTCCCTCTACCCCTTTTACAGGAAAAGGTAATCGCTGTGCAAATGGCCTATCCTCTAGAACTAGAAGTAGGTGCCCTTGAGGCTTGTGAGCCTCGTATTGGACTTTGATGTCCTCTAGAAGAAGACCCTGTAAAATGACGTCTTCTAGAAACTGGAGAAGGTGGCCGAAACTGATGTCCTGAAGAATGAGAAGGTCAAGGAGGTAGTCCTGCAGCTCCTGCTCCTCTACCAGTACTAGTGCCTGTGCTACCACTAGGTCTATCTCCCTCTAGCTCTGACTGTGGCACACTCCCAGAATCGGTTTGAAACTCCTCTGGAACTGGAACATGCTCATCCAAATTCTCTGAGACTGTATGAGTCTCACCATGATCACTATCAGTAGCATGATCATCCTCTAGCCAATCAAGGGCTACCTCCATAACAAGCTCCTCACACTCTGCCCTCCATGCAACGGTGGTGTCAATCTCATCCAATCAAATGGCCTTTGATCATCCTCTAGCCAATCAAGGGCTACCTCCATAACAAGCTCCTCACACTCTGCCCTCCATGCAACGGTGGTGTCAATCTCATCCAATCAAATGGCCTTTGCATCAACTTTTCTCTGATACTGCTTCACCCACATCCTGAGATTGTAGTGGACGTAGACCAAATCATTAAGGCGCTGAGTATCCAACTTGGAGGAGGATCATAAATATTAAATATTAAAGTGGCATAAATCTATAAATTAGAATTTAATAATTTATATTATATAATGAATTTGAAAATTTGAAATTCTCTAACCTGTTGCGCTTTTTGGAGTGTACTTTTTCAAATACACTCTAGTTGCGCTCGCAACCAGAAGAGCTACATGTTTGGCTGAGCACTCAAATGGCAAGCCTCTGTAGAATAGGTACACAACCACCATAGTTCTCCCACCAAGTATTTACAATGAAATTATGAATAAAATAAACATGAGAAACGAAAAATAAAATTTAAAACAAAGAATTAGAAAAAAAAAATGAAATTTTAAATTTAAACTTTAAAGTTGAAAGTTTGAAACTAGGTGAAGCTTACTTGGCATCAGGTTGGTCCTATCATTTATTGCTATATCAAACCCAAATAATCTTGTAGCTCTCTTATACATTTCCAACTCTTGGGAAAGCTGTGTACGCTCCGCTGCATCAGGTACCATCCTTTGGACACACTCATAGAATCCAGACATAACCTCTCCATCAAATCTAAAGCCATAGGAGCAAGCAAACAAAGGGTTGAGGTATAGCCCTGCAGCATGAAGTGTGTGGTTCCATCGCGCATCAATCACCGCCCATATCATATGTCGTCTCTCCTGCCCCTGATCTCCCTTGTACTAATAATAAGCATGGATGGATTCTTTGGCCCTATCCATGGCCTCATATAGGTAGCCCATTGCGGGCTTCTCTCCATCAACCAAGCAGAGAACCCTTACCAAAGGTTCGGTGATGGTGCACACCTCCTTCATCGCACCCCAAAAACTCTCATCATATGCAACTAGCCTGAATGTGGCTTGCCTCTCTGGTCTAGTGCTAAATGATAAAGCACACCACTCTGGTGAAAAGAACGTCGCCTGCAAGTCCCACATAGAAATCAAGAGTGATTGAAGAGAAATAAAGCTAGTGGCAAAGCGTGTGATGGCAGGACGCACCAACTCTTTGTCACCTGTGAACTTTTTCATCAAGCTAAGCACTGTTGCATGGTTATATATGAATTTTGTGATGCTCCGTGCTGAATCAATAGTATCCTTGATCCAATCAATCTTGCCTAAATCCTCTAAGATCAAATCAAGGCAATGGGCGGCACAAGGAGTCCAGAATAGTGTAGGATACCTGGCCATGAGCATCCTACCAGCAGCCACATAGTTCGCAGCGTTGTCCGTTATCACTTGGACAACATGCTGCGGCCCAATCTCTTGGATGAACTCATCCAACAAGCCACATCGTAAAACCGCATCTTTGACATGTGCAGATGCATCCACAGATCTCATGAACATAGTCCCCCTGGGGCAATGAACCAAGAAGTTGAGAAGTGTCCTACCCCTCATATCGGTCCAACCATCCGACATCACACTGCATCCTGTTAAGTCCCATGATCTTTGAAGCTCCTCCAATCTGCGAGTGCAATTAGCCTTTTCATCCTGAAGGATGGGTCCTCTCAACTCCTCATAACTAGGGGGCTTAAAACCCCGCTCCAAATATAGCAGCCGCCTCAAACATGGACACATAAAATGGGTTCTTTGCAAAGTTAAATGGAATAGCACTCCATAACAAGCATCGACCAATAAGTTTGTGTGCGTCTGCGTTTTCCTTTACTTTCACCATGGACCTTATAGAAGGTTGTCCACCAGGGTTGCATCTTGAAGATACCATGAAAGGCGATGTGGACTGCTGTGTGGAGTGGTTATCGGTATCTGGGCTTGTCCCACTAACCCCTACTCTTGCTGCGGACTCGGATCTTGAAGCAAGTTGATTCCTCACAGCCTCCCTGTATTGTTTCCTTAGCCTTGTGCCCTCAATCGCTTGTGTGGCCGTAGCAATGATTTCCGGAGTTGTTTCTTTGCAAGGACCCACATCATGCCCTGCTATTTGTGCAAGGTGGTATTTCAGCCTACTTATCCCTCCTGTCATTCTTTTCCCACATAGATTGCAAGTGAGAATTTGTCGATTGACTGGGTCAATAGGTGAGCCCCACTCCCAAAATGGATCCAAAGCCTTTGGCATCTTGTATATGGAGTTATTATGGATAAAATGAAGCTTGAATCTTGATACTTTGAACCAGTGTTGCCAACATCGTTGAAAAATCGGACGATTTCTGAGAAATCGCGATTTTTTCAGTGCCTCGATTTCTCTTGAAAAAATCGCCTTAAAAAATCGGACTGATTTATTCCGCTTTTTTGCCAAGTTTTTGCCGAGAAATCGCGAGTCGACTGAAAAAATCGGCCGGCCGCGGACAGGGACGGAAAAGTCGGTTTTTAAGTGGGTTTTTTTCATTTTTTTTTCATTTTGAGTCGAGCAGTGCACTAGGAGGTGAGCAAAGAGTTTAAGAAGGCAAGTGAAGAGGGTTTCAAGAGATCAACGGCAAATTTAGGTAACATTTTCTTTGCCATCAAGCATCAAATTGAAGATTGGATCTTGCCATTTGGGGTTTTTTCCACAGCTGAAGGTAAGTAAACAATTTGCCCATCATTTGTCACTTTTCCAAGAGGGATTGTTGTTGATTTACTTTGCCATGTAATTGTCTATCTTAAAAACGATTTTTATGGGGTTTTAAGCATTTTTTTTCCAACTGTTATGTATTTTTTTGTTACTTGCATGCCAAAAAACGTTTTGGCATTTTTTATCTTGCCCTAGATTCCTTATAAATCCTCATAAAAATGTCTATGTATTTTTCCTCATCAAATTAATGGTTGAATGCTCAATATTTCTTGGAATTCTTCTTGTGTTTTACTTTTAAACTTTTACATTTTCAATAATCACATATGCTAAAAAATATGTTTTTTCTTGCCTTAGGTTCAAACTTCAAACTTCAAAGTATCAAGATGCCAAAGGCTTTGGATCCATTTTCGGAGTGGGGCTCACCTATTGACCCGGTCAATCGACAAATTCTCACTTGCAATCTATGTGGGAAAAGAATGACAGGAGGGATAAGTAGGCTGAAATACCACCTTGCACAAATAGCAGGGCATGATGTAGGTCCTTGCAAAGAAACAACTCCGAAAATCATTGCTAAGGCCACACAAGCGATTGAGGGCACAGGGCTAAGGAAACAATACAAGGAGGCTGTGAGGAATCAACTTGCTTCAAGATCCGGGTCCGCAGCAGGAGTAAGGGCTAGTGGGACAAGCCCAGATACCGATACCCACTCTACACAGCAGTTCGCATCGCCTTTCATGGTAACTTCAAGATGCAGCCCTGGTGGACAACCTTCTATAAGGTCCATGGTGAAGGTAAAGGAAAAAGCAGACGCACACAAACTTATTGGTCGATGCTTGTTATGGAGTGCTATTCCATTTAACTTTGCAAAGAACCCATTTTATGTCCAAATGTTTGAGTGGGTTGCTTTAGTTGGAGGGGGGTTCAAGCCCCCTAGTTATGAGGAGTTGAGAGGGCCCATCCTTCAGGAGGAAAAGGCTGATTGCACTCGCAGATTGGAGGAGCTTCAAAGATCATGGGAATTAACAGGATGCAGTGTGATGTCGGATGGTTGGACCGATATGAGGGGTAGGACACTTCTCAACTTCTTGGTTCATTGCCCCAGGGGGACTATGTTCATGAGATCTGTGGATGCATCTGCACATGTCAAAAATGCAGTTTTACTATGTGGCTTGTTGGATGAGTTCATCCAAGAGATTGGGCCGCAGCATGTTGTCCAAGTGATAACGGACAACGCTGCGAACTATGTGGCTACTGGTAGGATGCTCATGGCCAGGTATCCTACACTATTATGGACTCCTTGTGCCGTCTATTGCCTTGATTTGATCTTAGAGGATTTAGGCAAGATTGGTTGGATCAAGGATACTATTGATTCAGCACGGAGCATCACAAAATTCATATATAACCATGTAGCAATGCTTAGCTTGATGAGAAAGTTCACAGGTGACAAAGAGTTGGTGCGTCCTGCCATCACACGCTTTGCCACTAGCTTTATTTCTCTTCAGTCACTCTTGAAGTCTATGTGCGACTTGCAGGCGATGTTCTTTTCACCAGAGTGGCGTGCTTTATCATTTAGCACTAGACCAGAGGGGCAAGCCACATTCAGGCTAGTTGCATATGATGAGAGTTTTCGGGTGCGGTGAAGGAGGTGTGCACCATCACCAAACCTTTGGTAAGGGTTCTTCGCTTGGTTGATGGAGAGAAGCCCGCAATGGGCTACCTATATGAGGCCATGGATAGGGCCAAAGATTCCATCCATGGTTATTATGAGGACAAGGGAGATCAGGGGCACGAGAGACAACATATGATATGGGCAGGAGAGACAACATATGATATGGGCGGTGATTGATGCGCGATGGAACTACACACTCCATCGCCCCATTCATGCTGCAGGGCTATACCTCAACCCTGCGTATGCTTATTCCTATGGCTTTAGATTTGATGGAGAGGTTATGTCTGGATTCTATGAGTGTGTCCAAAGGATGGTACCTGATGCAGCTGAACGTACACAGCTTTCCCAAGAGTTGGAAATGTATAAGAGAGCTACAGGATTATTTGGGTTTGATATAGCAATAAATGATAGGACCAACCTGATGCCAAGTAAGCTTCACCTAGTTTCAAACTTTCAAGTTTCAACTTTAAAGTTTAAATTTAAAATTTCATTTTCTCTTTCTAATTTATTGTTTTAAATTTTATTTTTCGTTTCTCATGTTTATTTTATTCATAATTTTATTGTAGATACTTGGTGGGAGAACTATGGTGGTTGTGTACCTATTGTACAGAAGCTTGCCATTCGAGTGCTCAGCCAGACATGTAGCTCTTCTGGTTGCGAGCACAACTGGAGTGTATTTGAAAAAGTACACTGCAAAAAGCGCAACAGGTTAGAGAATTTCAAATTTTCAAATTTATTATATAATATAAAATTTAAATTATTAAATTCTAATTTATAGATTTATGCATATTTAATATTTATGATCCTCCTCCAAGTTGGATACTCAGCGCCTTAATGATTTGGTCTACGCCCACTACAATCTCAGGTTGTGGGTGAAGCAGTTTCAGAGAAAAGTTGATGCGAAGGCCATTTCATTGGATGAGATTGACACCACCGTTGCATGGAGGGCAGAGTGTGAGGAGCTTGTTATGGAGGTAGCCCTTGATTGGCTAGAGGATGATCATGCTACTGATAGTGATCATGGTGAGACTCATACAGTCTCAGAGGATTTGGATGAGCATGTTCCAGTTCCAGAGGAGTTTCACGCCGATTTTGGGAGTGTGCCACAGTCAAGAGCTAGAGGGAGATAGACCTGGTGGTAGCACATGCACTAGTACTGGTAGAGGAGCAGGAGCTGCAGGACTACCTCCTCGACCTTCTCATTCTTCAGGACATCAGTTTCGGCCACCTTCTCCAGTTTCTAGAGGACGTCATTTTGCAGGGTCTTCTTTTAGAGGACGTCAGAGTCCAGTACGAGGCCCACAAGGCTCAAGGGCACCTACTTCTAGTTCTAGAGGAAAGGCCATTTGCACAGCGATTACCTTTTCCCGTAAAAGGGGTAGAGGGAATCAATAGTTTATTTACTTTACTTCATTGTAGATGACTCGTGAGTCATGATGATGATCATGAGATACATTTGTTATATTTTTGATGACTTAAGATGCACGGACATGATCCATTTTGTATGTGTGATGTATCTTGATTCTCTAGACATCTAATATATCTTATATATCGGTTTTCTTTCCATATTCATGTAGCAATGTGTTTATTTGATGTTATTGTTGCTTTAGATGTTTAAAAAATTGAAAAAAAATGAATATTTTTCTATTTTTTAAGTTTGCCGATTTTTTCCCGATGTTTGCCGATGTTTTGCCGAGATATCCCAAAACGATGTTTCCTGGACCCTGCCGATTTTTTCGCTGCGCTGATGTTTGCAATACTGCTTTGAACTTGAAGTTTGAACCTAAGGCAAGAAAAAAAAACGTTTTTTAGCATATGTGATTAATGAAAATGTAAAAGTTTAAAAATTAAAACACAAGAAGAATTTCAAGAAATATTGAGCATTCAACCATTAATTTGATGAGGAAAAATACATAAGACATTTTTATGAGGATTTATAAGGAATCCAGGGGAAGATAAAAAATGCCAAAACGTTTTTTGGCATGCAAGCAACAAAATACACAACAGTTGAAAAAAAAATGCTTAAAACCCTATAAAAATCGTTTTTGAAGATAGAGAATTACATGGCAAAGTAAATCAACAACAGTCCCTCTTGGAAAAATGAGAAATGATGGGCAAATTTTTTACTTACCTTCAGCTGTGATAATTGTGGAAAAAAACCCCAAATGGAAAGATCCAATCTTCAATTTGATGCTTGATGGCGAAGAAAATGTTGCCTAAATTCGTTGTTGGTCTCTTGAAACTCTCTTCACTTGCCCTCTCAGACCCTTAGCTCACCTCCTAGTGGACTGTTTGAGTCAAAATGAGAAAAAAAAAAGAAAAAAAACCAACTTAAAGACAACTTTTTTCGGCCCTGTCCGCGCGGGCGATTTTTTGCATCGACTCGCGATTTTTCGGGAAAAAAGCGGCAATTTTTTCGGCGATTTTTTGTTTAAATTTCGGTGCGGCGAAAAAATCGCGATTTATCGGACATCGGCGATAAATTGGCCGATGTTGGTAACACTGCTTTATAGATAGTGTTGTGAATTGTATTGTTATCTGTATGTTTATCATTGTGTGGATGGAAGATGTGATTTATGTGTATATGGCTTTCAGAAAGCACTGGGTTTGATGCGATAGGATAAAATTTATCTAGTGTTCCTAATTTGGAAGGCAGAATTTTAATGCAATCATGTTATAATGTTACTCTTCCTTCAGGGTAGGAATGGAAATGGATGTTTTATTATGTTATATTTTCTAGGATAATAAATGTCTCAAAAAGTTTACCTTGATTTGAAATATTTGTTTGGGTTCTTATAAAAGAATTTAGGGAAACCCAATGAAATTTGCATAATTCATTTGTATGTATTATCATTTAATTGAATGTTCATGTTTCTGACGCGATAATTTTTTTGCAGCGTGAACTACTCCATTGCTCACATAATATGCTTGCTTCTAAAAGGGACTGCGTTGCTTTCTCTGCGGTTTTCCATAGTTCTTTTCTGCCTCCAGATGTCAACTCCCATGTTGAGTTAGCCCCCGGTTCTGCTATTTCTTTTTTACGTGGAAATGCTAATGAGTATAAAGGTCGAAAAGATTATGACACAGAAAAACATGAGCGGTTAGATGAGTATGCTGTAGAGAGCACTGCATCAGGTCAGCTCAGAGATATTTTACCCAGCCAATCAGAGGCAAGCCATCTGACATCGACCATGGATGATATTTTACATGGACGGATTAATGTAGACAGTTCTGCAGTTGTGGGTGAATCTGGACGTGCCAAGAAACCACTTGCATATTCAGCTATTTCTGGTGCTGCTGATGATAGAGATGATGCACACAAAAGGCCCAGGAAGTCCAGGAAGGTGGGTAAATATTATTATCTTTGTCATTTTTTGAAGTTGATTTTTTGGCCAGTACGCTCATTTTTGTTTTATGTCCCAGCAGCACGCCGAAACCCTTCAAAGAGAAGTGGTGATGACACCAACAGAGGCTTCCATGCAAAATCAACGGTTACCAAAGGGATATGCATATGTCCCTGTTGTCTACCTCGCAAAAGGGAAGACGACCCATCAGGATGTTGGGCCACAAGATCCCTGAGCTTTATCTAGGCTTTCATTGTATTATGATTACACGAGATTCAGTTTCCAAGTCTCCTGAATCACATTGCCTGATTGTAATTTGTTTTGTCGACTCGATTTTTCATGTTAATGGTCGGCGCATTCATGGGTGTACAATTATAAGGATTGATGTGTTACCATGGAAGTGGATGAAAAAAATAAAGCAATCCATCTCTCCTATTAGAGATGCTTTTGGGGTTAAGGAAGTTTTGACGAGGAAAGGAATTGTATCTATATTGTGGACAAAAGTTGTACAAATGATGAGTCTTTCCATCATTGTAATTAATACGCTAGGCTTTTGTCTGCCTAGTGGAAGTGCAGTGAGTAACCTGCATCTTCCATTACTGTAATTTTAACAGAATCAAATTAACAAGAATTACCGATGTATCAGTTCGTGTAAATCTGAGTGGACAATTCTCTCATGATATTCCTCCATTTGCTGAGATGCACATCGACAATAACTTTTAAGTGACATTCTTCAATAAGCTTCAGTCATTTGTTTTTCAGGCATATTGAACATTGTCACCAATATTCTGGAGACAATTCCATTTTCGTTTGAATACAAGAAATACCTTCAGAGAAAAACGGAAGTTGTTTCCAGGTCTCTAACAGAGATCTTCTCTGTAAATGACAGCTAAATCCACTGGGCTGAAAGGCTAAGCGTCCTCCAAGCCAAACCAGGCTGAATTTGCAGCTAGCACATATACATGGTCTGTAATCTCTCCAGAAATGACTGATTTGGCAACCTATTCTCTAAACATTAAGCCCAAGTGACAAACTTCAATTCCAGTATTAAAGGGTGATACCAGACAGTAAGTACAAGGTCGAAAGACCTTTGAAACCACTAAATTCTATTTAGAGATTTTTCTTTTTTACTTGAGACAAGATGCCCCTAATTTTTGCTTCATTTGGTTGGATTTTTTACAGATTCAGTAAAGGTTCAGGTAAAATGGGAGGTGGAAAATGAAGAGAGATGAAGGCATTTGTCTGTAGATTAATATTCTCAAGAGACAGGTCATTGGTTACTCGATATATATTTGTACCAATGCAAAAGTATGTCTATCCTTTGTCGATTAAGTCCTAATGATTACTGGTCAAATGATCCACTACAATTTGTCGGGGAAACATCCTGACTACATATATTCACATCAAAGAGGAACTATAATTTTCTACCCACAAGTACCTTACGCATGCCCCGTCAGTAGTTGCTCAGGGAGGAAACACGTTAGCTGTAAAATTGTGTATTGACTGAAAATTGTTGAAAGTATAATGCACAGATATTGACGTGTGTATAATAAACCGAGCTTAGCTTTGGCATGCTGATTTTAGAGTAGATTTTCCGAAGTTGGCGTTTGCGATGAATACAGAGTGCGTTAAACTTGATTTATCAGTGTATATATGCTAGTGGAGGGGGGAGTTGATTAAAACATGAAAAGCTCTTGAAGGGAACATGGAAATGCATGGAACATGCAATAGTCAAGAAAGGAACTGGTTATATTCAATTTCAACTTTTAAACAGGCTTCATTTTCTGTTGAGAATAATTTTCCATGTAACATACGTTTAATAATGATTACAAAGGCAATTAGTTTCCAAAAATAGATTACTATAGCGGCAAGTTTATCTGCACTAAAATTGTGTCTATCGATCCCAAATATTTACATATGCAATTACAACTATTGTTATGATCCCAAATATTTACATATGCAGTTACAACTATTATTGTTAATGAAGTAGTGAACCAGTTGACCAACTGATCAATAAATCAGTATTAGTTGTTTATACCGGGAGTTCATGTTCATCTCCTTACTTCCACAGAGCTTGGTACAGAAATTTTAACACGAGTGCGTTTTAATTACTCCAAATTTATCTCAAATTATAATATAAATTGATAATAGTTGTTTATACGGGGAGTTCATGTTCGTCTCCTTATTTACACAAAGCTTGGTCGAGAAATTTTAACACGAGTGCGTTTTAATGACTCAAATTTATCTCAAACCATAATATAAATTGATAAACAGTACTTCTATATCCCTTGGGTTGTATCCATATCTTTATTCAATTTATTTCAAATTATAATAGACTGGTACTTTTATGTGACGGAGTCTAAATTTGAGGGAATGAAATCAGAAAAGGTACGACTGAATCATCAATACCTTGATTTTTGTTTTCAGTCCTCTTTTCCCATTATTTATAATAATGAGAAGAGAAATGGGTATTTTTGTCCTATATCCCAGTAAGAATAATTTGATTTGAGATTCGTGGAATGGCAGAGATTAAATGAGAAGAGAAATGGGTATATTTGTCCTATATCCCAGTAAGAATAATTTGATTTGAGATTCGTGGAATGGCAGAGATTAAAAGAGCATCCATCAATAGTGCATACAGACCTCTGTGGTCCCATGCAAACTCAGTCATTGGTGGACGTTATTATTTCTTAACGTTTGGTAATGATTTTAGCAGGAAAGTCTGGGTATACTTCCTCAAAAGGAAGTCTGAAACATTTTGAAAGCTATAGCTGAAAAACAGAGTTGCAAGTACGTCAAAGTGACACGGAGGCGGTGAATATGATTCAAATCAATTTGCAGATTTCTGAAATGTTAATATTATATAATTTGGATGCAGCAAGAGTATTAAAAAGTTCATTTTTGTTAAAAAAATAAAACAATTTTGTCAATTTAAAAGTGCAAATTTGACGAAGATATTTTGGTGATGGCAAACCAAAAAAAAGTCAAATTCATAAAATGCTTCATCTTATTCTTTCTATGCCGCTTATGGCACACCATACCTGTACCCACCATAACCATATCCTTGTGACTGTCCTCAATGTAAAAATGATATACTTTATCCAGAGTATAAATAATCTTAATCCCTGTTGACACAACTGCACACTCATGAAAATTGACTTTCTAGAAACTGTGATTTTTTTTTGAAGAACATTGTGAATGGCGAGAAATCTGGAATTGCATTGCATTTGAATGGGGGCTCTCCATGCCTTGATCCCTTCTCTGGGATCATCATCAAGAATCCTGTATGCATGAGAATTGTAAGAAGACAATCATCAATATAGATATTATCAGTGCAATGGAGTAGTTACCCATGTCAACTTACAAAGATGAGATCAGCTCAAGTTGGCTTGCTTCCTGGACCTCATTACTACACATTCTGGCATTTTGAAGCAAGCTGACTTGAACTGATCTCATCCTTGTGAGCTGACATGGGTTACTACTCCATTGCACTAATACTATTTATATCCATGGTTGGTTTCTTACACTTCTTAGGCATGTCTTTTTCATGTTAAAAAATCTACATTATTATGTTAAATAAGTGTGTAAATGAAGCATTCAAAAATTAAATAAAACAAAAAATAAAAATCATAGTATATGGATGAAAATATATAAAAATATTATAATAATTTATATAGAATGGTACTAGATATACATTGGGAAATACTTCTAGGAGAGAATTCATTTTGAATATACTTTTAGGAGCCAATTAATTTTGAATACTATTGTACATGTAATCATCCATTAAATATTTTCAGTAACTTAGTTGAGAGTGGATCTACAATATAACCAAGGCTTTTATAATTACAAATGTATAATAAGAATAAGAAACTTTATTCAAGTGTGGACCTTTGTATAGATGTTGATGTGTGATTGTTATTTATTTTTAAAATGTTGCTTATATTAAGAAAAAAATTAATGATACAAAGATAATATAAAAGTAGGCAAAAGTCAATCTAAAGCATGAGTGAAAAAGATCTTGATCGATTTGCATATCACAACATTCTGCATCTCTTCTATGAAAAATAGCTTTAACTTATCCATAAAAAAGATGTTCTCCAAGGATGAAGCTAAAAAAAAAACCAATTAAAAAGTTTCTACAAAGTATACAACATAACAACTTTAATACGATATCAATTAATTTCAACCATGGATTTTCTTCTTTTAATTGATGCACATGATTATAACTGTTGATTTTTGTACCTAGGAAAGTGTTCATTTAGTGACTTTTGCTGAAGTCATTAAAATGAGAAAATTAAAGTGACCCTTGCAATTAGTAGCTTGAGATGAGTTTTAATTTTCACTCTAGAAAATAAAGTGACTTTTTGATAAATTTAAGTGAGGTGAGTGAAATTAATTTTGGAGGGAATTAAAAATGCATTTAATCTCATCCCTTCATCTAATTCATTTTGGGTCCTTGGATTAGATGACTATTTAGCTTCTTCATTTAGACACCAAAAATGCAAGGGAATGCATTAGAGTCTCATTTTGTTTTTAATGAGAGTTGGAGAGCACAGAAGGAGAAAAGATTGTAGACAGAGAGAGAAGAGCAGAGGGAACGTTTCCCTAGACCGTAGAGCAACCGAAATTACATTTTCGTGCACGACGTTTCTTGAGGAAAATTCTGGGCATGTTTTGGAGGCAGTTTTATGGGCATGATTTTTTAGAAGAGTTTTTTTCTTTGGCATTGAATTTCGTACAGTTCGTACAACGGACATGGAAATCGATGCAATCCATACAGTCTATACGGGACAGGAGTGGGCACAAAAATTAAGGCCGTTTGCACACTCAGTTTGGCACGGTTTTCAAGGCAGCTAATTGGTAGAAATTTTGATTGTAAAATTTCTGAATTCAGTCAATTTGCTGAGAGCACTGTGGTTGATATAAGTTTATCTCTGTTTTTTGATGTACTTTGATTTAATGCAGAAAATAAAATTCTCTCACTAGAACGGGTTTTCCCTGGAGTTTGGGGTTTTGCCTGGGTCATTTGACCAAAAAATTATGAGTCTGATTTTTTTATGTGTGACTGTGTTCAAGTTCATATAAAGTAGTAAAATTCTTCATGTGTTTCAGTCATAAGTTGTTTATGGGAAATGACTTAATTTGCAGCTGAAAGTAAATTGGTTTGGGCATTAAACAATGATGAAAATGGTGGTTGAAACCGGGTTGGGGGAATGGTGAAAAATTTACATGGTATTAGAGCTTTGTTAGAGAAATAGCAGAATTTTACACAGTGAAAAATTTCAGACTGTTAGTGATTTATTTTGTCAGTGGGAAACACCTTGTTAAGACTTGAACTTTGTAGTGAAAATGGCAACATGACTTAGGTTGGAGGATAGGCTTGATGGGGTTGAGAAAAACGAGTTATGGGATGAAATGGTTAACAATACAACATCAAATCCTATTGTTGTTCCTGCTTCCACCGATGCACAAGCACTTACTGCCTTCAATAAGAAGGAAATTAAGGTTAAAAGGATCATTCTAGATGCAGTTAAGGATCATGTGTTCCCACACATTTCTAGTTAAAACCGTGCATATCAGATGTGAGATGCTTTGACCAGCTTATTTCAAAGGTCAAATTAAAATATGAAAATGGTTTTGAGAGAGAAATTGAAGAGTATCAAGATGGCCAAAGTTGAGGGAGTGATTCCCTACCTTACTAGGATCTCCCAGGTGAGACATGAACTTGCACTAGTAGGGGAGGTTGTCCCTGGTTATGAGCTCGTGTGAACAATTTTGAATGGGGTTACAAAGCCTTGGGCTGTTTTTGTGGAGGCTATAGTAGCCATGGAGAACTTGCCTTCTTGGGACAGGATTTGAGATGATTTTGTTCAGAAGGAGACCCAGAGAGGTCTTGTGCGAAGTAACTCTTCTATTAGTCGGGAGGATAAGGAGAATGTGGCTTTTCCTGCAAAGGGAAAGAAGAAGTTCAAGAATGGCTCCAAGATGGGTGGGGCTAAGCAGCGTGATGGACAAAAGTAGGACTTGAGCACTGTAAAGTGCTTTGCTTGTCAGAAGCTTGGGCATTATGCTGGACAATTCCCACATAAGAAGAAGAAGCAGAAGCAATAGACAACAACTTTAGTAGAGGTTGAGGAGTTTACAACTAGATTTGAGAGAGAGTTTTCTCTCTGTGTTGTGCATGTTGATAGAGAGAGAGCATCCATCATCGCCAGTGCAAACATTGATATTGAGAGGGAGTATTCTTTGTTGTATGACCATTCTTTCAGTGCATCCACCACCAACACGTGCTATATTGGCAGTGGAGTTTCGAGCCACATGACAGGTGCTCGAGAGATGTTCTCCAACCTTTCACAGGAAGGGATAGATGTGGAGGTCGTGTTGGGGGATGACACAGTTGTCAGAGCTGTTGGGTGTGGGACCATTATATTTCACAGAGAGCCCATGAGTCCCATGACTTTGAGGGACATATTGTTTGTACTGGGCATAAGAAAAAACTTGATATCGATTTCCATGATTGAGAATAGGGGTTTTGGGGTGTCCTTCCTAGATGGACACGAGCATGTATTCCCGAAGACTATAGGACCTTTTGCCTCTTACACCATTGGAGTCATATGTGGGAAGTTGTACAAGCTCTTCTTTTAGCCCCAACATGCTTTGACACATAGCATCGACAGTGAGCTTCGTGAGCTATGGCATAGGAGGATTGCTCATCTGCATCATCCCGCTTTGAGGATGTTGAGGTACATGGCTACAAGTTTCCCTGAGTTCAGCACTGAGCACCGTGATGTATGCAGGTGGTGTGCTTTGGGAAAGTACACCAAGACTGTTTTTAGTACTTGATTTGATACATTCCGATTTGTGTGGTCCTATGTCATCTGTTTCTTTGAGAGGTTTTGAGTATTATGTGACATTCATCGATGACTATTCTAGGAAGACCTGGATCTACTTCCTGAGGAGAAAGAAATCTGAGGAGGTCTTGTAGAGGTTCCAAGAGTTCAAAGCTCTTGTAGAGAACCAGACTGGGAGGGGGATTCAGGCACTTAGATCAGATAACAGGGGTGAGTATACCTCCAAGGAGTTCGATGATTATTGCAGACAGGAGGGCATTCGAGACAATTGACAATACTATACACTCCTGAGTAGAATGGAGTGACAACAATGAAGAACTGATCTATTCTTGGAGCATCGAGAGCCATGTTACATGATATACCTTTAAAACATGAGTCCCCATCGTTCCCTTGGGAACAAGACTCATGAGGAGATGTTCACAGGAAAGAAGCCTGAGGTGAGTCATTTTTTCGTATCTTTGGTTGCCTGAATTTTTCACATGTCCTTCTTGAGAAGAGGACAAAGCTTGAGCCCACAACAGAGAGAGACATCTTTGTGGGGTATGATGAGACTTCGAAGGCCTTCTACGTTTTCTTCTTGCTCCGAGGAAGGTTGCTGTGAGGCGGGAAGTGAGATTTGAGGAGGAGTGGGCCTTCAAGAAGTCTAGAGAGTTAGTGCAGGGAGAGAAGCAAGTTCCCACACCTCAGGTAGCTTCACAGGTACCTTCAGTACAGGTGACAAGTTCACAGGTTTTCGGAGTTATTGGATCATAGATTTCACTAGTTGTTGGTTCACCAGCTCCTAGTACACAGGTTTCTGGTCCTTCTACTTCTGGGAGTTCCTCAGATGGTGAAAGACCGGTTTGGGAGGAACCTTCAGGGAAGAAGAAGCCTAAATGGATTTGGGAGACCCTGAAGGAAGCTAAGGATTTTGGAATGCCCAAGGAGCCAGTGAATACTATAGTGATGCCATATAGGTTGGCTATGGCCTTGGTTTCTATCCTTTGTGATTCAGATCCATCTACTTTTGAGGAGGCCTCAACATTATGTTTGGAGAGATGCCATGATGGAAGAGTACCATTCCATCATGAAGAACGATGTTTGGGAGATTGTTTCGAGACCCGAGGGGAAGTTAGTGGTGACTTCTCGTTGGTTTGACAAGGTAAAGCATGCTGCAGATGGCAGTGTGGAGAAATACAAGGCTCAGTTTGTGGTGCGGGGGTTCTCATAGATAGAGGGAGTTTATTATGATGAGACCTTTGCACTGATAGCTTGTTATACTTCTATCAGATCATTGATTTCCATTGATGCAAAAATGGGTTGGAAGATCCATCGGATGGATGTGAAGACTCCATTTCTTAATGGAATCATACATGAGGAGGTTTATGCGGAGAATCCACAAGGCTTTGAGATTTATGGGAGAGAGTCTCATGTGTGCAGGCTGAAGAAAGCCTTGTATGGGTTGAAGCAAGCTCTTCGAGCTTGGTATTCCAGGATAGACTCTTACTTACTGTCGATAGGTTTTTAGAAGAGTGAGGCTGATCCAAATATCTATTTCATCATGGTTGGAGATGATCCGCTCATTCGTATGTTGTATGTGCATGATTTGTTTATCACAGGTGATGAGAGACCTATTGCAGTTTGCAAGATAGATCTTGCTTCAGAGTATGAGATGACTGACATTGGGTTGATGCATTATTTTTTGGTATTGGAGGTTTGGAAGGAGCCTGGTCATATTTTTTTGGGACAGGGAAAGTATGCAGTAGATATTCTGAGGAGATTTTAGATGGAGGATTGCAGGCCGATGTCTACACCTACGGTAACCAATTGGAAGAAGCTTCATGTTTATGAGGGAGAGTTGGTGGATCCTACCTTCAATCGTCATCTCATAGGCCATGCTTTGTGGTGAACACTCTCAGTCAGTTCATGGTGTACCCTAGGAGGGTGCACTGGGTTGCCGCAAAACATGTATTGAGATACCTTGCAGGTACAATGGATTGTGGTTTGGATTATAGGAGATAAAATGGGGTTAGATTGATTGGCTTCACGGATTCTGATTGGGCAGGTAGTGTGGCAAACCGGAAGAGAAATTTCAGATATTGTTTCAGTTTGGGCTTGGCAGCAGTGTTGTGGTTCAGTTAGAATCAAAAGTCTATTGCTTTGAGTTATGCAGAGGGCGAGTACATGGTAGCCAATCAGGCTAGTTGCGAGGATCTGTAGCTTCACAAGTTATTGCTGGATTCATTTGATTAGGAGCTGAGGCCTACAATGATTCACTGTGACAATCAGAGTTGCATCCAACTCTCTGAGAATCCTGTATTTCTTGATAGGTCAAATCATATTGAGATCAAATACAATTTCATTCATGATTATGTTTAGAGAGGAGTTGTGGAGTTGCAATACATTTCCACTGATGAGCAGGTTGCAAATATCTTGACAAAGTCTCTTGGAAAAGGTAAGTTCATTAATTTCAGAGACAAGTTGGGTGTGGTGTAGAACACCTTCCTTGGTCACAGGGAGTGTTGATTTTTGTACCTAGGAAAGTGTTCCCCTAGTGAGTTTTTCCTAAGTCATTAAAATGAGAAAATTAAAGTGACCCTTGCAATTAATAACTTGAGATGAGTTTTAATTTTCACTTTAGAGAATAAAATGAATTTTTGATAAATTTAAGTGAGATGAGTGAAATTAATTTTGGAGAGAATTAAAAGTGCAGTTAATATCATCCTTCCATCTAATTCATTTTGGGCCCTCGGATTAGATAACTATTCAGCTTCCTCATTTAGACACCAAAAAGGCAAGAGAAGGCATTAGAGTCTCATTTTGTTTTTCATGAGAGTTGGAGAGCACAGAAGGAGAAAAAATTGCAGGTAGAGAGAGAAGAGAAGAGGGGATGTTTCCCAAGACCATACAACAACAAAAATGTGACATTTTTTGTACAACACGTTTCTCGAGGAAAATTCTTGACACATTTTTTGAGGCATTTTTTTGGGCACGATTTTCGAGAAGAAGAGAAAAAAGTTTTTTTTTTACTTTGGGAACAAAATTCCCTATAGCCCATACAGTGGGCACGAAAATCAAGGCATTACATACAGTACATTAATGGGCACAAAAATCAAGGCAGTTTGCACAGTCAGTTTGGCACGGTTTTCGAGGGAGCTAATTGACATAAATTTCTAAATTCAGTCATTCTGCTAAGCATTGTGGTTGAGATAAGTTTATCTCTATTTTTTGCTGTAATTTGATTTTATTGCAGAAAATAAAATTCTCTCTCTAGAACAAGTTTTCCCTAGAGGTAGGGGTTTTTCCTGGGTCATTTGACCAAAAAATTTTGAGTTTGATTTTTTTGTGTGATTGTGTTTTTTAATTGTTGTTCATTAAAAGTATTAAAATTCTTCATAAATTGTTTATGAGAAATGACTTAATTCGCAGCTAGAAGTAATTGGGTTGGGCATTAAACAATGATGAAAATGGTGGTTGAAATCGGGTTGGGGGAATGCTGGAAATGTTACAATAACTATAGTGGCCTTTAACCTGAATTCTTGTAACATTGGGACCTAAGGAATTTCTTGATGTGAATGTGAATAAAATTTTTAGAAATCAAATCACAAAGTAGAGGATACTACAAAGTGTTTCCTAGAAGAGGAAGCCCCATGGGAAATTTAGGGACATTTTTGAAGCATTTTAGCTGAAACAACCAAATTTGTAGATGGTACAGGGTCTCTTTGGCAGTTTCTAATTAAAAAAACTTAACTCTTTTGATGTTTGAAACATTAGCATTTATGGTTTTTATATCTTTTGTAACAAAGTGGCTTGTGTTCTACCGTAGCTCTCTCTCTCTCTCTCTCTCTCTCTCTCATATTCAGGTATCTTTCTCACACCTATCATTTCTTTGCATATACTCCTTGAAAAGTACTCTAGATGTTGCAATACAAATTCCATTACTAAATTTAGTCAATTTGATATTTCATGTAGATGCAACAATGTTTCACCCATTTTTGAGCCGTTATAAGATACATTTTGGATTTGCAATGATGTAACGTTGTTTGCCTTTAGTTATTCCAATGGAATTTAACAACACTAACCTTTCCTCTTCGATTTTCTGAACTTTGAGGGGAAATGGTATTTAAGTGAGGGAATGTTGTGTAACTAACAATATTTGGTCAACAAACTCAGATTTAAAATTTTTAGTGATCAATTGGGAAAGAGGCAAACAAAAAAAATGAAGGAAGAATTGTGTTATATAGAAGGGGAAATAAATTATTTATTTACTAATAATGTTTTAGGTTCATTGTCGGAGGATGATAGGAAAATGGTTTTCTCCTTGTAAGAAAGGAGATTGAAATTCTAAAAATCGAAGGGGAAACATGGAGCCTTAAAAGTAAAGCTATTTGATTGGCTCAAGGTGATCATAATATGAGGTTTTTTCACAGGTATGCATGATATAGAAGGAACATTAATACTATCTAGGACTTATACAATGCAGATGGAAATCTTATGATTGATTCTAAGCTAATAAGAGATGTGAAGTTAAGTCATTTTCAGAACATATTCAATGACATATGGAATTTCTCTATTATTAGTCAAATGAGGTTATACAATTTTATTCTATCTTCTTCATGTAGGAAGGTGAGAGTATTGTTGATCTTGTTTCCTGGAAGAAATAAAATATATTTTATCTGGTTTTGCTAAATCCAATAGTCTAGGCCTTAATGGGTGGACTCTTGAACTTTTTCTGGAACTTTTTGATATTATGGGTAGTGATTTATTAACAACTGTGGAGGAGTCCAAGATTCAAGGGAAGGTAATTGGAGCCTTGAATGCTACATTCATAGTTTTAATCACTAAAGGTTCTAAAATGGGACCTTTCAATGATTTTAGGCCCATATACTTGTGCATTCTAGTATACAAGATCATCTCTAAGATGATTGCAAACAAATTAAAGCTCATGTTATCAAAATTCATACAAAGGAACAATCTAGTTTTTTAGATAATCATAAGAGATTGGATGCGATAGGTGTTACACAAGAGTGTCTTCACAATATTAACGTAAAAGAACCTAAGGCATTGGTGTTGAAGGTTGAGTTAGTAGCCTTATTACTATGTCGGTTTGGATTTTCTTTGGCTTCTTCTACTTTGAATTGGTCTTAGTCTAGAAGCAACTCACTGGATAATGAGTTGTGTTATTTATGCAAATTTTGTTGTATTGGCGAATGGTATCCCCAGAAAGTTCTTTCAAATCTCAAGGGAACTCAAGAAAGATTGTCCATTGTCCCTTCTTTTATTTCTTCTTATTGTTGAAGGCTTAAAAGTAGATTGATTAAGAAGGAAAAAATGGAAGCAAGATCGAAAGGTGTAAAAATATCATCTAACTTTAGTATTACTCATTTACTTTTTGTCGATGATGTATTACTAAATGGAATATGGACTCTAGGTGAATGGAAAGTTTTTAATGAAATTATGGATTTTTTTGGCGATTCCACAAGTATGGCTTCCAATGAAGCAAAGTCAGTTTTTCTGGTTAATGGTGTTGATGAGGATATCTTAGCCCAAATTGGCCATCTTTTTCTTTACTAGTTTACTGTTCTTAATTTTGTAATGAAATATTTTGGGTATAGACCGAAGCCTAGTAATTACTTAGTAACAAACTGTTTGTGGCTCCTAAAAATGTTCGAAAACAGAATGGGAAATTGGTGTTACTAATGGCTTTCATTAGGTGGGAGATTAATTCTTTTGAAAGTGGTAATTGAGAATATTTTTATATATTGGTTATCTTTGTCAAAACTTCCAAATTGATATTGGATAAGATCAGGAAAATGGTCTTTAGCTTCCCGTGGATTGGAATTAAGCAAAGAGTACACCTGGTAAGTTGGGAAAGATTAGGCAAGACTAATAAACTTGGGGGATGGGCTATCAAAAATATTTTGTCTTAGACAAGCTTTAGCTGTCTAAAGCTTATGGAGGATCTTGTTCTGTTCTAGTATGTGGAGAAGGGTGATCATAGACAAATACTTGAACCATAGGACTGTTATTGATTGGATAAGATCAATTGAGACAAAATCAAAAGGAGCTTCGAATATATGGAACTATTTGGTTAGTTTGGAATCTTAGGAATTGGCACTCCATTAGAATTGGAGAGGGCTTGTTTGTTGTGGGCGAGGTACTATAAATTATCCCTTGTCCTAGTCATTGCACAAGTGGGTTTCCCTGAAGATGGCTTTTGTGGCAGTCAAAGATGGAATATGGAATTAATTTGGACTTGCAAGGGGTACTTAAAATGAATAGAAGAATTACATTTTTTTGACTTTAAAGAGGAGGTATTAATCTCTTAGATGCTGACGATGAAATCATTTGGTCTTGGAACAATAAGGATGGGAAGGTAAATGCAAAGCTTGCTTACAAAGCTATTTTATTTTTTGCTATAGAACTAGACCATAGATGGTGGTTTTCCACTATTTGGAAATGGTATATTCCATTAAAAATTAAACTTTTTTGTTGGCTTGCATTGGAAAATAGGATCTTATCGTGGGATAATTTTGTAAAGAGGGGGTGAAATGGTCCTAATACATGTTTACTTTGTCAAAATGAGACTTAGTATGTTGATGCTATAATGATTCATTGTTCGTTTTCAAAGTTGGTATGGCAGGTAGTAAACGAGGAACTTAAGATAGCTCGTAATTGGTCTTTATCATCAATGACTCGTTTTCAAAATTGGGGGTTTGAGGCAAAATTATGGAGAGATCTGCCATGCTTTATATGCTAGGAAAGTTGGAAGCATAGAAATAGTGTTCTTTTTGAGGGTAGGGAAAAGGATGCTTTGAGGATCAATATCAATGCCATTGGGGCATATGGGGAAATTTTTAAAGAGAAGGGAAGTAGACATGAGAGTACTAAAATCTCCTTTTTTCTTAAACAACTAGCATTTAGGGTTCTTTGATCGGGCTTCTTAGGATATCAATTCAAAATGTGGGGATGGTGTATTATTGAAATTGAGGAGATCTCACATTTTTAATCTTAAAATGAACTATGGCAAGGGTAGAAATACTCGAGGAGAACTCCTTGCTACTTGGGGTCTTTTATACTTTGTTCATAGCAATTCAAAATGTGGGGATGGTGTATTATTGAAATTGAGGAAATCTCACGTTTTTAATCTTAAAATGAACTATGGCAAGGGTAGAAATACTCGAGGAGAACTCCTTGCTATTTGGGGTCTTTTATACTTTGTTCATACTGAGAGAATTCTTAACTTCTAAGTTGCTGGAGATTCCAAAGTGATCATAGGTGCCGGTTATTGAAGTGTAGAAAGAAAATATAAAAAGGCTCCAGGCATAATTTGAAGGAATATATTTCTAGCATGTTTATAGAAAATATAATGTGGAAGTTGATATTCTTTCTAAGGAAGCTTTGGATTTGACATAAGGCATTTTATACTACTATGAGATATGTAATACAAATATCTCTTCAGAAGGCTATATTTCTATTTTGGGGGTGTGATCTGCAGATTGTTTTTCTAGTTGTTAAACTCTTGGAAGGTTGTTTTCTTGTACTTTCTCATTTGATGGAAGGTTGTTATGTACTTAAGCGTTCTAGGTAGTTTTAAATTTTGATTAGGGGTTTTTGTGTTATATCTTTTAGGCAATTGGGCCAGAAAGATTTTGTCATATAATGGTTTCCTTATTCATTATTCCATAGCTGTAGTTTTCGAAAAGGAGGATATCTGCGGTTGTAGTTTTTGTTTTCTCAACAGTTTCAGACCTTGAAGTAAGTTTATCGTCAGGAGAAGCTTCTGGAAGTCTTCACGGATGTAAGCTCATTATTTTGATTTTTATTAATATTTGTTATTATGATGCTTAGGGTTTTGTTGTAGGGTTGTCGGTTTGATATTTTTTAATGTTTTTTTAATTTCCTTAATGTTTCTTAATTTCTTAATTTTCATTTTTCTAATTTCTAATTTTTAATTTATTATTATTAATGTTATTTGTTTAATGTTCTTTTTAATTAATTTGTTTTAATGTTTATTAGTTTACTATTTTTCATTTTTCTATTTTTTTAATTGTTAATAATGTTATTTGTTTAATGTTCTTTTTAATTAATTCATTTTAATGTTTATTAATTTTAGAATTAATGTCTTTATTATAGTTTATTAGGTTAATTTTGTTTTAAAAAAAGTTATTAATTAGGCTAATGTTAAAGTATTTTAATTTTGTTTTTTAATATAGTTATTATTTAGGTTAAAGTTAGAGTTAAAGTATTTTAATTTTTAGTTTATTATCTCAGCTTTTTATTAATTTTAAAATAAGTATGTTAATGTATTTATTATAGTTTAAAGTTTAAGTATATAATATTTAGGTTAATGGTTTGTCAATTTTTTTTCAATGTGGTTCACAACCGTAGAGAGGGGTTGCTACGTCCACTCGAAGAATTCCCAAGGGGCCCACCCGAAGTGTCCTCACCCTGTCATCTCTATTTACAGATCCTCACATGGCGGGGACATCAAGTGAGCCCTTATATATCTATGTATAGATACTCAAGGATTCGACCTTGAGACCTCTTGTTTACAACTGACTCCTCTCAACCACTTGAGCTAACCGATTGAGCTATAATGGTTTGTCGGCTATCCTTACCTAGTAATTTTTTTTTGTTTCGGTTAATTGTAAGGCACAAATATGCAATTGCAGATGGAAAGTTTACTCTCTATTGAAGGTTATAATCATCTATCAAACTTTTTATACTTTATATAAAAGTAGAGTTATTTTTTTGTTGGAATAAAAAGACCATAACATCTTTATCGGGCATTAGAGTGTAGATGAACTTTTTTGCATTTATGTTCATAATTTCTTTGTAATGTTCAAGTTTTAGATATTTATAATATCTATTTTTAATCATATTTTAATATTTGTAAATGGAACTTGTACAATAATGCTCAAACTCTTAATTTCTGACATAAGCTTTAAGCTAGTATAAAGAAGGAATCTCCCCTCCCCTCCCCTGCTAAAATTTGTAAACCTTAGTATTTTACAAATACAATCAATTGATTTATAGTAGGAGTATTCCTCCATCATTTTGATTCACATATGCAATCCACCATTAGATGTGAGGCCGTTTGCAATATTTTAACTGCATAATGCAATATTTTAACCACATAACAATATCCTTTGCATTAGTGGCTATATTTGCATGGACTTTAAGAAGTTGTTTTGTGGATTTTTTTGTCATGAATGAGGTCATTTTTATGACTACATTTGCATTTTCATTGACTTAATTTGACATCTATTTTTTTCCTAAATAAAATCTAAACTTAAATATAAATAATAGTTAATATTAGTGTTATTTTAATTAAAATTTCATGTTTTTTATCCAAGAAAAAATTTGATGATCTATTTATTTCACGATAGAAGTGGTACATTACATTTTCCAAGTGTCTAAGGACACTAACCAAAACAATACTATGCATGCAATGCAACAAATACAACAAAAGAACTAGTATGCAGACATAGAAAAACAAGACCTGCAAGCATTAAACTGATCAACAAGCATCTCAAGAACCACCAAGAAGCATCAAAGGATGAGAATAAACAATCATCACTTCAATGATACCCAACCATCCACTCAAAAAAGACACCCAAGCACCACAACCTACTTATGGGTGAGCAAGTAGGGAGTTCGAGTGTTGAAGCACTAAGTGGATCCAAAATATTGGAAAGCTAAATCCCACCAAAGTCTACGAAAATATACAAAAAAGCAAAGGATACAAACCCTTGAAATCCTTGCCACTGAGGAAAAAATGGCAGACAATAACTTGCATTGAATAACTACCACTCTACTCTAGCAAGCACAAGCTAAGAGACCACCCCATTGAAGAAAGTGCAGGATCCAAAATGAATCCAATAAGAAGTGAAGCTAGTATGCATTATTTACACAATTTATACATATAGACCCTTAAATGGGGGGTTTAACACGGGGTAAATTGCTTGTGGCACATGACCCAACTCATA
Source organism: Pseudotsuga menziesii (assembly GCA_001517045.1). Classification (NCBI taxonomy): domain Eukaryota; kingdom Viridiplantae; phylum Streptophyta; class Pinopsida; order Pinales; family Pinaceae; genus Pseudotsuga; species Pseudotsuga menziesii. The sequence continues at coordinate 109,174 of LPNX010025437.1, read as the reverse complement.
TTAACTAGCGTTTTGATGAAATAAGGTGTAACACCCCAGTTTTGACCCCGTTTACATTAAATGTATATGATGTATATATTGTAATTAATCGTGGAGTGGATATAAAGGAAAAATCCCCACCATCGATTTAACGTTTTATGTTCCGATGATTAAAATAGTTGTCGATGGTATTTCGTGCTAGCCGGCGCATTACAATTTTGGCATCATGTAATTATGCATTTTAATTAAAATACCCACAACCAGCTATGTCAATGCAACTATAATGAAAAGGGCATGATTTTCCTAAGGATAAGGAGGGGGAAATATTTAACCTTTGGGGCCAATGGGGAAAAGCCAAATGTCAAAAGGAGAACCCATCAAACCCTCAACTACCCATTTTGTCTTTTGTGCCCAATCATTTAATTCTTCCAAATATGGTTTAGTTAGTTAATGCATGGGAATGCGGAAGAGTATGGCAGTTAGAAATTCGAATTGAAGAAGTCATCAAATTTTGGAAAACGTTTTTCTGACTTGTGGGGCAAGTAAATGCTTGGGAATGCATGCCCAAGCCATTACTCACCCATTACTTCCATTTTCCTCACCCATTCTCCTTCAGGTTGGCTTCCTTCATGCAACTGAAGTTCTTTATGTGTTATCATTCACATTTTTGCTCATTTTCCTCATATTTGCATGCCCAGAAATTTGTTTTGGTTATTATTCAGCAAGTAGGCAAGAAAGATTTATGTTCTCCTGTGTTTTCATGGATTCTCCAATGGATGGGCACCATTTTTACCTTGCTGAGTGGCCAAGAATCTAGATTCACGATTTTGGGGTTTATGGCAGTCGTTTTGGCTCCCATATTGCCATAGTCACCTTCAAAAATCAAAAACACAATTTGGGTTTTTGCATAGGTCGATTTTGGCCCTAGGAAGTCATTAAACAATTGTTGAAATCGTATTTCTCTCCCTAGTGTTTTCTCCATCTGTAAATCCGTTTTTGGGTTCCCCAACGTTTTTCCAAGGACCGACAATTGGTATTTTGCTGTATGTGCACTCTTTCCTTGGTCTGAGTTGTTATACTCTTTGATTTGGTCTAAATCAGTTAAGAGTGGAAGAGGTAATTTTCCTGATAAGTCTAGTGCATGAGGAACCTAACTGAGAGATCTTGAGGGCTGATTATTCCTTACTGCACATCCTGAATAGCATTGGAAGGGAATGCATAGCCTGAGGGACTGTACAACACAGAAGGGGATGATTCCTTGTGTTGGATGTGTATGTGTTGGAAAAGCCAATTCGGATCTTGTGCATGTGTCCATAGCTCTATGGTTGAGCTCACTAGTTTAGCAACAAGCCTTTCCATCCCCTTGGCAGTCTGATAAACCCAAACATAGCTTTGGATTGACTGAGTATTGACATATCTTTGTCTATGTGTGAGCCTGCGAGTTCCCTTTTCCTTGGAGAAATCATGCCCAGCTCGGGGGTGGCGGTGTTGTTGAGAGATTAAGGAGCACACTGGCCTATGGTTGGGTGGAACGTTGCAGCGGCATAACTGGTTGCAGAAAGCTTCATTCACAGATAAGTCACTTCTTGTGAATTTACCCATGCAACTGTATTGTTTATATGAATTACGATGGACATGTTAAAATGTGTTGAATGCTTGAATTAAATGTAATTGCTTTCGCTGAATGTTAATTCTTTATGCATCTATGTATCTTGGTTCAATGCATTTTATTTTACGTTTTATGGGGCTAAATGCCCCGGTAGATAGTGTTATGGTAGCGTCCTCTTCGTCGATTGGAGGTTCGAGGACGTTACAGTGTGGTATCCGAGCACACGTTGCAACATGGGCCTCAATGGGCCATGAAGAAGCAGTGACAGAGGCAGGTTACCCTCTGCCCAATAGAGGAAAAATGTGAAAATCAGGGAGAGTTTCAAAATTTCAAACAAATTCTAAGTGTGGAAAATGTCGGATGACTTAGGCTGAAGTCTATCCGATACGTTCGATGAATTAGGTGGAAGTCCACCCGATATGTTGGATGAATTGAGTTGAGTCCATCCGATAAAGAAACCCAGTAGGGAGAAATTTTGAAAATTTCCTAAGTTCGAAATTTTACTGAGGGTCTCGACTAGGTGGAGCCGAAGGTTTTGGCTGGGAGGAGCTGAAGGTCTCAGCTAGGCGAAGCCAAGGTGTCGAAAACGCTCACCGAAAGGGAGCCAACACGGCGGTAGAAAGAGGAAGATAAGAAGAAAAAATTGAAATTTTTTCTAAGTATAGGAAATCTCGGGAAAAGTTTTCCGATGTCGCTCGGGAGAATCTCTCCGAAGCATCTCGAAAGGAAAAATAAGATCAATCCTCCGAAGCATCGGAAGGGAAAAGAAGATCGAGCCGATACGTCAGAAGATAGAGGAATATTGACCCAATGTGAATCGGAAGACAGAGGAAGATCAATCCAATGTGCGTCGAAAGGCAGAGGAAGATTGATACGATGTGCGTCGGAAGGCAGAGGAAGATCGATCTGATGTGCGTCGGAAGACAAAGAAAGATTGATCTGATAAGGCATCAGAAGAGAAATGAAGACTCACCCGATAAGGCATCGGAAGAGTTGTCAACCAGTGACTCGATACATCGGATGGCTTGTTGGGAAGCGATCCAGTCGGATGAAAAAAAAATTGAGTTTTTTTAGTAGGATTTTTAGCAGATTTCAACAGTTTTTCAGTGGAATTACAGGTGCTGAAAAGACAAAAAATGGCAGTGATATTATGCGCCAGCTTGCGCGAAAATAAAAGTTTTACAAAAAAAAACGAGGGTGCTTCCCTTGACCTGCCCTCCAGTGGTGAAGGGGGCAAGCCCCCTTGACCCCCGTCGTCCCCCTGAGACCGTCGTTCTTGGTGGAAAGAAAATTCTGTGTTTTGACAAAGTTGTCCATATAGTATTGTCCAAATTCAGGTAAGTAATTATGAATTCATGAGATTGTTATGCATCTAACAATTGTGTTTATTAACACATTGTGCATAATTATAGTCACCTTTAGAGGCAACATTCTGCATAGAGTAGTTTTCAAAAATTCATTCTTGGTTGAGCCAAGATGAGAATCGACGACATGAATGATGCACAGGACCCCTATGAGTTTGAGGAGGATGGTATGGGAGAAAATGTCAGAGTTGGAAATGACGAGACAAAGTCCAATGGGAGAAGATTTCAAGATACCCCCCCATATATTGTAGCCACCATGAGGAGCTAAGGGTGGAGTTGCAAAGTTGCAGAGAAGACAATGAAAGGATGCTTAAGGCTCAAGAAGATCAAAATCAGATAAATGTAGCTATACTACAGAGTTTTATAGACATCCAGGGATAGATAAACTCTGGGCATCAGACAACTAATCCAGAAAGAAGCGGGAGTAACGGCAGGGGAGATTCCCGTAAAAGGTCCCATGTCTCCAGGAGGGATTCTAGGGATAGAAGAAATACTCCAGAATGGACTACCAGTGGGTCATCTGATTCTGAAAAACCCAGTTGGGATTCAAGCTCTACATCTTGTAGGAATAAGAGGAGGAGACGTTACAAGAACAATTCACGAGATGAATTAAAAAAGGCAAGGCCTCCTACTTTTAATGGTGAGGTCAAGACTGGTCAAGAAGCTGAGGCTTGGATTCTTGGGATGAGGAAGTATTTCCAAGTCCAAGACTACTCTGGAAATATGAAAGCAAGGGTATCTATGTTCAATTTGACTGGGAGAGCATCCATATGGTGGGAACACCACAGACAAGTAAAGAAGGTTAATGAAAGAAGAATTTTGTGGAAACAATTCAAGAAATACTTCAAGCAGAAGTACCTCTCTGACAGGTACTATGATGATGATATTAAAGAATTCCATGAGATGATATTGGGACAGCAGACCATGGAAGAGTATGCAAATAAGTTCTTGGAAAAATTTTGGTATGTCAAGTACCTCAAAGATGAGAAGGTGAAGATCTAGCGTTTCCTGAGTGGCTTGCCTCAGTCTTACAAAGACAGAATTGAGTTTTATGAACCTAGAACTCTTGAAGAAGCAATAAGGAAAGATAAGTACTGCTATGAGAAAAGAAAAGGTAAACCCGATTATCATAAGACATGGAAGGAAAAAAAGAATGAGAATTCTGACCAAAGGAAGAAAGGTTTCAAAATTTCTAACCTCAGGAATCAGCAGAAGCAACCATCCCAAGTTGAGAGTAAGCTAGTTGGAGTGGTGGGAGAGAAGCCAAGAGATCCGCAGCAGAACAGAGAACCTCTCCAATGTTGGAAATGTGGAGGACCCCACATGCGCAGAAATTGTCCACTTGAGAATGAGAATGCAAGGCCAGCTTACAACATTCAAGAATCACAAATAGTGGGTCAAGTAGCAAGGGCCATCCCTAGGATTTATGTAGCATTGGAGGACCGCCGGGAAGATCACCAGTCAATTGTGGTTGAAGTTGCAGGTAAGATTGTTGAGTAATCGGTTTCTATTTTGATTGACCCTGGTTCTACTCACAGTTAGATTACCCCTAGAGTAGTGGAGATTTGTGCTTTTAAGAAAGTAAAGCATAGAAAATCTTGGTTAGTTCAGCTAGCCATTGGGACTAAGAGAAAAATTAGTGAAGTGGTAGAGAAATGTCCATTGGTCATGAATGGATTGGTCACTTGTGTAGATCTAAATGTTCTACCACTTGGTTCCTATGACGTTCTCATCGAAATTGATTGGGTAAAAGCTCAGAGAGTAAAGCTTGACTGTTATAATAAGACTTTTGAGTGCATGGATGAAGAAGGGAACCCAATAGTTGTAAGAGGCATTCCAAAGGTGATTTCTGTGAGGCAGATTTCAGCAATGCGGTTGAAGAAGTTTTGTAGGAAAGGTTTCCAGTTGTATGCAACTCATATTTTGGAGGCAACAAAGGATGAAACTCCCAGGTTGGAGGACTTTCATGTGTTGCAGGAGTTTAGGGATGTGTTTCCTGATGAAATTCCAGGACTTCCTCCAAAGAGGGACATTGATTTCACAATTGAACTTGTGCCAAGAGTAGCACTAGTGTCCAAGACACCCTACATAATGAGTACACCAAAGATGCTAGAGTTGAAAATGCAACTGCAAGAGTTGTTGGAGAAGAAGTATATCAGGCCGAGTGTGCCTCCTTGGGGAGCACCAGTTCTGTTTGTAAAGAAGAAAGATGGCACACTCAGGTTGTGTATTGATTACAGAAAATTGAACAAGGTTACTGTGAAGAATAAATACCCGTTGCCTAGGATTGATGACCTCTTTGATCAAATGAGGGGAGCAAGGGTGTTTTCCAAGATTGAATTGAGGTTTGGTTATCACCAGGTGAGAATCAAGGATGAAGACATTCATAAGACAAGCTTCAGAACAAGGTATGGACATTATGAGTTTGTAGTGGTACCATTCGGTCTCACAAATGCACCGGCTACATTTATGTGCCTTATGAACAATGTATTCAATAGGTATTTGGACAAGTTTGTTCTTTTTTTCCTTGATGACATTCTTATTTATTCTAAGAACGAGGAAGAGCATGAAGAGCATTTGAGATTGACATTGCAATTTCTCAGGGAGCATTAGCTGAGCAAGTGTCACTTCTATAGAGATAGAATTCAGTATTTGGGTCACATTATCTCAGAAGAGGGTATATCCGTGGACCATGAAAAGATTGAATCCATTATGAATTGGCCTACTCCAAGAAACATGACATATGTAATATCTTTTATGGGACTTGCAGGATACTACCAAAGATTCATTAAATGATTCTCCAAGGTTACACATGGCATCACTTCTTTGCAAAAGAAGGGGATAAAGTTTGAATGGACATCGAGGTGTGAAGAAAGCTTCTAGAAGTTGAAGAATCTTCTCACCAGTGCATCAGTATTGAAAGTTGCAGACCCAGAGAAAGATTTTGTGGTATGTACCGATGCATGCGAACAAGGGATTGGAGGATTCCTTATGCAAGACAACCATGTGATATGTTATGAATCAAGAAAGTTGAAGAACATGAGAAAAACTATGCCACTCATGATCTAGAGTTTGCAGCCATAGTACATGCTCTCAAGATGTATAGGCATTACTTGATGGGTAGAAGATTTGAGCTAAGTACAGACCATTGCGGTTTGAAGTGTTTGTTTGATCATCCTACCTTGAATGCTAGGAAAGTGAGATGTCTGGAGTTTTCATGTGAGTTTGATTTTGAAATCAAGCACATAAAGGGAAAATAGAATAAGGTAGCTGACGTGCTCAGGAGGAAGGTGTAGGAAATGCATGTGGCATCTCTTAGTATTTGCCAATCAGATTTGAGGCATCAGATTGTTAATCATACTGTTGGAGATGAATTGTATGAGCAAGTAAAAGACAAATTGCAGCAGCAAAATCTTGAGAAGAGGTATGAGGGGTATAAATTGGAAGAAGATGGAATTCTTACTTATAAAGGTAGAATTTATATTCCAAATGTAGCAGAGTTGAGGATAGTTGTTATGGATGAAATCCATCAAGCTCCATATTTTGGTCACCCAGGTTATCAGAAGACAATTGCTACAGCCAGAAAGCAGTACTTTTGGCCAGGAATGAAAAAGGACATGGTCAAGGTGCATGAAAAGTCAGTAGGTAAAGGTTGAGCATCAACACCCAGAAGGTTTGTTGCAGCCTTTGCCAGTTCCAGAATGGAAATGGGAAGTTATTTCCATGGGTTTCATTACAGGATTCCCAATGACTTGGAGACAACATGATTCCATCATGGTTGTGGTGGACAAGTTGACAAAGGCATCACATTTTATACCTATTAAGTCTACGCATAAGATTGACGACATTGCAAAGATCTTCATGAAAGAGATTTTCAAATTGCATGGATTTCCTAAGGCAATAGTCTCTGACAGAGATGTCAAATTCACTTCCAATTTTTGGAAGGGGTTGTTTGTAGATTTGGGTACAAAGTTGAACTTTAGCACTGCCTACCATCCTCAGACTGATGGACAGACATAGAGAGTAAATCAAGTGCTTGAAGATATGCTTTGCATGTACGTGATGGATAAACCAACCAAGTGGGAAGATTACTTACACTTGGTAGAATTTGATTAGAACAATGGACAATAAGCATCCTTGGGGATGAGTTCGTATGAAACTTTGTATGGAAGAAGGTGTAGGACACCAGTGACTCGGGATAATCCAGTGAACAGGGTTGTGCTTGGTCCAAAATTGCTCAAGGAGATGGAGCAGGAGGTTGTAAAGATCCGGCAGAATCTGAACGCAGCACATGGCAAACATAAAATCTATGCAGATAAGCATATCTTGAACAAAGAGTTCAGTGTTGGGGATCATGTTTACCTCAGAGTGAGGGAAAAGAAGAGTTCCTTGAAGCTTGGAATTTGTGCCAAGTTCTCACCTAGATATTGTGGGCCTTTTAAAGTGCTTGAAAGAATAGGGCTAGTTGCATATAGACTTGCATTGCATCCTAGCATTAGAGCTCAAAATGTTTTTCATGTTTCTTTGCTTAAGAAATTTGTACATGATCCTAACCATGTGATAAATTGGGATGTGATTCAGGTGGAACTCGAGGGAGAGTTCCAAATCGAGCCAATGCGCATCCTCGACAAGAAGGTCACAATGCTTCGGAACCGAGCCATAGGGAAGGTAAAGGTGCAATGGGAACACTACGGTCCTGAAGAGGCTACATGGGAGCTGGAGGATGCCATGCGATTGGCACATCCATTTTTGTTCAATTCTGTGAAACACTGAGGTGGTACCAGTGTAGCAATTTGTTCAATTTTGTAAAGCACTGAGGACAGTGGTATTGAAGGAGGAGGGGAATGTAACACCTCGGTTTTGACCTCGTTTGCATTAAATGTATATGATGTATATATTGTAATTAATCGTGGTGTGGAGCTAAAGGAAAAAGCCCCACCATCGATTTAACGTTTTATATTCCGGCGATTAAAATTGTTGTCGATGGTATTTCGTGCTAGCCGACACATTATAATTTTGGCATCATGTAATTATGCATTTTCATTAAAATACCCACAACCAACTATGTCAATGCAACCATAATGAAAAGGGCATGATTTTCCTAAGGATAAGGAGGGGGAAATATTTAACCTTTGGGGCCAATGGGGAAAAACCAAATGTCAAAGGGAGAAACCATCAAACCCTCAACTACCCATTTTGTCTTTTGCACCCAATCATTTAATTCTTCCAAAATATGGTTGAGTTAGTTAATGCATGGGAATGGGGAAGAGTATGGTAGTTAGAAATTCAAATTGAAGAAGTCCTCAGATTTTGGAAAATGTTTTTCTGACTTGTGGGGCAAGTAAATGCTTGGGAATGCATGCCCAAACCATTACTCACCCATTAATTCCATTTTCCTCACCCATTCTCCTTCACATTGGCTTCCTTCATGCAGCTGAAGTTCTCTGTGTATTATCATTCACCTTTTTGCTCATTTTCCTCATATTTTCATGCCCAAAAATTCATTTTGGTTATTATTCAACAAGTGGGCAAGAAATATTTACGTTCTCCTTTGTTTTCATGGATTCTCCAATCGTTGGGCACCATTTTTTCCTTGCTGAGTGGCCAAGAATCTAGATTCACGATTTTGGGGTTTATGGCAGTCGTTTTGGCTCCCGTATTGCCATAGTCACCTTCAGAAAAAAAAAAAAAACACGATTTGGGTTTTTGCATAGGTCAATTTTGTCCCTAGGAAGTCATTAAACGATTGTTGAAATCATATTTCTCTCCTTGTAATTTTCTCCATTTGTAAATCCATTTTTGGGTTTCCCAACATTTTTCCAAGGACCGACAATTGGTATTTTGCTGTATGTGCACTCTTTCCTTGGTTTGAGTTGTTATACACTTTGATTTGGTCTAAATCAATTAAGAGTGGAAGAGGTAATTTTCCTGATAAGTCTAGTGCATGAGAAACCTCACTGAGAGATGTTGAGGGCTGATTATTCCTTACTGCACATCCTGAATAGAACTAGAAGGGAATGTATATCCTAAGGGATTGTACAATAGAGAAGGGGATGATTGTTGGAGACATTTACCACCATACACACTCTTTTTCATCAATTTGGCCTAATTAAACCACTATCCTAAGTTTTATTGATTTAATTGACATCAGAGGAGCACTGTATGACATCAACATGAGCACACCCACGCCTACCTTTAGTCAAGCAGGCTAACTAAGCCTTCTCCTACATTCGAGGAGGCTAACTGGAGCACTCCAAGGGTGATCTGAGTGTCATAAATGCCCCATATTGCTAACTGATGGTTACAATCAATTAAACAGAGCAGTGAAGGCACCTTCCTTTATCAAATTGATTATTTAATGAACAAGAGTCAACAGGGGCTCCTCCAACTACTTTTGATGGTCAGTTACACTTTAGTTAACCTCATCGGGGTTTATTGGAGTCATTGATGTGCTACCACTTGTTGGTTGGCTTGCAGTGACATGTGTCTGAGCTACTTTCAGTTAGACTCAGTCATTTATTGCACTCCGACTTCAGTTAGGGCTTAGTTGAGTCAATTAGGGTTTTGATCATTGGTTAACTTGAGTGTTGACTGTGGCTTACATTCAGTTAAGCTAGACTCACTCATTCAATTCGAATGACCTCCTTGGGAATATGAATTTTCTTGGCATTCATGCTTCCAGCATGATCATTGTATTGTATTATTCATTATTCATTTGATTATACAGAGCTGCTACTTCCATTGCAACATCATTTTGCCAATTTTATGATTATTTGTCTGTATTCTTTGTGAGATTGCGTTTTCAGTTCCTAGACCATTGTGAAAAATTAATATGGTATTAGAGCTCATGGTGGGACGAAGCTCAGATCTCTCAAAAACAAGGTTTCTGACAGATCTTGCATAAAAAATTGAGCAATAGCTCAAAAATCCAGCACTGCACCAGAAGCCAAGGCTTACCACTTAATACCCCAAGTAAGAAAATTGTTGATCAAGCTTGCTTGATCAATTATGCTGGGTGTGATTAAAGCCTAAAATGTGTAGGCTATCTGACCTTACGGTGCCCCTTTTGTTGTGATTTGTAGGTTTTAATAGGTACAACTTCGAATGGAATCATCAGTCCCTCTTCTCACCCCATTCACAAGCTATTCCGAATGGAAGTTGAAGATGATTGCATCTCTGAAGAGACGAGGTCTCTATGAGTTGTCTATTGGACTTGGAAAAGAGTCTTATGAGAATGAGAATGACTGGATAAATGGTGGTGATAGAGATTTTGGAGCAATATGTCTAGCCCTTTCTCCTAGCTTGCGCTACCTTATTGGTTCTGCTGAATACCCAAAGGATCTCTAGACAAAATTAGATAGAACCTTTGGCAAGCACAATGAGGATCATAATAGCACTTTGAAGATCACATCCAGCAACACAAGAGTTCTTTACTCAAAAGTCTCAGCCTCTAATCTCTTTGATGAAGTTGTTCAAGATGAAGATGAAGCAAAATATTCTACACAGTCAATTCGAATTGAAGAAAGTCTCCATGCAGTGACTCCTTCTCTTGATGCTCCGGAAGTTCATGAGATATTTGATATCTCATATCCTCATATTGCTGAAACAGAATAAGACATTCGAATCTCTGATATTGAAGAAAAATACTTTTTCACTTCGATGCAAACATTCACCGGCGATTTTTCTTTGAATTCTGTGCAAAATTTACCAGTAATTGCTTCCGAAAGTGAAGATAAATTTGATTTTTCTTCCTCTAATGTTGCCGCTGGTGTGAAAATATGTGATACCTTGGATGTTTTGGAAGAAATATCAGATTACCAGAGTGATCCATTTTCTCCCCATGATCTAGATCTTCCAGTGAATTCCTGTAGGATTGCATGCATCAAAATTCAGAATTTTGAAGAAGAAGAAAGCTGTGCATCCACCGTCTCGGTTAACCATTTATTTGAATCTGATATTAACATTATTGGATCTGCTATGATATTATTTAGATCTGATCTGATATTGCTTGGTTTGATATATCAAATTCATAATTTTTCAGTACTGCTTGTAACTGTTCTCATCAACGATGTGAAGAAACAAGTACCGCAAGTCTCCTACAAAACTGTTGCTCGGGATTTGATTTCATTTCACAGTTTTGGATATGTTGTGAACTTATTTAGATATGGTTTACTTTCTTATCTGATATTATTTGGTTCATATTTTAAAATCCATGAGCTTTCAGTCATGCTTGTAGCTTCTCACACCAATTCCGGTGTGAAAAATCAAGTACCACACTTTCTCTTCAAAACTGCTGATGGGGATTTGGTGTTAGTTTCCTCATATGAGGTTGATAATATTTTATTATGTGATTCATTAGCTATTTCAGAAGATATATCAGATTATGGATCTCAAGCATTCTCTCTCCATAGCCCCAGGGCTTCTCTACCTTTGGTCACATGCTCATCTCCTCACAGAACTAGTAAAGAGGAAGACATTCTGCATCCGCTTGGACACTTCATCCTAAGATTTGGGGCTGATTTTACCACTCATGGTTTGCTGTTCAAGGTTGAAACATACCATTTTATTGAGTGTTCCACACATGGTTCGAATCCTCAAGAACCTTTTCTCTCTCTTCAGATGATTTCAGCTTCTACATGGGTCCAGTTTTCACCGTGCAACTATTTATATTTCTGATTCAGTTGAGTGCATTGTTCTTCTTCCAAAGTGGAAGATTTCTCTAGACATATTCATTTAGTTTGGATTCAAAGGTTCACATGCACAGTCTCAGGATGCTGCTGCATAGAAGAACCAATTCTTGATTTACTGCTTAGTTTGAGGGGGGGTATTTTTCCCATGAGGTTTTCCCCATTTCCTTGGTTATATTAAGCAGTTACTTTATTGTACAGGGTGACCTATGGCCTTTGTTGCCGGGGCCCTAGCATTCTTATGCACTTTATGTTTTCTACTCCTCTTGAGTATAGCTTAAGGGGGGGTGTTGGAGACATTTACCACCATACACACTCTTTTTGGTCAATTTGGCCTAGTTAAACCACTATCCTAAGTTTTATTGACTTAATTGATATGAGAGGAGCACTGCATGACATCAGAATGAGCACACCCACACCTACCTTCAATCAAGGAGGCTAACTAAGCCTTCTCCTACATTCGGGGAGGCTAACTCGAGCACTCCGGGGGTGCTCTGAGTGTCGTAAATGCCCCATATTGCTAACTGATGGTTATAATCAGTTAAACAGAGTAGTGAAGATGCATTCCTTCATTAAATTGATTATTTAATGATTATTTAATGAAATGGAGTCAATAGGGGCGCCTCCAACCACTTCTGATGGTCAGTTACACTTCAGTTAACCTCATCGAGGTTCAATGGAGTCATTGATGTGCTACCACTTGTTGGTTGGCTTGCGGTGACATGTGTTTGAGATACTTTCAGCTAGAATAAGTCATTTATTACACTCCGACTTCAGTTAGGGCTTAGTTGAGTCAATTAGGGTTTTGATCAGTGGTTAACTTGAGTGTTGACTATGGCTTACATTCAGTTAAGCTAGACTCACTCATTCAATTCGAATGACCTCCTTGGGAATTTGAATTGTCTTGGAATTCATGCTTCCAACATGATCATTGTATTGTATTATTCATTATTCATTTGATTATACAGAGCTGCTACTTCCATTGCATCATCATTTTTCCAATTTTATGATTATCTGTCTCTATTCTTTGTGAGATTGTGTTTTTAGTTCCTAGACCATTGTGACAAATTAATATTGATTTCGTGTGTTGGATGTGTATGTGTTGGAAAAGCCAATTCAGATCTTGTGCAGGTGTCCATAGCTCTATGGTTGAGCTCACTAGTTTAGCAACAAGCCTTTCCATTCCCTTGGCAGTCTGATAAAACCAAACATAGCTTTGGCTTGACTGAGTATTGACATATCTTTGGCTATGTGTGAGCCTTCTAGTTCCCTTTTCCTTGGGGAAATCATTCCCAGCTCGGGGGTGGCGGTGTTGCTAAGAGATTAAGGAGCACAATGGCCTATGGTTGGGTAGAACGTTGCAGCGACATAGCTGGTTATGAAAGCTTCATTCGAAGATAAGTATTCTTGTGAATTTACCCACGCAACTGTATTGTTTATATGAATTATGATGAACATGTTAAAATGTGTTGAATGCTTGAATTAAATGTAATTGCTTCCGCTGAATGTTAATTCTTTATGCATCTGTGTATCTTGGTTCAATGCATTTTATTTTATGTTTTATGGGGATAAATGCCTGGGTAGATAGTGTTATGGTAGCGTCCTCTTTGCCAGTTGGAGGGTCGGGGACGTTACATAAGGATTGTATATGGAGTAACTTCTATTATATGTCTTTAGTATCCTCTCTCTTCTATAAATATTATGGTAGTAGTGGCAGTGTAGAAATCCCTCAAATTACCATAGCTAGAATGTCAATGCCAATGAACCGTCAAAGGCAAATGGAAACATAAATCCATTGCAACACTCTTCTACAAAGACACCTACCACCCAAGAAAAATGGATCCATTGAACTGGCATTGCAAAATTGGAATGGCAAATACAAACAAGCCATAACACACTTTGAATGTAGAAATGATGACAAGAAACTCAACCGGAAGTCAACAACAATGGAAATATGTGGCGAAACAATTATAACAATCAAGAAAGGGATCCATGGATGTTAGCATTTTTGCTTAGGAGGCACTCCACATAGTTTTGTTTTGTATGCGGAAGTGACCGTTCATAAACACTATCTAGGCTAGTTGACTTTGTAATGTGATTTTATAAAGTTGTATGAATTGAGTTTTATATTAAAATGGATTTTTAAAGTGCCATTATTTTTTTATAAAGTGATTTTATTTCATAAAGTGCACTTATGACATAAAGTGAAATGACTTTATCAAAATGTAGGTGATTTATTTTTGGTGGGAATACATCACATCCTTTGATATTCTCATGGTAAGATTAGATCTTGGTCGTTGGATTTAGGGTTAGGAAGGTGAAAAGTCATTTTTCAGGTTATAAGAGAGATCCGAGGGGTGTGCAAGACACAATTAACAAGAGAAATTTCTTAGTGAAGGTTGAGAGGAGAAAAGTGGGCTTGCAACAAATTTGACATTTTTCTAAGAGAGTCTGGGCATAAATCCCAAGGAAAATATTTCTATGGGAAGAAGAGCTGTATGTTTTCAGCAGGAAGGAGCCCATATTGTACGCATTCGTACAGTTCGTACTGTGCAAGTACACACATGATATTCGAGGCTGCTTCAAGGGCATGAGTTTTGGGATTTTTTTTCCGTTGTTGAGAATTATGTATTGTCCATACAGCTGAAGTCTAGCACCATTTTTGAGGTTGCTGCACTGCTGGTCTATACATTATGTACATTCACTGGGCACGTTCTTTAAGGCATAAATTCAAGAATTTTTTTGGGTGGTTGCAAGTGAGTTTTCTGATTGTGAAATTTAATTTCAAATGTACTACTACTATAGCTTTTGTACTCTGAGCTGCCAATAATAATTTCGCTTGTTGGGTTTCCCTTTGTGGGTTTTTCCTTCGATGGACAACAAAAATTCATGGTGTCTATCTTAGTTATTTGTTACTATTACTTGTGCTTTTCCTCTACAAAATAACTTAGCTTTTGTATTTCAGCTTTCAAGTTGCATGGGAATGCGTGGCAATTATTTGCATTTAATGTGGGTGCTTGTACAAGTCTGAAATCTGTTATTTACTAAGTGTTTGACAAAACTACAGTCTCCTAGTTTCCAGTTTATCAACAATGGAGAGTTATAGTTGATAAGAGGATACAATTGTAAAATTATACTCATTCCCCAACCCAGTTTCAAGCCATCATTTTTCTTATTGTTTAATTCCCAACCCAATTTACTTTCAGCTGCAAATTAGTTCATTTATTCAAACAATTTTTCTGAAACACATGAATAATTTTACGACTTTAAATGAGCAGTAATAAAACACATTCACACATGAAAATTCAGACTCAGAAATTTTTGGTTAAATGACCTAGGAAAAACCCCAACCTCTCGGGAAAACCTGTTAGAGAGAAATTATTTATTTATTCAGTCAACAATACAACATAAATACAAATTTTCACTCACAACTTATCTCAACCAAAAGAGAAAATTCCAACCTTGAAATTCATGACCATTTCAGAAATTAATTCTCATAATTTTCAGTTTGCAAACCACGTCGAAAATCATGTTGCTACTGGACTGTATGGAAGCTGTACTGACAAACTGTACAAACGCTGCATATACATAATGTATGGATAGATAGTACGGTATGCTACCTCGAAAATCGTGTCGACTGGAACAATAATTTTTTGCCTCTAAATTCATGCCCTCATTGCCTCAAAATTTGTGCCCTTTATCTAATTGAAAACTACTTTGCGAACATGTACAGTACAACTACAATTAATGCATTAATTGCTGCCTCAAAATTCATGCAAACTACTGCTATACGGATGCGTTCGAATTTGTGCCAGTTCAAGCGCTATGATTTCCTTGGGAATCGTGGCTCTGTTCAAGCTACTCACCTTCTCTCAAATTCCACTTCTCTAATTCTCTCTTCTCCAATGCTCATGGAAAAAACTGAATGAATCTCTCATGCCTTCCCTTTCTTTTTTGGAGTTTAATGAGGAATCTCAATGATTATCTAATACAAGGGCCCACAATGAATCAAATGGATGGATGAGATTAAATGCACTTTTAATTCTCATCAAAAATTATTTTCACTCACCTCACTTAAATTGATCAAAAAGTCACTTTATTCTCTAAAGTGAAAATTAAAACTCATCTCAAGTTATTAATTGCAAGGGTCAGTTTATTTTCCCCTTTTAAGCGACTTAGGAAAAAATCACTAGGGGAACACTTTCTTAGGTACAAAAATCAACACTCCCTCTTATCGAGGAAGGTGTTATGCACCACAACCAACTTGTATTTGAAATGAATGAACTCGCCTCTTCCAAGAGAC
Source organism: Pseudotsuga menziesii (assembly GCA_001517045.1). Classification (NCBI taxonomy): domain Eukaryota; kingdom Viridiplantae; phylum Streptophyta; class Pinopsida; order Pinales; family Pinaceae; genus Pseudotsuga; species Pseudotsuga menziesii. The sequence goes on along the minus strand of LPNX010025437.1, from coordinate 93,232 downwards.
TTCGTCAGGATATCTGCAATCTGATCATCAATGGAAATGTACTGCAACTCCACAGCTCCTCTCTGAACATAATGACATATGAAATGGTAATCGATCTCATTATGCTTTGACCTGTCATGAAATACATGATTCTCAAAGAGATGGATGCAACTTCGATTGTCACAATAAATCACCGTAGGCCAAAACTCATGATCAAATAAATCCACCAAGAACTTGCGAAGCCACAGTGCCTCACAACTAGCATGACTGGCTTCCATGTACTTGTGGAGGACCTCCCGCAATAAACAATGAGAATGCACGATATAACAGAAATAATGTATCACAGAAGATATTTTATTAATCGCGGGACACTTAGAGGGGGCAACCTCCTTTGAGAAATATCAATACAAAACAACTCTTCGATGCTTTCATTAGCCTCAACACATACTTATATACTAATTAGTATAATCTAAACAACTATTACTCCCCATGAATGTGGGATAATTCAACATATTAAATGGATGACTTAATAACTATTACTTACTCCCCATGAATGTGGGATAATACAACATACTAATGGGACAACTTACAAAGCATATGCATCCAACAAAATATACTAACAAAATAAAGAGGAGGGTTGACACATGTTCTTAACATCTCCTCCCTCTTAGAAAAGCTTTGTCCTCAAAGCTTTAGATGTGGAAACTGCTGCTGAATTTGAAGGAGCGGTTCTCATGTAGCATCCTCTGGTTGCATGCAGTGCCACTGAATTAAGACCTCTGTGATGGATCGAGAGCGAAGCTGACGAGTGCACTGATTGAGGATGGCCTCCGGTTCCAAAATGATGGATCCTTTTGTATCCATCTCTGGTAAAACAATTTTTTCTCTGATGTTGGTACCAATCAGTTTCTTGAGACAAGAGACATGAAAGACTTGGTGAATGCGAGAATAAGGAGGAATTTCCAATTTATAAGCAACATACCCAATCTTCTGAAGAACTTTATATGGCCCATAGAACTTTGGAGCTAGCTTCTGATGCCCTTTGAGTTTCAGGGAGGATTGCTTGTAAGGTTGCAGACAAAGAAAAACCATATCACCAACTTGAAAGGTGCACTCAGAATGGTGTTGATTGGCCTGCTGTTTCATGCGATTTCTTGCCATATGAATATTCTCTTGCAGAATGTGAAGAATCTGATCACGGTTTCGAAGAACCATGTCAACTGCCTAAATGAGTGAACTGTTGGGGGTGTAGGGAAGGAGCACTGGTGTTGTCTGCCATAAACGGCTTCATATGGAGTCATTTTAGATGTAGTATGCTAGGAAGTATTGTACCACCATTCAATGAGAGGGAGCCACTTTTCCCATTGATGTTGTTGTTCACAGGTGAAGCAACAAAGATAAGTTTCCAAACATTTGTTAGTGACTTCAGTTTGACCATCTGTTTGTGGGTGATATCTTGAACTCATATTCAATTTGGTTCCAGTGAGGTGAAAGAGTTCGGTCCAAAAATGACTTGTGAAAGTTGCACCGCGATCTGAGAAAATGGAAGAAGGGATTACATGAAGACGAAAAATATGGTCCATGAAAATTTGGGTGACTGAGGAGATGGTATATGGATGGCTTAGAGCATAGAAATGACTATATTTGGAGAGCCGATCAACCACAACCAAGATTACGGTCTTCACTCCAGATTTACGAAGCCCTTCAATGAAATCCATTGAAATATCTATCCAAATCCTTGTAGGGATGGGAAAGGGTTTGAGCAAGACGGGGAGGAGTGTAGTTTCACCCTTGTGGTGCTGGCAGGTATCACATTCGACAACCATATGTTGAATTTCCCATTTCATTCCCTTCCAAAAGAAGTTACATCATGCCCGCTCATACGTTTTGAGGATCCCAGAGTTCCCTGCCGAGGGAGAAGCATGGAGTTCATAAAAGACAGCCTGGTGAAGATCTATGCTCCGGGGAAGCACTAGACGACCCTTATATCTCAGAGACGAACTATCCCAAGAGTAACACGGTACAATATGAGGATTACTGGCCAACTGTTGGATGATTTTAGATAAGGAAGAGTCATTGACATAGCCTTGCTGAGCAGATTGTAACCAATTTGGAATAGGCATAGAAAGAGCTGAAAGAGAAGCGTGGTCATCAAATGTGTGGGAAAGATCATCTGCCACAATATTGTCCTTACCCTTCTTGTAAGTGATCTCATAATCATAACCCGTTTCTGTTGTGTTGGGGATGATACCCATCATTCCAGGAAGTATTTCAGACTCTGGTGATCAGTATTGATGCAGAAATGATTCCTTAAGAGGTATGGACACCACTTCTGTACAACATGCAAAATTGCCATCATTTCCTTCTCATATGTAGAGGCGGCTAAATTCTTACCAGATAGGGATTTGCTGGTGAATGTAATGGGATGTTCATCTTGGAGGAGGACAACACCAAGTCCATGTCACAAGCATCAATCTCAATAGTGAAGGGATTGGAAAAATCAGGCATAGCTAGAACAAGTGTGGTACACATAGCTTGTTTCAGTTATGAAAGGCACACTCAACAACAGGTGTCCATGCAAAAGCATCCTTTTTCAGTAGAGATATTAATGGTGCTACAATCTTCCCATAATCCTTGACAAACTTGCGGTAGTATCCAGTAAGTCCCCAAAACCCATGAAGTCTCTTCAGGTTCTGAGGATGCGACCAATTTTTCATGGCATCTATTTTAGTAGGATCGACATGAACCCCTTGAGATGAAACAATATGACCGAGATACTCTACTTCCTTCTGCCCAAAAACACATTTAGACTATTTGGCACAGAGATGATGATTACAGAAAAGTTGTAGTACAAGATCTAGATGTTGGAGATGCTCAGACCATGTTTTACTATAGATGAGGATATCATCAAAGAAGACCGGAATAAAGTTTCGCAAGTAGGGTAGAAATATTTTATTCATCAATGCCTGGAATGTGGAAGGAGCATTTGTGAGGCCAAATGGCATGACTAAAAATTCATAGTGGCCAGCATGTGTGAGGAAAGCTGTTTTAGGGATATCATCCTCACGAACCTGAATTTGGTGATACCCAGAACGAAGATCCAACTCGGAGAAAAAATGAGCACCATGGAGCTCATCCAGAAGCTCATCAACAATGGGAATTGGAAATTTATCCTTGATTGTGATGTGATTGGGTGCTCGAAAGTCAATGTAAAGGCACCATGACCCATCTTTTTTCCAAACAAGAAGAACCGGTGAAGAGAAGGAACTAGTGCTAGGGAGAATAACACCTTGCTTCAGTAAGTCGTGAACAAGAATCTCAATCTCTATCTTGTGGTGAAATGGGTAGCGATAGGGCCTGATGTTGGGAGGGACGCTTCCAGGAAGCAGCGGAATACAACGGTCCTCTGGTCTGGAAGGTGGCAATCCCACTAGCTCCGCAAACACACATGCATATCGATCCAAAATTTGTTGTAGATCCAATGGAGTAGTTGAGACTGCTGAAGGTTGCATCTGAATAAAATGGAGCTGAGTGATGACACCATGTGAACTCTTCTTAAGAATATTTTCCATGCGATGCGAATTGATGATGCTGAGAGACCCTGGTTGTAAGCCCCGAAATGTGTGTTTTTTTACTATTGATTGAAAATTGCATTCAAAGTTCAGCAAAATCCCATAAAATTGGCCCAAAAGCCACATCACATCCACCTAAGGATAAGGAAAACATGTCAGAGCGCAAGTTATAATCCCCCAGAGATATGCACACATTACGACACTCCCTTTGCAAGGTAAGGTGCCCCCATTGGCAATCATGACTTCAAAGATGGAGCAAGGATGGACAAAACAATCAGCATTTTTGGTGATCCTTGGGTCAATGAAGTTGCGAGTGCTACAAGAATAAATGGGTATTGTAAGAGGGAGTTGTTTGAAGAAACCTCTGACCCACATGGTTTGTGGGGTGGTGACTCCGGTTAAGGCATGGAGAGATATCTCTGGCTGGTCGTTTGGAGCAAGCATGACAATAGGCAGTTGCTGAATGTCACCCTCAACATCTACTGGATCCTGAGCATCATAAAAAATGCCAGGTGCAGGTGGAGAATACACATCCAAGAGATAGAGATTTTTCTCGGCACATATATGTACCCGGGTGAATTTCTCGTCACAATTATAACAAATCCCTTTTTCCCGATGTTCCCACATCTCTGCTTCAGACAAGTGCTTGATAGGAGTGGTTCTAGGAGTTCGAAAGATTTGGGTTCTTTGGGGAACCATAGTTTTGAATGGAACAAGAGTGGATTTGGAGCATTATTGAGCCCTAATCTTGTCCTATGCTAGCTTAGCCAACCCTAGGGCTTCCATCATCGTGTTGGGGCATAACATTTTAACCTCAGATCGTATTGCATCCTTCAGACCACCGATAAAACAACTCAGGTAGAAGGCATCAAGAAATCCTTTGGTGTGATTGGCTAATTTCTCAAATTCTGTCCGATACTCCCTCACAGTGTTAGTTTGGTGAAGTTTGGTCAGTGCTCCTATGAAGTCATCAAAATCACTAGGTCCAAATCGTTGCAAAAGGAGTTGGAAATTTTTTTTCTAGTTTGGCTCTGCATGAGCCTTGATGTACCAAGGAAACAATTGAAGGGCTTCATGTTCCAAATGAAAGGATGCAAGTGGGAATTTATTGAAATCAAAAGTGTTATGTAGACTGAAATATTGTTTTGCCCTATAAATCCATCCAGTTGGATCATCACCATTGAAGCGAGGAAAATCTAGCTTCGGCCTGCGAAAGTTGCTAGAGGAAGATAACCCAGTGTCCACAGAAGACTCAGGCTGTTGACGAATGTTCATGGGTGAATGTTGAAAATGGAGGACGAGTAATTTTTGATCTAGATATTCAAGTTTGGACTTGATGGTGGCAAGTTCTTCTTTCATTTGTTTATTTTCTTTGGCGCGGGTGAAAACCATAAGAAATTTTTGTTTTTGTTGTTGTAATGGATAGAAAAACAAAAATGGAAAGGGGTTTTTTAAAGGAAAATTTTGATTTGGGAAAAAATCGAGGAGGGGGGGGGGGTAATTGGGATTTTACAGGGTTTCAGACACTTTCTTAGGGATAGGAAGCAAAAAATGTGAATTTCAGAGGCGGGATGAAGGAACTGGAAAATTTGTTAGAGAGGGACAATGAAGTAGAAATCGAAAATGAAGACTGTGGAAAAACTTGAAGGCGATTGGGTGAGAATAAAAAAAGTTATGATAAACCCTAAAAATAGACAAATGTGAAATTTTGGGCTTCAAGAAGTGGAATTGGGGATAGGGTCCTCAAGGAAGGAATAGGCAAAATGGGATGACGGGGGTTATAGTGAAGTTTCAAGGTAAACATAACTAAATCAAAGAAGATATGGCCAAAAAAAAGAAATTTATACTTTTTTTTTGTTTTTGTTTTTATCTGAGGAAATGATCTGTGGCGGTTCTGTAAAGATTTGCTTTATCAACTGGAAATGGAGGAATTGATTTGTGACGGTTCTGGAAATCTGCACTTTATCAACTGTAAATGGATATGGACCCCAGGTATGTTTGAATTCCTAAAGGTTCACGGGAGTCACTGGTCCACCAAGGCTGTCTGACGGCTTGCGTATTGGGGTAGTACCCCTCACTCCACGACACAGGTAAAATTGCTAACCGCTTGGCCACAAACAACAAATCTGGTTTTCCTCATGAGTGGGAATCTAGTCAATCCGGTGGGGACCGTTTCCCTTTTTGCTTGGCAGGTCCTCTCAATGGCCAACTATTTTGGGGTTCCTATGGTACTCCTCACAATGAGTTTTAGGGCTATTCCCAAGTACTTCCCACAATTAAGTGGTTAGGGTTTATTCCCTGATCCGAATGAATAATACCGCTGCAAGAAGAAGAACAACTGCAATGATCACAACACCAGGAAGCACTGCAAAAGAAAAACAATTTGGCAGAAAATCCACCCAACGAGCGCAAGAAAGTGCTTTGATACCAGATGTGGAAAACCTCCTACAATAAACATTGAGAATGCATGATATAACATAAATAATGGATCACAAAAGAGATTTTATTAATCGCAGGCCACTTCGAGGGGAAAACCTCCTTTGAGCAAGCTCAATACAAAATAAATCTTCGATGCTTTCATTAGTCTCAACACATACTTATATACTAAGTCCAATCTAAACAACTATTACTCCCCATCAATGTGGGATAATGCAACATATTAAATGGACGACTTAACAACTATTAATTACTCCCCATGAATGTGGGATAATACAACATACTAATGGGATGACTTACAAAGCATATGCATCCGACAAAATATACTAACAAAATAAAGAGGAGGGTTGACACGAGTTCTTAACAATACTCAACCTCTGCAAAACTCAAAGAAACATAATTTTGCTTCCGATTGAACCACGACACTGCTGCCAAGCCCAAACTGAAACAACATTCGAAATTGCTCTTTCGGTCTGCCACACTGCCTGCCCAATCTGAATCCGTGAAGCCAATCAAACTAACCCCATTCGATATCCTATAATCCAGACCATAATCCACTGTACCTGCAAGGTATCTCAACACATGTTTCACGACAACCCAATGCACTCTCCTAGTCTCTGCCATGGATTGAATGAGCGTGTTCATCGCAAAACACAAATCTGGCATAGAGTTGAACAGACACATCAATGAACATATGAGATGACGATATAAAGTAGGATCCACCAAATCTCCCTAATAAGCATGAAGCTTCTTCTAGTTGGTGATCATAGGTGTAGAAATTGGCCTACAATCCTCCGTCTGAAATCTCCTCAGAATATCCACTACATACTTTCCCTACCCCAGGAAAATATGACATGGCTCCTGCCAAACCTCTTATCCCAAAAAATAATCCATCAACCCAATATTAGTCATCTCATAGTCTGAAGCAAGATCTCTCTTGCAAACTGCAATAGCTATCTCATCACCTGTGATAAAAAATCATCCACATGCAACAGAAGAATCATCAGATCATCTCCAACCATGATGAAGTAGAGATTCAGATCAACCTCACTCTTCTAAAAACCTATTGATAACAAGTAAGAGTCTATTCTGGAATACCAATCTCGAGGAGCTTGCTTCAACCCATACAAGGATTTCTTCAGTCTGCAAACATGAGACTCTCTCCCATGAATCTCAAAGCCTTGTGGCTGCACCACATAAACTTTCTCCTATATGATTCCATTGAGAAATGCAGTCTTCACATCCATATGATAGATCTTCCAACACATTTATGTAGCAATGGAAATCAATGATCTGATAGAAGTGTAACGAGAAACCGGTGCAAAGGTCTCATCATAATCAACTCTCTCTACTAGTGAAAACCATCGCTCCACAAATATAGCTTTATATTTCTCCACACTGCCATCTGCAGCATTCTTTACCTTGTAAAGACATCAAGAAGTCACCATTGACTTCCCCTCATGTCTCGGAACAATCTACCAAACATCATTCTTCATTATGGAATGGTAATTTTCCATCATGGCATCTCTCCAAACATGATGCTGAGAGGCCTGCTCAAAAGTAGAAGGATCTGAATCACAAATAATAGAAACCAAGGCCATGCCAACCTATCTGGAATCACTATAGTCCTCACTGGTTCCTTGGGCGGTCCAAAATCCTTAGCTTCCTTCAAGGTCTCACAAATCCATTTAGGTTTCCTCTTCGCTGAAGGTTCCTCCCAAAATGGTATGTCATCATCTAAATAACTCCCAAAAGTAGAATGCCCATGAACCTGTGTATCAGCAGCTGGTGAACCAACCACTGGTGAAATCTGTGATCCAATAGCTATGTACGGTGAACCTGTGACATGAGAACCAAAATAGTTTCCCGAAGTACATGCTAGCTGAAGCATTGAACCTGAAGATCCCATTCATGTAACCTGTGGCCCAGTAACCCCGAAAACCTATGAACCTGTACTCTATATTGAAGGTACATGTGAAGCTACTTGAGTCAGGGGAACCTACTGCTCCTCCTACACTGACTCTCTGGACTTCCTGAAGGCCCTCTCCTCCTCAAATCTCACTTCCTCAAGGATACTATGGAGTTTTTCCTAGAAGAGGAAGCCCCATGGGAACTTTAGGGACATTTTTGAAGCATTTTAGTTGAAACAACCAAATTTGTAGAGGGTGTAGGGTCTCTTTAGCAGTTGCTAATTAAAAAAAAATCCTAATACTTTAGATGTTTGAAACATTAGTATTGATGGATTTTATATATTTTGTAACAAAGTGGCTTGTGTTCTACCGTAACTCTCTCTCTCTCTCTCTCTCTCTCATATTCATGTATCTTTCTCACACCTATCATTTCTTTGCATACACTCCTCAAAAATTACTCTAGATGTTGCAATACAAATTCCATTACTAGATTTAGTCAATCTGATGTTTCATGTAGATGCAACAATGTTTCACCCATTTCTGAGCCGTTATAAGATACATTTTGGATTTGCAATGATGTCACATTGTTTGCCTTTAGTTATTCCAATGGAATTTAACAACACCAACCTTTACTCTTTGATTTTATGAACATTGAGGGGAAATGGTATTTAAGTGAAGGAATGTTGTGTAACTTAACAATATTTGGTCAACAAACTCAGATCTAAAATTTGTAGTGATCAATTGGGAAAGAGGGAAAAAGAAAAAAATGAAGGAAGGATTGATTTATATAGAAGGGGAAATAAAATATTTATTTATTAATAATGTTTTAGGTTCATTATTGGAGGACGATAGGAAAATGGTTTTCTCCTTGTAAGAAGGGATATTGAAATTCTAAAAATCTAACGGGAAACGTGGCGCCTTAAAAGTAGAGCTATTTGAATGGATCAAGGTGATCATAATACGAGGTTTTTCCACAGTTATGCATGATATAAAAGGAAAATTAATACGATATGGGACTTACACAATGTAGATGGAAGTGTTATGATTGATTCTAAGCTGATAAGGGATGTAAAGTTAAGTCATTTTCATAACATATTCAAAGACACATGGAATTTGTCTATTATTAGTCAAATGAGGTTATACAATGTTATTCTAGATTCTTCATGTAGGAGGAGGGTAAGGGTATTGTTGATCTTGTTTCCGTGGAAGAAATAAAAAATATTTTATCTGGTTTTGCTAAATCCAAAAGTCTAGGCCTAAATGGGTGGACTCTTGAACTTTTTCTGGAACTCTTTGATATTATGGGTTGTGATTTATTAACAACTGTGGAGTAGTTCAAGATTCAAGGGAAGGTAATTGGAGCCTTGAATGCTACATTCATATTTTTAATCACTAAATGTTATAAAATGGGATCTTTCAATGATTTTAGGCCCATATACTTGTGCATTCTAGTATACAAAATAATCTCTAAGACGATTGCAAATAGATTAAAGCTCATGTTATCAAAATTCATACAAAGGAACAATTTAGTTTTTTTTAGATAATCGTAAGATATTGGACGCAATAGGTGTTGCACAAGAGTGTCTTCACAATATTAACGTAAAATACATTAAGGCATTGGTGTTAAATCTTGAGTTGGTAGCCTTATTACCATGTCGGTTTGGATTTTCTTTGGCTTCTTCTACTTTGAATTGGTCTTAGTCTAGAAGCAACTAACTGGATAATGAGTTGTGCTATTTATGCAATATTTGTTGTATTGGTGAATGGCGTTCCCAAAAACTTCTTTCAAATCTCAGGGGGACTCAGGAAAGGTTGTCCATTGTCCCCTCTTTTATTTCTTCTTATTGTTGAAGGCTTAAAAGTAGATTGATCAAGAAGGCAACAACGGAAGCAATATTTAAAGGTGTAAAAATATCATTTAACTTTAGTATTAATCATTTACTTTTTGTAGATGATGTATTACTAAATGTAATATGGACTATAGGTGAATGGAAAGTTTTTAATGAAATTATGGATTTGTTTGGTGATGCCACAAGTATGGCTTCTAGAGAAGCAAAGTCAATTTTTCTGGTTAATTTGATGAGGATATCTTAGACTAAAATGGCCATATTTTTCTTTACTATTTTAATGTTATTAATTTTGTAATGAAATATCTTGGATATAGACTGAAGCCTAATAATTACTTATTAACGGACTATTTGTGGTTCCTAAAAACATTCGAAAAAAGAATTGGAAATTGGTGTTACTAATGGCTTTCATTAGGTGGGAGATTAATTCTTTTGAAAGTGGTACTTAAGAATATTTTTATATATTGGTTATGTTTGTCAAAACTTCCAAATTGATAATGCATAAGATCAGGAAAATGGTATTTAGCTTCCCGTGGATTGGAATTAAGCAAATAGTACACCTGGTAAGTTGGGAAATATTAGGCAAGACTAAGAAACTTGGGGGATGGGTTATCGAAAGTATTTTTTCTTGAACAAGATTTATCTGTCAAAAGATTATGGAGGATCTTGTTCTGTTCTAGTTTATGGAGAAGGGTGATCATATACAAATACTTGATCCATAGGACCGCTATCGATTGGATAAGATCAATTGAGACAAAATCAAAAGAAACTTCGAATATATGGAACTGTTTGGTTAGCTTGTTTTGTATATTGGGGGACTGGTTTGTTTGAATCTTAGGAATTAACACTCCATTAGAATTGGAGAGGGCTTGTTCATTGAGGGAGGGGTACTATAAATTATCTCTTGTCCTAGTCATTGCACAAGTGGGTCTTCTTGAAGATGGTTTTCGTGGAAGTCAAAGATGGAATATGACAACTAATTTGTAGTTGCCAGGGGTACTTAAAAATGAATAGAACAATTAAATTTTTGGACTTTAGAGAGGAGGTAATAATATGTCAGATGCTGATGATGAAATTATTTGGTCTTAGAATGATAAGGACGGGTAGGTAAATGGAAATATTGCTTACGAAGTTATTTGCTTTTTTGCTATAGAAGTAGACCATAGATGGTAGTTTTCCACTATTTGGAAATGGTATATTCCATTAAAAATTAAACTTTTTTGTTGGCTTTCATTGGAAAATAGGATCTTAACATGGGATAATTTTGCAAAGTGGGGGTTAAATGGTCCTAACATATGTTTACTTTGTCAAAATGAGACTTTGTATGTTGATCATATAATGATTCATTGTTCGTTTTCAAACTTGGTATGGTAGGTAGTAAACAAGGAACTTACGATAACTCATAATTGGCCCTTATCATCATTGACTCGTTTTCAAAATTGGGGTTTTGAGGCAAAATTATAGAGAGAGCTGCAATGATTTATATGCTGGGAAAGTTGGAAGCATAGAAATAGTGTTCTTTTTGAGGGTAAGGAAAATAATGCTTTGAGGGTCAATATCAATGCCATTGGGGCATATGGGAAAATTTTTAAAGAGAAGGGAAGTAGACATGAGAGAGTACTAAAATATCCTTTTTTCTTAAACAACTAGCATTTAGGGTTCTTTGATGGGGCTTCTTAGGATAACAATTCAAAATGTGGGTATGGTGTATTTTGAAAGTGAGAGGAAATCTCATGTTTTTAAACTTAAAATGGACTATGGAAAGGGTACAAATACTAAAGGAGAGTGGCTTGTTATTCAGGGTTTTTTATACCTTGTTCATACTGAGAGAATTATTAATTTCCAAGTTACTGGAGATTCCAAAGTGATCATAGGTGGTGGTTCTTGAAGGGTAGAAAGAAAAAATAAAAAGGATCCACGCAGAATTTTAAGGAATATATTTCTAGCATGTTTATAGAAAATATAATGTGGAAGTTGATATTCTTTCTAAGCAAGCTTTGGATTTGACATAAGGAATTTTATACTATTATGAGATATGTAATACAAATATCTCTTTAGAAGGCTATATTTCTATTTTGGGGGTGTGATCTACAAATCTTTTTTCTAGTTGTTAAACTATTGGAAGGTTGTTTTCTTGTACTTTCTCATTTGATGGAAGGTTATTATGTACTTAAGTGTTTTAGGTAGTTTTAAATTATGATTAGAGGTTTTTGTGTTATATATTTTAGGCAATTGGGTCAGAAATATTTTGTAATATAATGGTTTGTCGATTTGTTTTTGAATTTGGTTCACAACCCTAGAGAGGGGTCGTTACGTCCACTCAAATAATTTTCAAGGGGCCCAACCGAAGGGTCCTCACTCCGTCATCTCTAATTACAGAGCTTGACCTGGTGGGGACATCAAGTGAGGCCCTTATATATCTAAGTATAACCACCTGAGGATTAGACCTTGAGACCTCTTGTTTACAACTCACACCTCTCAACCGCTTGAGCTAACCCATCAAGATATAATGGTTTGTCGTCTATCCTTACCTAGTGATATACTTGTTAACCGGAAGGCACGTATATGCAATTGGAGATGGAAAATTTACTCTCTATTGAAGGTTATAATCAACTGTCAAACTTTTTATACTTTATAAAAGTAGAGTTATTTTTTTGTTGGAAAAACAAACCATAACATCTTTATCGGGCATTAGAGTGTACATGAAATTTTTTGCATTTATGTTCATATGTTCTTAGTAATGTTCAAGTCTTATATATTTATAATATCTATTTTTAATCATATTTTAATATTTGTAAATGGAACTTGTACAATAATTCCCAAACTCTTAATTTTTGACATAAGCTTTAAGCTAGTATAAAGAAGGAATCTCCCTTCCCCTCCCCCGCTAAACAAAAAATTGTAAATCTTAGTATTTTACTTATACAATCGATTGATTTATAGTGGAAGTATTCCTCCATCATTTCGATTCACACATGCAATCCACCATTAGATGTGAGGCCATTTGCAATATTTTAATTGCATAACATTATCCTTTGCATTAGTGGCTATATTTGCATGGACTTTAAGAAATTTTTTTGGTGGATTTTTTGTCATGAATGAGGTCATATTTACATGGATGACTACATTTGCATTTGTATTGACTTAATTTAACATCTATTTTTTTCCTAAACAAAATCTAAATTTGAATATAAATAATAGTTAATATGAATGCTATTTTAATTAAAATTTAATGTTTTTAATCCAAGAAAAAATTTGATGATCTATTTATCTCACAATAGAAATGGCACATTACATTTTGCAAGTGTCTAAGGACACTGACCAAAACAATACTATGCATGCAATGCAACAAATATAACAAAAGCACTAGTATGCAGACATAGAAAAATAAGACCTGAAAGCATTAAACCGGTCAACAAGCATATCAAGGACCATCAAGAAGCCTTTTACCTCAAGTGCCACCAAGAAGCATCCTTTATGAGCATAAACAATCCTCCCTTCAATGATACCCTACTACCCACTCAAAAAAGACACCCAAGCACCACGACCGACTTATGGGTGAGCAAGTAGGGAGAGTGTTGAAGCACTGAGTGGATCCAAAATATTGGAAAGCTAAATCCCACCAAAGTCTACGAAAAGATGCAAAAAAAGAAAAGGCTACAAACCACTGAAATCCATCCCACTAAGGAAAAAATGGCAGACAATAACTTGCATTCAATAGCTACCACTCTACTCTAGCAAGCACAAGCTAAGAGACCACCCCATTGAATAAAGTGCAAGAGCCAAAGTGAATCCAATAAGAAGTCAAGCTAGCATGTATTATTTACATAATTTATACATATAGATCCTTACATGGGGTGTTTAACACGTGGTAAATTGCTTGTGGCACATGACCCAACACATATTAACTAAGGTTTTGATGAAATAATGATTGTATATGGAGTAATTTTCATTATATGTCTTTAGTATCCTCTCTTTTATAAATATTATGGTAGTAGTGGTAGTGTAGAAATCCCTCAAATTACCATAACTAGAATGCCAATGCCTATGAACCGTTAAAGACAAATGGAAACATAAATCCATTGCAACACTCTTCTACAAAGACACCTACCACCCAAGAAAAATGAATTGACGAACTGCCATTGCAAAAATGGAATGACAAATACAAACAAGCCATAACACACTTTGAACGTAGAAATGATGACAAGAAACTCAGCAGGAAGTCAACAACAATGGAAATACGTGGCGAAACAATTATAACAATCAAGGAAGGGATGCATGGACGTTAGCATTTTAGTTTAGGAGGCACTCCGCATAGTTTTGTCTTGTATGCGGAAGTGACCATTCATGTACACTATCTAGGCTACTTGAATTTGTAATGTGATTTTATAAAGTTTTATAAAGTGACTCTTATATTAAAATGACTTTTTAAAGTGCCATTGTTATTTTTATAAAGTGACATTATTTCATAAAGTGCACTTATGACATAAAGTGAAATGACTTTATCAAAATGTAAGTGATTTATTTTTGGTGGGAATAAATCACATCCCTTGAGCTTCCCAAGGTAAGATTAGAGCTTGGTTGTTGGATTTAGGGGTTAGGAAGGTGAAAAGTCATTTTTAGGTTATAAGAGAGATCCTAGGGTAGTGTGCAAGACACAATTAACAAGAGAAATTTCTGAGTGAAGGTTGAGAGGAGAAATGGGGGTTTGCAACAAATTTGACATTTTTCTAAGAGAGTCGGGGCATAAATCCCAAGGCAAATATTTCTATGGGAAGAAGAGCTGTTTGTTTTCAGCAGAAAGGAGCCCATATTGTACGGATTCGTACATCCGTACTGTGCAAGTACACACATGATAATCGAGGCTGCTTCAAGTGCATGAGTTTTTGGAATTTTTTTCCGCTGTTGAAAATTATGTACTATCCACACAGCTGAAGTCTGGAACCATTTTTGAGGTTGCCGTACTGCTGGTCTATACAGTATGTACATTCACTGTGCACGTTCTTCAAGGCATAAATTCAAGAATATTTTTGGGTGGTTGCAAGTGAGTTTTCTGATTGTGAAATTTAATTTCAAATGTGCTACTGCTATAGCTTTTGTACTCTATGCTGCCAATAATAATTTCGCTTGTTGGGTTTTCCCATTTGTGGGTTTTTCCCCGCCTGGAAACAAATAATTCATTGTGTCTATCTTAGTTATTTTCTACTATTACTTGTGTTTTTCGTTTACAAAATAACTTAGTTTTTGTATTTTAGCTTTCAAGTTGCATGGGAATGCGTGGCAATTATTTGCATTTAATGTGGGTGCTTGTACAAGTCTGAAATTTGTTATTTACTAAGTGTTTGACAAAACTACAGTCTCCTAGTTTCCATTTTATCAACAATGGAGACTTATAGGTGATAAGAGGATACAAATGTAAAATTATACTCATTCCCCAACCCAGTTTCAAGCCACCATTTTTCTTATTGTTTGATGCCTAACCCATTTTACTTTCAACTGCAAATTAGTTCATTTACTCATAAAAAACTTGACTGAAACACATGAATACTTTTACAACTTTAAATGAGGAGTAATAAAACACATTCACACATGAAAATTTGGACTCAGAAATTTTTGGTCGAATGACCCAGGAAAAGCCCCAACCTCTGGGGAAAACTTGATGGAGAGAAATTATTTATTTATTCAGTCAACAATACAACAAAAATAAAAATATTTCAATCACAAATTATCTCAACCAGAAGAGAAAATTACAGCCTCGAAATTCGTGCCCACATCAGAAATTAATTCTTAGAATTTCCAGTCTATAAACCACCTCGAAAATCATGCTGCTATCGGACTGTATGGATGTTCTATTGACAGAATGTACAAATGCTGTACATACATAAGGTGCATAAATTGTATGAATAGACAGTATGGTCTTCTTCCTCAAAAATTGCGCTCACTGGAACAATACTTTTTTGCATCAAAATTCATGCCCTCCTCGCCTTGAAATTAATGCCCTTTCTCTAACTGAAAACTATTGTATGGACATGTACAATACGACTGCAATTAATGCATTAATTGCTGCCTCAAAATTCGTGCCAACTGCTGATGTACATACGCGTTCGAATTTGTGCCAGTTCAAGCTGTATGGTTTTCTTGGGAATCATGCCTCTGCTTAAGCTGCTCACCTTCTCCAAAATTCCACTTCTCTCTATTTCTATTCTCCAATGCTCATAGAAAAAATTGAATGAATCTCTCATGCCTTCCCTTGCCTTTTTGGAGTTTAATGAGGAAGTTGCATGATCATCTAATATAAGGGACCACAATGAATCAGATGGGTGGATGAGATTAAATGCACTTTTAATTCTCACAAAAAATTATTTTCACTCGCCTCACTTAAATTTATCAAAAAGTCACTTTATTCTCTAAAGTGAAAATTAAAACTTATCCCAAGTTATTAATTGCAAGGGTCACTTTATTTTCCCCTTTAAGTGACTTAGTCGAAAATCACTAGGTAAAACCTTTCCTAGGAAAAAAAATAAACACTCCCTCTTACCGAGGAAGGTGTTTTGCACCACACGCAACTTGTCTCTTACATGAATGAACTTGCCTCTTCCAAGATACTTTGTCAGGATATTTGCAACCTGCTCATCAGTGGAAATGTATTGCAACTCCACAACTCCTCTCTGAACATAATCGCAAATGAAATAGTACTTGATATCATTATGTTTTGACCTGTCGTGAAATACATGATTATCAGAGAGATGGATGCAACTCTGGTTGTCACAATAAATGACCATAGGCCACAACTCATGATTAAATAAATCCACCAACAACTTGCGAAGCCACAGTGCCTCGCAACTAGAATGACTGGATGCCCTGTACTTAACCTCTGCATAACTCAAAGAAACATACTTTTTCTTTTGACTGAACCACAACACTGCTGCCGAGCCCAAACTGAAACTACATCTGAAAGTGCTCTTTTGGTCTGCCACACTTCCTTTCCAATCTGAATCCATGAAGCCAATCAAATTAACCCTATTCTATCTCATATAATCTAGAACATAATCCATTGTACATGCAAGGTATCTTAACACATGTTTCATGACAACCCAGTGCACTCTCCTAGGATCCACCATGGACTGAATGAGAGTGTTCACCGCTAAACACAAATATGTCCTAGATTTAACCAGATACATCAATGAACCTATGAGATGATGATATAAGGTAGGATCCACCAACTCTCCCTAATAAGCATTAATATTTTCCAGTTGGTGATCATAGGTGTAGACATCGACGTACAATCCTCCATCCTAAATATCCTAAGAATATCCACTGCATACTTTCCCTGACATAGCAAAATATGACCAGGATCCTGCCAAACCTCTAATCCCAAAAAATAATGCATCAACCCAATGCCAGTCATCTCATACTCTAAAGCAAGATCTCTCTTGCAAACTGCAATAGGTCTCTCATCACCTATGATAAACAAATCATCCACATACAACAAAAGAATGATCGAATCATCTCCAACCATGATGAAGTAGAGATTCAGATCAACCTCACTCTTCTGCAAACCCATCAATAGCAAGTACGAGTCTATCTTGGAATACCAAGCTTGAGGAGCTTGCTTCAACCCATACAAGTATTTATTCATCTTGCAAACATGAGATTCTGTCCCATGAATCTCAAAGCCCTGTGGATGCTCCACATAAACCTCCTCCTGTATGATTCCATTGAGAAATGCAGTATTCATATCCATATGATGGATCTTCCAACACACTTCTATAGAAATGGAAATCAATGATTTGATAAAAGTGTAACGAGCAACCAGTGCAAAGGTCTCATCATAATCAACTCCCTCTACCTGTGAAAACCCTCACACCGCAAATCAAGATTTATACTTCTTCACACTTCCACCTGCAACATGCTTTACCTTGTAAATCCATCAAGAATTCACCATTGAATTCCCCTCAGGTCTCAGAATAATCTCCCAAACAACTTTCTTCATGATGGAATGGTACTCTTCAATCATGGCATCTCTCCAAACATGATGTTGAGAGGCCTCCTCAAAAGTAGATGGCTCTAAATCACAAATAATAGCAACCAAGGCCATGCCCAACCTATCTAGAATCACTATAATCCTCACTGGTTCCTTGGGCACTCCAAAATCCTTAGCTTCCTTCAAGGTCTCATGAAGCCATTTAGGCTTCCTCTTCCCTAAATGTTTCTCCCAAACTGGTATGTCATCATCTGAAGAACTCCCAAAAGTAAAAGGCCCAAAAACCTGTGTACCAGGAGCTGGTGAACCGACCACTAGTGATGATCCGATAGTTATGTATGGTGAACCTGTGACCTAAGAACCAAATCCTATCCCAGAAGTACCCGCTGGCTGAACCACTAAACCTGAAGATCTCGTGCCTATAACTTGTGGCCCAGTAACCCCAAAAACATGTGAACCTGTACTCTGTAATGAAGGTACCCATGAAGCTACTTGAGGTGGGGAACCTGCTACTCCTCCTACACTGAATCTATGGAATTCGCTAAGGCTTGCTCACCCTCAAATATCACTTCTTTCCCCACAAAAACCTTTCTCAGGGATGGACGATAAATGTGGAAGTCCTTCAAAGTCTCATCATACCCCACTAAGATGCCTCTCTTTGTTGTGGGCTCAATTTTTGTCCTCTTCTCAAAAGGGACACGTGAAAAATTTAGGAAACCAAATATGCAAAAATGAATCACCTCAAGATTCTTGCATGTGAACATCTCCTTAGGAGTCTTGTTCCCAAAGGAATGATGGATAATCCTATTCTGAAGGTATACAACTGTACTGCATGCCTCGTCTCAAAGAAAGAGAGGAGGTGACTGATCATGTAACATGGATCTTGCTGCTCCAACAATGGATCGATTCTTCCTTTCTGCCACTCCATTATTCTTAGGAGTGTATGGTACTATAAACTGTCTCCAAATTCCCTCCCATCTGTAATACTCATCGAACTCCTTGGAGGTATACTCACCCCTGTTATCTAATCTGAGTTCCCAAATCCTCCTCCCAGTCTAGTTCTCCATAAGAGCTTTGAACTCTTGGAGCCTCTGCAAGACCTCCTAATATTTATTGCTCCTTAGGAAGTAGATCCATGTATTCCTGGAATTATCATCGTTGAATGCCACATAATACTCAAAACCTATAAGAGAAACAAAAGACATAGGACCACACAAATCAAAATGTATCAAATCAAGCACTATGCTGACCTACTATCACTGCTTAGAAGAATAATCTTGGTGTACTTTCCCAAAGCACACCCTCTACATACATAATTTTGCTTAGTTTCGAACTCAGGAAATCCTGTAACCATGTCCCTCAACATCCTCAAAGCTGGATGATGCAGATGAGCCATCCTCCTATGCCATATCTCACAAAGTTCACTGCTGCTGCTATGTGTCAAAGCGTGCTGGGGCTGAAATAAGAGTTTGTAAAGTTTCCCATGTCTGAATCCAATGGTGTAAGAGGTAGATGGTCCTAAAATATTGGGGAATACACACACATGTTCATCCAGGAAAGACACCCCAAGTACCCTGTCCTCACTCATGGAAACTGATATCAAATTATTTTTCAACTCAAGTACAAACAACATGTCCCTCAAACTAGTCATGGGACTCATGGACTCTCTCTGAAATGTAATGGTCCAATAAACAATAGTTCTGACAACTGTTTTAGCCCCCAACACTACCTCCACATTTATACCTTCCAATGAAAGCTCAGAGAAGATCTCTCGAGTACCTGTCATGTGGCTTGAAGCTCCACTGCCAATATACCACGTTCTTATGATGGATGCACTGAAATAATGACTAGTGAACAAAGAATGATCCCTCTCAATCTCAATGTTTTCATTGGTTATGATGGATACTCTCTCTCTCTCAACATTCCCAACACAGAGAGAAAACTCTCCCTCAAATCTAG
This sequence comes from Pseudotsuga menziesii, assembly GCA_001517045.1. NCBI lineage: Eukaryota > Viridiplantae > Streptophyta > Pinopsida > Pinales > Pinaceae > Pseudotsuga > Pseudotsuga menziesii. The sequence goes on along the minus strand of LPNX010025437.1, from coordinate 73,545 downwards.
ATGTAAACTCCTCAACCTCCACTGAAGTTGCTGCTTCTTCTTCGTCTTCTTCTGTGGGCACTGTCTAGTATAGTTCCCAAGATTAGGACATGAAAAGAACTTTACACTTTACAGTTCTCAAGTCCTTCTTCTTCCCACCCTACTGCTTATCCCCACCCTTCTTGGGGACCTTCTTTAACTTTTTTTTCTCCATTGGTAGTTAAAGCCACATTCTCTTCATCCTCCTTGCTAGTAGAAGAGCTCCCCTGCACAAGACCTCTTTGGGTCTCCTCCTGAACAATGTCTTCCCAAATTCTATCCCAAGAAGGAAATTTCTCCCTGGCTACTATGGCCTCCCAAAAAACATCCCAAGGATTTTCAACCCCATTCAATGCTTTCCTCACTAGCTCAGTGCCAAAAACAACTTCCCCCACTACTGCAAGCTCATCTCTCACTCGAGATATCCAACAAGATATGAAATCACTCCCTCAACCTTGGCCATCTTGATACTCTTCAATTTCTCCCTAAACACCATTTTTATGTTCTCATTTGGGCTTTGAAACAAGATGGTCAAAGCATCCCACATCTGATATGCATAGGTTTTACTAGAGATGTGTGGGATAACATGATCTTTAACTACATCTAGAATAGTCCTTCTAGCTTTTATGTCCTTCTTGTTGAAGGGTGAAAGTGCTTGTGGATCGGTGGAATCAGGAATTGTGATAGGGTTTTCTTGTGTACTATGAACCACTTCATCCCATAGTTCTTTTTCCTCCAATATAAGCACCAATATAGCTTTCAGTGGGACAAAATTCCTAGCCCCTTCTAGCGTATCCTCCAACCTAAGTCATGTTTCCATTTCATTGCAAGATTCAAGTCTCAACAAGGTGTTTCCCAATGACAAAAGAATTCACTGTCAGTCTAAAAATTTTCATTGTATTATTTCTGCTCCTTCACTAACCTCGCTATGATACCATGTAAAATTTTACTCATTCCCCAACCTAGTTTCAAGCCACCATTTTTCTCATTTTTTAATGCCCAACACAATTTACTTTTAGTTGCAAATTAGTTCATCTACTTATAAACAATTTGACTGAAACACATGAATAATTTTACAACTTTAAAGGAGCAGTAATAAAACACATTCACACATGAAAATTCAATCTCATAAATTTTTGGTCACAGGAAAAACCACAACCTCTGGGGAAAAACTGTTAGAGATAAATTCTTTATTTATTCAGTCAACAATACAACATAAATAAATTTTTTCAGTCACAACTTATCTCAACGAGAAGAGAAAATTTCAGCTTCAAAATTTGTGCCCACTTCACAAATTAATTCTCACAATTTCCAATCTGCAAACCACCTAAAAAATCGTGTTAATATAGAACTACACGGACACTGTATGATCAGTTGCTTAAAAAATCGTTCCCAATAGAACAATAAATTGTTCCTTAAAATTCGTGCCCCTCCTTGCCTCAAAATTTGTTCCCTTTCTTTGACTGAAAACCATTGTACATACATGTACAATATGATTGCAATTAATGGATTAATTGCTGCCTCGAAATTCATGCCAACTTCTTATGTATGGATGCATTGGAATTTGTGCTAGTTCAATATGTATGGTTTCCTTGGGAATTGTGCCTCTGCTCAAGCTTCTCACCTTCTCTCAAATTCGAATTCTCTCTTTCTCTCTTCTCCAATGCTCATGGAAAAAACTGAATGAATCTCTCATGCCTTCCCTTGCATTTTTGAAGTTTAATGAGGAAATCTGAATGGTCATCTAATCTAAGTCCCCACAATTAATCAAATGTATGGATGAGATTAAAAGCACTTTTAATTTTCACCAAAAATTATTTTCACTCACCTCACTTAAATTTATCAAAAAGTCACTTAATTCTCTAAAGTGAAAATTAAAACTCATCTCAAGTTATTAATTGCAAGGCTCAATTTATTTTCCCATTTTAAGTGACTTAGGAAAAAATCACTAGGGGAACACTTTCCTAGGTATAAAAAAAAAAAAAAACTAGGGTACACTGCCATTGCATATAAGAACACCGTCATGAGGCTCATTGTAATGATCTCATCTTATTAATTCATATCAATAATTTATTTTCAATATATATATATATTGTAGAAATATTTTTGTGTAGCAGACTAAACAAGAATGATCTATTAGATTTGGCATGAGAGACAACTCTTGGTTAATTTTGTGGCTAAATACATATTCAACCAATTAAATTGTACATTCACATAGACTTACGATGTAATCCAATTATACACCTCACATACAATTCCAAATACGTTTGATTTATTGCATATTTTTGGACACTCCATATGCTACCTCAAACATGACATCAATTATGTACAATCCGTTGAAGTAATTTTCAATTCATATAGACGTAATAGTCATAGACATTGTCATATGAGCCATTGCTACCCACAACTATACTCAACTTCCAATGCTTCAATATATTTCATATAATCATACCAACTTTTGTACCATAGTTGTCAACTTGTACACCTCCACTATACACTATTGTCTTCACTGTTTCCTGTACACTTTTCTACTTCATATTACTTAGGGAGCTATCTAAAGATAAGGTGATTTTGACTTTTCCAACCATTATTGACCGAATCCGATGATCTAATATTTGGCGAGATCATAAATTTTCATTGTTCATAATCCATTTTTGAATATAAAAATGGATTCAATGCCCAAAAAAACCCTTGTTTCAACCCTATTGCGCAATCCCAATACCTTATATCTATGATTCCATTACATTTGGTCAAATTTTGGGGAAAATGGTCAGGGAACGAGCCAAAAAAGAGGTCCAAATGTCTAATCATTAGAATACTTGATTAATTCACCAAAATGTATTGAAGATATTTGTATGGATGAACTGCCAAATTTGATTATGGAATTTTCAATTCAGTAAGTATTGGCATACGATTAATAAGACAATCAAAATTGTGCATTTTGTTTTCCATACATTATACACCTTTTGCTTAATTTGTGTCCCCCCTCCCCCTTAAATATGATATTTTTTCTTATTCTTTTCCACCTCATATGTCAGTGTTAGCGAAGTTTTTTAACCTTGGCTTATAAAATCAATTTAAAACAAACAAAAAATGATTTCAAAAGAAAGCCAAATTCTAAAAAAAAACTTTATATATAAAGAAAAGATATAGGTGGGTCCTAAAAAAAACATATCAAAATTGATTTTTAGGACAAGTTGTAAGAATATGACCATTTTTATGAAGTTGAAGCCAATTATGTGGACTTGCAAATAGAGTTAGGCAAAAAAATTAACAAAATTAGAGACAAATTTGACATTTTTTTTTAATATTTATGAAGAAATGGCTAGAATTAACAAAGAAAGGTGATATTTGCTTCGAGTGTGATAGGAGATGGATTCTACAACATATTTGTGAGCTAAATTTTGACAATGATAAGCACCATTGATAATTAATGAGCATGGAGAATAAATTTACTTACCCACTGGAAGATGAGGTGAGTTATTGATAGAACCCGAAACTTACGAAAAAATCAACTAGTAAACTCAAAATCGTTGACCAAAATTGGTGAAAGAGGTCAAGGTAGGAACAATTGAGCCCAACGATTTAATATTGAGACACTGACTATAGAAAATAAAGCACTTCCAAAAAATCATTAGGTTCATCTCATGCACCCAACAAAATAAAAGTGAAGAAGATGTGCATAAAACTTAAACAATTACCCCAAAATACCAAATACAACAACCAATTTGAAAATACATTTTTCCACATCTCAAAAAGGTTGACAAGATCCAGGGTCCAATAAAAAGTGAAAGAAATCCTACAGTACCATTGAAAACCATTACCAAAAATTTAAAACCCAAGACCTTAAAGCTTCAAGGATTTGTAAGAAATCATAGTGTAATGATAATTGTAAATTATGACAACACTCATAATTGTATAGAAATTAACGTCAGTGAACAACTAAAACTTTTTGTACACCCCACCAAGAACCTCACAATTATGGTTGTTGATGGAAAATAAATCAAAGGAGTAGGTGGATTTCATAAAGTCTTAGTTAAAATCCAAGAATTGGAGCTACAAACATGATCCTACACTCTATCAGTTAATGAAATGGATATCGTATTGGGTTGTGAATGGTTGATGCAGTTGGGCACATATTCCACCAACGTTGAAGAATAGTTCACGGAGTTTAAATTTCAAAGTCAACATCATAAATTATATGGTTGAATGGTCCACTCTTAAGAAAGGTGAATTACTGCTAAAGAAAAAGGTGCATGAAGCACATACAAACACACAATAACGGAGGCAAGTCAATGATGCACCTAAGAAGCATCAAGGTTTTGCAATAAACAACTAGGTTAGATGACTTAAGGGTATGATACATATATTACAAAGGAACATCCCCAACAAACAAATGAAGGGCCAAGTCAAACCCCTAAAAATAGACAAAGACAAGGATGATGTTACTAAAGACACATGATCAAATAGAGAAAATCCACTTTAATATGCTTTGAGAACAAAGTATTATGTAAGGGGGTGATAATGTAACAAATATAAGTATAACAACAACAATAATACTATTAATTATACTAAATGGAAAGTTTAAGGACACACCTCTCACCCTGTGACAAGTCGATGCATATAAGTACATCAACACGAGTCACGTTGTAATTATCTCATCTTATTAATTCATATTACTAATTTATTTTCAATAGATCTTCTTATATATTTTGCAGAAATATAACAACCTATTACAAATATATTAATATTTTTTGAATTTTTAAATATTCTTGATATAATGACTTTTATTAATAATGTTTATTGTTCTTAAATTTTATTTTAATTTTTTGATATTTTTTAAGGGGTTATCAATTTTAATATTTTGTTAATAATGTAATAAAAAATGGTGAATGACAAAACAAAAATAGTTAATGAAAATGATAGTAGTAACCATCTCCATAAGATTCAATATTTTTTTTAAAAGAACATGTCAAGCTTCGTTAGCCCCAATAATCATTACGTCATGGAGCTCTCCTCTTTATTCCCTATATTTTTTGATGGAAAGTGAACCAACCACCATCCTGTGGAATAGAAAACCCTATGAGATTTTATTGGATTGGACCATGTGACCTCCTCATTGGCAACATTCATTTGGTAGACGGTCCCAACCAATTGAATTAACACTCTAGAATTATAAAGTTCAATACACATGCACAAACTCCTATACAAACAATCTAATATAAGTTTCAACACCACCTCTTCTAATGCATTTTATAAGCAACAAAACAATATGCATCTACACTTTATATCTTTGAACATAGTATATACTTATAAATACACAATATATATAAAATCAAGTGCCCAAATAAGTTGGTCATTAATAATCAAACATATTACTATAATTACAATGTAAGATATCAACAACACGAAAAAGAAGAAGCAACGATTCTTATGGGAATCATCGTCATTCCCTCCATAATGTGTAAATGCAACTACTATATTATTATGATCTTTTAAATTTAAAAATTATAAATAATATCTACTTTTAAAAAGATATATAATTTTTATTTTATTTTATAAACTTTCTAACCAAATGATAAACTATCTATAACCATTTTATAAAAAAATAATTAAAAAATACTAACATAAACTAAATGTAAAATACCAAAATTAAAAAAAGAAAAAATATTTGTATAAATAGTTAATATTTTTATATACCAATTTTTTTTTCCACAGAAAAAAAACCATATATATATATTTTGTATATCATATACATTTCACAAATAGACCAATATCGAAGTATTGCCCATTGTAAATATTCTATCATCAATAGAAAACTGATACTTACTTACAAGGAGTTTTAGAAAACCTTAACAGTGCTCAAAACACACAAGTTCAGATCAGATAGAGGCATTAACAACACTCTTCACCAGTCATATTGTCTGAAAAATATAAACTTTTCAAAATACAGATCTCATAATATGCAAATAGTTCATTAAAACATCAAAACATCAAAACTTGATCCTTAGTCAAGAACAACATCCAAATCTTCAACTTGACTCCAACTTTCGCATCACCTGTACTAAAAAAACATGACAGTGTTGGAACAATCAGCTGCCCGGTGCTCTGATATCTACCAAGATCCAGTAAGAACATTAGATCCATCTTTTGCCAATTTATCTGCAAGTGTATTTCTTTCACGATAAATATGCATAAAATGCACATTTTCAAACAAGTATGCCAATCTATGAACTTAAAGTAAAATCTGCTCAAGCAGAATGTTTTGAATTCTATACTTACCAGTAGCCCAATTGATTACGAGCTATGAGTCTCCAAAAATCTGCAATTGCTTGTAGTTATGATGCAAAGATAAAGTAAGAAGAAGCTTTAAACCGATAAGTTCAGCAAAATTATTAGTTCCAAATCCCAAACCAGCTTTGAAAGTAAAAAAGTGATCCTCAGATATGAATAGCACTCCACCAGCACCACATATTTTTGGATCCCCAGATGCCGAACCGTCAAAATACCCTCATGGGAATGTCTTATCAACAACTTCAGCCACAACCTGTCTGATTCTGATAGTCTTCTCTTGAGGAAAGGATTTAATACACCGCAAATAGAAAGATGAAACCTGATAAGGAGATAATACTTTGTCATCAAAACAACAAAGATTTCTTGCTTTCCAAATATACCATAACACAATAATAGGCAAAGATCTGATATGTTTCAATTCTCCCCTCATACACCAATTCTTCAAGCAAAGTGTCACAGAGGTACCATTCCATAAATCAAATAACCCCAACTTAGCCTCTATTTCATTCCACAGTTGTTTGGTATAAGGGCATTCCACTCCAATATGTGAATTAGACTCAAATTCAGATTTACATAAATAGCATCTACTAGGCCCTTCATACCCTTTACAACAAAGAACATCCCAAGTCAAAGCTTTATCCTTTAACAGGAACCAACAATAAATTTTTGCTTTAAGTGGACATTTGAACTTCCACAGGACCTTCCACCACCAGGACAGTTCCCCCTCTTGTCTATCCATCAGTAATTGAAGATAACCAGATATGGGAGTATATTTCCTAGATTTAGATTGATTCCAAATCAAAAGATCCTCATCACCTGACAATCTGACATGGCTAGTTTTTAATAAACCCACATAATCATTCCAACAAGTAATATCATGTTGTTCAGTAAGACCAATCAGTTTAGTTGTAAACCAATCTTGATTATTCGGCAAAGTTAAATCAAGACAACCTATATCACTTAGAGAAAATAAACCAGCAGCATGAAGTTTGTCCACCAGACACATAGGTAGATTATGTCTCCACTTACAGCCAACCCAAGGATCCACTCCAGTTCTAAAATTGATCCCATTCCCAACCTTCCAAGTAAGAAAATTACCAACAAGGTCAAAATACCAAAGCACTGCTTTCCAGCATATGGACATGCACCTCTTCTTTTTAACCGTCACATGGATCCAATCCAATAAGGATAAAGGAGATATATAATTTTGTATGGCTATCTGCACCCACAGGCCCTTTCCATGAAGCAAGTTCCAAACATTTTTGGCAGCAAGTGCTTTAGTAAACAGAACTGGAATCTTCAGCCCCCAGCCTTCCAGAAACTTAGGACTTGCTAAATATTTCCAATATGTCTAAGGCAATCCAGAAGAATCCGAATTCCCTGTCCATAAGAATTTAAAGCATAATCTTTTGATTTTTTCAATGATGCCTAAGGGTATCCAGAAATGCATCCAATACAATGGGATAGCTTCTAATACAAATTTAATCAAAATAAGCTTACCTCCCTTAGAAAACCATCGAAAACTCCAGTTCTTGATTCTCTTTTCCACCTTAACCATCAGCCAATCCCAATCTTTACTGTAATATCTGCAAGGTTTGAGAAAAAACCCAAGCTATTTCAAACCAAACTCAATTTTATCAGCAGTAAAACAAAAAATATTTTGAACAGTAATCAACTCAACATCATCCAACCTGGAATGTAATAATGCTGATTTATCTACAATTATCATCATCCCAGAAGCTTTACAAAATATTTGCAAAATATCATATAGAGTAGATAGAGATTGCTCAGAATCATCATATATCATTACAATATCATCAACAAATAAAACATGAGTTAATGAAACATCATTTCCAAATGATATTCCATGATAATCTCTAGATGCTTTTGCTGCCAATAAAGCCCTACCCAGTCCTTCGACAACAATAAGGAAAAGGAGCGGAGCCAGAGGACAACCTTGCCTCAATCCTCTATACCTAATTTGAATAAAGAAGAGGTTGCTCCATTAATCAAAACAACAAATGAGACAGATGAAAGGATACTCATAACCCATGAGATAAAAGGAATAGAGAAACCCATTTTAGTAAGAATAATCCTTAAATAAGTCCAACTGACTCTATCATAAGCTTTATACAAACCGATTTTTAAAACAACAGACCTCAGATTTTTAACATGAATGGTATGTAATCCTTCCTGAATTACCCCAATAGCGTCATGAATCTGTCTGCTAGGTAAAAACCCAAATTGTTCACCAGAAATGTACCTACCAAGTACCTTCAGAATACGAATCAAAATGATCTTTCCAATGATTTTGTAACATAAATTACATAAGGAAATTGGTCTAAAATCTTTAAAAGATGTAGGCAGATCAGTCTTAGGAATTAATGCAATAAAAGTTGTATTGAAAGTAGTAGGTATTTTACCAAACTTCTGAGAATCATCTACAACTTTTAACAAATCCGGAACCAAAACATCAAAGAGCACACGATAGACCTCCACCGGAATCCCATCCGGACCCGGACACTTATCATTCTTACTAGCAGATAAAACAGATTGAATCTCCACCAAAGTAACAGGTAGCATAAGTTCTTCATTTTCCAAATCTGAAATAGATGTGGGAAAAGACTCAACAATTTTCAAAATCTCCGGAAGATGAAGCATCTTAAATTCTCAAAATGCTGAACCCTAGCTTTTGCAATTGAACCAAAACCTTCCACTGTAATTCCATCATCTCCCTCAATTTTCCATATAGAGTTGATATTCTTTCGATGATTAGCAAATTTGTGAAAGAAATATGAATTGTCATCCCCACAAACTAGACAAATAGCCCTACCTTTTTGTCTAGCTTCCTGCTCACGAGCTAATAGAATACTTCTCCTACGGGATTCCAAATCAATAAGAGAAATCCTATCAGCCTCAGTGGAAAAACCAAAACCAGGCTTATTGAAAGAATCTGATATCCAACCTTCAATTTCCACTAAATCCTTAGTCTCCTGAGCCTTTTGCTTGACAGACCAAGCAATAGAAACTTCCTTGATAGTTTTTAGATTGGCCACAAAATGTGATATAGTAGATTCCAAAGGATTGTCCACATAAACATTCCAGGAAGCCTTAAGTAGATAAACAAAATCCTCGTTTAATAACCAATATGCATTAAACTTGAAGGGAGACCTAGGTTTAGGATTATTGGATAAAATATGTAGGAAAACAGGATGATGATCAGAATCCCCCCCACATCCTATCCATTGACGAAAATGCAGATCATGATCCAGAAAGTCAGCTGAGACCATAAGTCTATCCAAAAGCTTAGAAATACTTTCATTCCCAACTCTTCTATTGGACCAAGTAGGAGTTAAAACATGTGGAACAATATCCACAAGACCATAAGATTCCAATTTCTTAGAAAAGAAATCAGATAAACAATCCACCCGAGATTTTACTCCCCAAATTTCTGAACAACCTAAAGAGAAATTTAGGTCTCCCCCAAAAATCAATCGAACAGGTAAAAGACAGTCCATTGAAAGAAGATTGTTCCAAAACCTAACCCTATCCAAATAGGGCCCATATATATTCATAAAACATTAAACCTCCTTCATTTCAATAGAGTACAAGGATGCAGATAAACCAAAGTCCATCGCCCATGCATTTACCAAATTGAAAAGTCTTTTCCTCCATCCAATTAACAAACCTCCAGACTTCCCTTTGGCATCCGGTCAAATAAAAATCCATCCAGAAAGCAATGATTCCATCTCAGCAGCCAAATAGAGCCCATTACCCATAATCTCTTGTAAAAATAAAACATCAATGTTCTGATTTTCTACCAACCTACGGACAGCTAGTTTTTTAGGTAAACTAGCTAAACCCCGACAGTTTAGGGTTGTCACAATCATTGTGAAACCCTATAAAGGGATTTCACTGCTCTAAGTGCCCCAGAATGGTGTTCCAATTGAACATTAAGATCCTTCTCAAGTGGACAGAGAGATGCCCTATTGTTTGCATCCATAAAAAACAGGCTGAACCTTATTCAGAATACTCGACCCGCCAGTTTTGGCACAGGATATGAGATAGTAACCCTTGTCTTTATAATCCTTTATAGGAAAAACAAACCCTAATCCACCTAAAGAAGGAACAGTAAGTCTGGAATCTTCTGACTGAACCTCCAAAAGAGGCTCGTAAGATTTTAAATCTTTAAGCCCAGGAAAAGTAAAATTCTCTTTAAAACAAGGCCCATCCAAGTTCATAGGTTTAAGAGCATCCAAAGAAAACTGTTCTTCGACATCCAGACCCAAATTTTTTTTTGGTAAAAAGTCATCCGCAGGAAGTGACAAATGGTTAGTTAAATCAGCAGAAACCAAATTTTGTACATTCTCATAAATCTGGTCTACAGACTCAAAACCAGGATGACTAGGAAAAACGGAACCATCCTCGAAAGGTTCAAGCCCTAAATTAACCAAACCCTCCTCAACATTAACTCCAATCGATCCCACAAAATTCTTCACCCGCCAGACAGATTTTACCACCCCACCCTATTTATGAAAAGACATACTGCAGTCAGCGGCTAAATGCCCATGTCGATGGCACCGAAGACATTTAAATGGAATCCCAACATAGTCCAAAGGCTGTTTAAAACTAGAATTACCCTTTGATATTAACAAATCAGCCACCAACCCTTTACTAATATCAATAAGGACTAAAATTTTCCCCAGACAACAGACCCTGGAATGTAAAAAGGATAAATCGACTTCAAGAAACGTTCCCAGAGAATTGCCAACCAGTTTAAAAAATCAAGGGACTAGAACTCAAACGGGAGATTCGACATTTTAACCCAGATAGGAAGTGTATCATACCTGTCGGTGCGTGGGTCAAATAAAAGAGTCCAACGCTTCAAAAGTAGACCAGATCCCTCCCATCTCCAAGAGCCAGAAATGATAGAAGTAGTATCCACAGCTTCATGAAATTTAAAATCAATCCAACCTCGGAGAAGAATAAACACCTATGGACAGTGCTATATAGTATCCATCCAGGAATCAATAACCCATTTTTTTAAGCTCGTCGCACTGCATTTTCTTCCACCAAAACGCCCAACAAGGGTATGCTCATTAGTCAATATGATATCATTCAGTTTTATACCAGCGCCTACCACCAAAAGGACTGGATCCATAACTTTTTTAATCACCTTTGCAACTCTTCGTCTCCCAAAACGAGGCTCAGAAACCAGAACCCTGGAACCCACCACTGGATTCACAAACTTCTGAGTATGAAGGTTAAACTCGTCGTATGAAAGCAAAATATCTGGAACAGGTATATCAAGACAGTCCTCCTTTGCATCCGATGCAAAACCAACATTACAAACCGACCCAGAATAGAATTGACCACAGTATTTACCCACAAAACCTAAATCCACACACTTCACAGAATGTACATTCCCAATATGCTCCACATTCAAACCTTGCACCTTATCATCCCGTTCTAACCCAAAATTCCCAATACTCACAGGTAGAGGCAAGGCATAATGTTCATCAAATTCATCACTAGATGAGAAATCCTCACTGCGGACAGGCAAAATCTCTGATGGAAATGCCAAACAGCCTCTTGGAGCCTTGATTGACTCATATAGTTTTGGCAGAGTATGTTCCAAAGCCTTCATGTCCCGAAGAGACATGGATACAACGTGGCACTCTAGCAATGAAGAAGGTATAGTTCAAAAATCACCGATAAAATGCCCGACAATTAGTTAGCAGCCAAGTTATTCGATCACCAAAAACCAAAAATCCACTCAAAACCAGCAATGTAAAACCTTCTAGATCTAATAACGCCGCTAAAAATCCTTCAACTATCAGGTAAAACCCCGAACAAAGCTCCAAACTCTAACAAAATCCAAATCTGACAGCTTAATAAAGGATGCATTACTTTATTATACACCTGTTCGGAGCGAAATCCAAGTGTTCCTGCCTCCATTTAAAGTGCAGAGCCACCTGTCGACTATCATCCTTCTGACGACCATGCAAATCACAGACACATATAAACATACAATCGTCAATTAATACAGCCCTAAAGGACAATTAAATCCCAACTCGATCCTCCAGGAGTATGTTCATATCACCGGTGACGATGAGTTCGCCACGAAACCTGATGTGTTCGCTCCAAGAAGTACGACAACCACTCTTCAAACGACAAAATGACAAAACACAACTTATAACACAACCACTCTTCAAATGACAAAACAATCTTGTGTAGTTTTTTTTTAATATTGCTTTTTTCATCATTCTTGTTTATGGCCTTGATTTTTTACAATTGGACAATTTGTTTGAATTGAGTTTTTATGTAATAGAATATTGTTTGTTTCCAATTTTTCTATATTTTTTTTCATCATCCTTCCTTATAGGCTTGATTTTTTAAGATTTGGCAATTGCGTTTTATATAATAGAACATGTAGATGACAGTTTCCACTTTTGATAATCTCTTTTGTTTTAAGATATCACAATGTAATTAACCCTTCACTTCACCCAATCTTCATACACTACACTAAATCTTGAAGATTTCTTTTATTTTTTTAAATTTCATTTTGAAGAATATGCCAGATTGCTTATACAATGTTTAAGTTCCTTTATACGTTCTGTGTATATAATGATCAATTAGATTAAGGCAACAATACTTCTTTTTTATACTTGTGGATATTCTAAACCTATTGTAATTCTATATTTGAGCATAAATTTTAACGTCAAATCAATGTTAGTGTTATTGGAATAATAATGGAAATAAGTTCATTTAAAGTTGGTCTAATTATGTTGGTATTCTGACATTGAGTCAAAGGCGCTGATCAAATGTTGGTTATCTGATGGCTTGTTAGGGCCCATGGTGGTGGAAGGGGATCTGGAAATTGAATCCCTCTTTCGACAAGCACAACACAAGAGACAAGAGACACAAAGAATTTTCCTCACGGAAACCATAAAGGATAAAACCCCACAACTTCCTTAGAGATAGAATCAGAACCAAAAGGTAAAACCGGAAAACAGTAAGATGATCTCCCAACAGCAGCAGTCTCTCTCTCTCACACTGAGAGAGATTCTCCTCTCTCACTCATGCGCCCCGATGAGTGAGTGTGAGTTTTGAAAGTGAGATAAATAGAGAGGCTCACTCTCTATTTATATTCTTTCGTTGACTTGAAGTGCACTCCAACATGTCGGCCTCACTTAACAATTACTTACTAGAGCTGACATCTCTAGGAGTGTCTAATAACCCTAGCGCCCCACCACTTGTGGGGAATTTGCCTCCTTCGACCAATAGGAGGGTAACACAATGGTGGGGACTATTTCCCCGACTTACAATGAATCACCTAGGGTTGACTTCACTGGGATAGTCTAATAACCCAAGGGCCCCATAACTGTGGGGATGTTAACCCTTGACCAATAGGAGGGTTACCCACAATGACTTGACATGAATTTCTCATTATAGAAACTTTTTGGAATAAACATCGGGATATGACATGACTCAAGTACATTACAATACATCCCGGAATGAACATCGGGTTACAATAGATAAGAAATACAAGTGAATACATTCTGAAGTTACAATTACATCAACACTCCCTCTTAACTAGGAAGGTATTCTCTCGACACAATTTATCAGCACAAGTCTTCTTCTCTGTATCATTTGGTTCATCATCAAGTCCTCGTCATCTTCAAGTCATCTTCATCTGTAAGTCATCTTCATTTGGATCTGGATCATCACTTGATCTGGATCATCATCACTGAATCTAGATCATCACTCGATCTGGATCATCATCACTGGATCTAGATCATCACTCGATCTGGATCATCATCACTGAATATAGATCATCACTCGATCTGGATCATCACTAAATCTATATCATCACTCGATCTAGATCATCACTGGATCTAGATCATCACACGATTTGGATCATCACTGAATCTAGATCATCACTCGATCTGGATCATCACTGGATCTAGATCATCACTCGATCTGGATCATCACTAGGCATCATCACTGGATCTGTATCATCACTCGATATGGATCAACACTACTGGATCATCATCACTAGATCTGGATCATCACTCAATATGGATCATCACTGGCCATCATCATTACTGGATCTAGATCCTCACTCGATCTGGATTAGTACCACGGGTGCTATCTCATGATTCTTCTCGTCATAGGAAGTTCTACAGAGCCATCCTTTTTCATGCTGGTTGTAGGCCTAGCCTCCATGTAGGTATTCTTCAGCACTTATATCTGACACTAAGTCAGAATGGCCCGCCCAACACTTACATCTGACCTACTCGTAAAAAAGGCACACCCAACACTCACATCTGATCATGTAGGAACCAATCCTATAATCATATCAGAAAGGCCCAACAGTCACATTCACCAGCATGATAGGAACTCAAACTTTTATCATCTGTGAAATGGCTCAGCACTTACAACCACCAGCATGATAGGAACCCAAACTACTATCATGTGTGGAAAGGCACATCACTCACATCCACCAGCATGGTGGGAACTCAAACTACTACCACATGTGGAAAGGCTCAACACTTACAATCACCAGCATGGTAGGAACTCAAACTACTACCATCTATGAAAAGGCATAGCACTTATAGTCACCAGCATGATAGGAACCCAAACTACTATCATATATGAAATGGCTTAGCACTTAGAACCACCAGCATGATAGGAACCCAAACTACTATCATCTGTGGAAAGGCCACTGCACTTACATCTGAGTACGTGGGAACACATCCCTTAGTCACATCATAAAGGCTCTCAGTCCTAGACTGAGGATCCCTGGTACCTCACCAGGTAGCTCCATTCAAAGAATGGCGGTAGCCCTTATATCTGACACTAAGTCAGAATGGATTAGCACTCATATATGACATGGGAGGAACCTAATCCTTTAGCCATGACAGAATGGCTTCAGCCCTTACATCTGATCAAGTGGGAACACATCCCTTTGTCACATCAGAATGGCCATGCACTCATATTTGATCATGTGAGAACAAATCTCACGGTCATATCAGAACGACCCTCAGTCATAAACTGAGTTTTCCTGGTACCTCACCAGGCAGCTCCATTCCAAGAATGGAAATAGCCCTTATATTTGATCATGTAGGAACCTAGATCTTTTTCAGTCACTCCCTCTGAAGCAGAGCGTCATACTCCCTCTGTCTTCCATACTCTATGCACTGAACATTCTATATTGGAGTGACAAGTAGCTTCCTATGATACTAATATTCTATGTGACCATCTAGTGTATAGACTTGTATCTTCAACATTGTAGCAAAGGTTAATATCTTCATCAAGCTCATGATATATGTGTTTAAACTCTTACTGCCTGCAAATGTCTCTTCGTAGTCTAGGCCTTCTTTTCGTGAGAGGCCTCATGCTATGAATCTTGCCTTGTACATTGTTTCCATCTACTGCATGATGGAACTGCAAAATTCTCTTCATGTGTCGATACTGCATCCTAGACATCATTCTTCTTGAACTGGTATTCCCTTTCTTCTTGGTTACTTCTTCATAGCTTGAATGTTCTGCATCAATGATGTCGCTGCATTCGTCATATTTTTCTTCATCTTGAACTGTTGTCACTTGTTTTTCGGAACAAGTCTCATCCTTCTTTGCTTGTAGGTGATTATGTATGCGATCTTTCCTACAAGTAAAATGCATTTGTATGGTTAGAAACATTTCATAAGGAATATTCATACTGGAAAATTCTTAGGCATAAATATATGATCATGCAACTACTTTAGCCAATACAACATTCATCCATGTATCACAGAAACGTTTCTAGATGCCTTCCATCTCTACTAGGACAACATTGAGATTGTGCACTAATCCAA
>LPNX010025437.1:14444-54151 GCA_001517045.1 Pseudotsuga menziesii | reverse complement strand
AATCATTCTCTTCTTTTCAGTCCTTTGATGGTCCTAGTATTCAGATGGGCAATAACAGTAAAATCCAAACCAAAGGGAAGGGCTCTATCCAACTTGAACACAGAAGGTTCAAAGATGTGTTGTTTGTTCCCTCCCTAGCTTCAAACCTGTTATCTGTCTATCAGATGACCCATACTGGATCTCCAAAGCGAGTGATCTTTGGTCCTGACTCAATGGAGATCACAGATATCTCTACTGGGAGCATCATAGCAAAGGGTATTGCGAATCATGCTTCAAGAGCATATGAGTTCTCACATTTCATACCTCCTTCAGAACCAGTGCACTCTCAGCAGCCACCTACAAGGGAAGGTAAAACCATTGCATCTACTTCTTTTACAACTTCTACTAGTATTGCAGATCCATCTATATAAGTTTATGACATTAAGATTCAGGGTGACTCAGATCTAGATTCAATCCCTACTTCCAAACTGGAAGCTAGGAAGATGACTGGAAACTCAACGGACACTCAGAAAGGAAAGACTCTTGCACTATGCCATACTATTTTTCCTCCTTCAGAGAGATGTAATAGACTTCCTGTAAGATGCAATATGGCAAGGGATCAGTCTTACTGCATTCAGAAGAATGGATATGATCATACACCTCTTCATTCAGCAAGAGACACAAGTTACATTCCTCCTTCCTTCCATCATCAGTTTTGGAGAAAAAGGAGAAGTCTACATGCCAGGCCCCAGGATACCTGTGCACAGCACACCATGCATGCTGCTTCACTACCTCACAGAGATGAAGATTGCAGCAACATATTTTCAAGTTTTTCAAACTTGAGACATGATTCTACCTGCTTAGATAGAAGGAGGGATTTTTTCCCATGTGGTTTTTGCCTTAGCTTCTTGTATTAAGCACTTACTTTATTTTACTTGATGTAATGGGTGACCTATGGTCTTAGTTACCAGGGCCCACAGTTTGTCCAAGTTAGCATTCAGGGGGGGTGTTAGGATTATTAATCCTCCCTTGTCCAAATTTGGTCATATGTCTAAATCGAGAGTCATGTCTAAATCGGGAGTCCATCCAGTCTATTTATAGTCATTAGCACCATTGGGTA
This sequence comes from Pseudotsuga menziesii, assembly GCA_001517045.1. NCBI lineage: Eukaryota > Viridiplantae > Streptophyta > Pinopsida > Pinales > Pinaceae > Pseudotsuga > Pseudotsuga menziesii. Next base: position 53,052 of record LPNX010025437.1, on the reverse strand, counting down.
AACTTGACCTAATTGGGGCACATGTTTTAGTTACCAAAGTGTGGGGAACACTAATTGAGGCTCACTTCCACTTATTGCACTTGATTGCATAATTTTAGGAGTCTCCTAGATCAATCCCTACAATTTAGGAAGCAACTGGGAGTGCCAAAACCAACCACGGTCAATTCACTTCAGTTGATGACTAGTCAAGCCAAGTTAGGAGTCAGTTACATTCAGTTCTAGCCCTCTACATTCAGATAGCACTAGGTTTAATTGATTTCACACATGTGGGGTGATTTTATCACCTACCACAGTTAGTTAACCATTAGTCAACACTAAATGTAACACTTGGTTGTGTTTTAAAGCTCCTATGAACTTCGGTTATGATTTAGACAAGGACAGTTAACTACTGGGTCCTCCAATAGTGATTTAGACAAAGTCTTGGTTACCTACAGTCAAGTAGAGTCTAATCAATTCAAACTTCCTCATGTGGATTCGAATTACTTGTGGCTATTAAAGCCATTTTACATTATTGTAATTATCATCTGAATTACTTTTTGATTAATGAAAGCATTCACAGCTGCAAGCCTTTTGCACTGTTTCATTCATCAATTGCTAAGTAAATTGTGAGATCTTCTTTGTGAGTTGTGTATTTGTCTACAGATCTATATGCTCAAATTTACATCCCAAGCTATAGAAATTCTCCCCAGGTATCATGTTTATGGATGAATTATGGAAGAGGCTGGAACCCTAACTTGGAGGGATCATAGCTCCCAAAATATAGCGAATCCAAGACTTATATTTGGAAATAGTATTCATCTGGATTTTATATTCGGTCCCTGCGAGTTTCAGCTCCTAAACCTTCGCCAATATCGGGATATAGTGAATGTACCAAAACTTAGCAGTTTTAGCATTTAGGGTTTTTCTAGCTCGGGCTCAAACTAGGTTTTGACTTTCCCAGAGTTTCACCCAACCAAATTTCTTGATCCAGGTCTCTAAACTTCGATTTTGATGAGGAGAAAAATCCTATGCTGGGCTCACTCAAAAATTCCTCTTTTGTAGAAATCCCTAATTTCCACATCGAAAACTGAAAATGCTCGGAATCGAATTCCACTTCGACAGAAAGATGCGCCCTTCAATGGAGAGTCGGCCTAGCATACTTTTGCTGATGGATTGTGGAGAGAGACCCAAAAAGTAAGAATCCCTAGCTTCTACAGCTACACAATGTCTTCTTCTCAGGTTAGCTTTGATACCATGTTAGATTTTTATCATATAAGCTACCATTATGATCTTAGGATCTTTAACTGAGAGAATAACATGCACAGCAATAAAACACAAGCACAACACAAGAGACAAGAAACACAAAGAATTTTCCTCGGGGAAACCTTAAAGGAGAAAACCCCACAACTTCCTTAGAGATAGAATCAACACCAAAAGGTAAAATCGGAAAACAATAAGATGATCTCCCAACAACAGCAGTCTCTCTCTCTCACACTGAGAGAGCTTCTCCTCTCTCACTCATGTGCCCCAATGAGTGAGTGTGAGTGTTGCAAGTGAGATAAATAGAGAGGCTCACTGTCTATTTATATTCTTTCATTCACTTGAAGTGCACTCCAACATGTCAGCCTCACTTAACAATTACTTACTAGAGCCGACATCTCTAGGAGTGTCTAATAACCCTAGTGCCCCACCACTTGTGGGGACTTTGCCTCCTCCGACCAATAGGAGGGTAACAAAATGGTGGGGACTATTGCCCCAAATTACAATGAATCACATAGGGTCGACTTCACTAGGATAGTTTAATAACCCAAGGGCCCCATAACTGTGGTGACTTTAACCCTTAACCAATAGTAGGGTTACCCACAATGACTTGACATGACTTTCTCATTATAGAAACTTCCCGGAATAAACATCGGGATATGACATGACTCAAGTAAATTACAATACATCCCTAAATGAACATCGGGTTACAATAGATAAGAAATACAAGTGAATACATTCCGAAGTTACAATTACATCAACAAGCTTGAGTACCATTAGATTGAGGGAAGCTGAAACATGAAAATTATATGGAGAATTTTTTTATATTGATATCCATACCAATGCACGAGGAATATTTTTTTAGGATACAATATAAACATTTAGCTTCAATGATGTATGTTTTTCCAAATATTAAGATGTCATCTAAAAAAGGATTTGTGTGATGAGTAGGGATTGAAATTCTTTTATCCCTTTCAAGTTCCCAAGGATTTGTGTGATGAGTAGGGATTGAAATTCTTTTATCCCTTTCAATTTCCCAATATATTATTGATGTTTTATATGATTAGTTAAAGCATCAACAACAATAATAAAAAATAGAGGTGATTGGGGGCATCCTTGACATAGAAACCTAGAGGGGTGGAAGAATGATGACACTAGGCCATTTATGAGGAATGTGAAGGAAACACTTTGATAGCAATAATAAATCTAGTTTATGAAAAGGTGGGGGGATAATCCCACTTGGGTAAGTGATCGAAGTGGATCCCCGTGGCCTCCTACCTCTTCCACTGAAACAAGATTTATCTATCTTCTTGGAAATTTTATACGGTTTTTCACGTCCAAACTTTTAGGGCATTTTTGTGGCCCCAAATGGTCCTAGAGTGGTTACAAACAACTAGGCCAACCGAAATTTGTTCTTCTCTTCGATGTATTTCCAACAAGATGTTATGCTCCCAAAATTGAGTATGTATGTGGAATTTGCACCTCTAGATAGTCGACGTGTCAACTAGACTTCTCAGGCCCACATTGCTTTTGTTACTTCACCTCCTAAGGTTAGGGTTTTGGATCTTTAAGGTTTTTGTCTCTTAGGGTTTCAAACTTTAGAGATAAACCAACACATCTCTCTTTAGAGATAAACTGACACCATTCTATCCAATTATATTTCTTTGCAATTTAGAAGTTTTTTTCATTTCATTCATTTAATATAATTTGGTTTTTATTGTATTACTGTATTCTCTGCAAAATATTTGTGTGTTTGTTTTTAGTTTATAGTGTCGTCTCATTTCATTATCCATATAATACAAATCAATGGTATCATAGCAATATGAACTTTGTTGTTTCTTAATGCATGTCCCTAACGAGATCTGAGTATTCAAAGTTGGGTCTTGAACTTATTGATCTTGAGGAAGACCACTCTTGCCAGTCCAAGAAGCCTTGCATGATAGAACAAAAGAGAGATTACATAGCATGATATCCTAATAAGTTATTGTATTAAGGAATCCTTCACACAACATAGGAATGAGATGATGGATAATTTCACCTAGATCCTTTGACAAATGTCAATGCGCCGAATACACCTTCAACTAGCATCCATTTCGAAGGTGTAACACCTTTCAAGGTACAAGTTAAATTTGACATTCCTTTACTTGAGGCCAAATATATGCAAATTTTTTATTTTTCGTGTCATTTTCCCACCCCCATTTCAAGTCACTTTCTCAATGTTTAATGCCCAACCCAATAAACATTTCTTCTATAGATGAATTGAGTTCTCATAAACAAATTGTACATGAAACAATAGAAAAAATCACTAATATAGGAAACATAAATTTACTGACAACCACACACACGAAAAATTTCAGACATCATATTTTTGGCAAATTGCCTAGGAAAAACTTGTTTGAGAAAGAGTAATTTTATTTCTTCAGTAGAATAATGCAACAACATAATACAACTTATATCCACCAATCAGAAAAATTCCAGCCTCGATTTCTGTGCCAAACAATCTTGAAATTTGTGCCAAATCTTCTAAAAAATTGTGCTGAAGTATTGTATGGACAAACTGAAAAGTTTAGTCCATTATTCCTCAAATTGCATGCTTAATTACTGTTTGAATGCATTGGTTTATGATCCTTCTATCTCATCAATAAATACACCTCTAATTTCATGCCCACTATGCCTCGAAATTCGTTCCAACTACAGTAAAATCATACGTACTGACATAATTGTATAGAATTGTACAGACTATATGGAATGCCAAAATCCTGCTCCTAAAAAATCGTGCCACCAGCTTTGGAATTCCTGCAGTTGTACTTTCACCTCCATTTTCATGCTACTATACACTATTTAATTTATTGGGAATGTGTGCCAGTTTCTGTCTCTACTGCTCCTTCTCCTCTTCTCAAGGAATTGACTTGCTCTCTCAAATTTTCTCTGCAACTTTCTTGGTGAGAAAATGAGGAATGGGGTGCCTTTATTATTGTTTTCCTTGTATTTTCATTTCACCTTCTTAGGGTAGCTGAAAGGTCACTAGATCAAGGACCCACATTTGATCTATTTTTTTCTCATTAATGGATGGGAAAATCACTTTTCTCTACATCAAATATTTTCCCTCTCAACTCCACTTAAATTTATTTAAAAAGTCACTTTATTCTCTAAAGTGCATTAATTACTCATCTCAAGTAATGAATACAAGGGTCATGTAACTTGTCCCCTTTTTAGTGACTAAGGCACAAAGTCACTAGGGGAACACTTCCCTAGGTACAAAAATTCAACACTCCCTCTTACCTAGGAAGATGTTCTTCATTACTCCCAACTTATCCTTGAAGAAGACAAATTGCTTCTCCACCAAATTTGGTAATCTGCTCATGTGCTTCTCACACAATGTAAGAATTCCCACCCGTTCCAAACTCCTCCCTCGAAAGGTCAAATTTAATGTCTCTTCATGTTAGGCATCATTGCATGAAGGACATCCTGAGCCGCAACACTCACCACTTCGACTTCCCATGGGAATTATTTCTGGATTGTCCTCCACTAGAATCACACTCTAGTCTCACACTATCCACTGTAGAATATCCCTCTGTCTTTTGAAGTTGTCCCTCTACAGAACATGTACTTTACACTGGTGCCTCATGTCGATAAGTCCTATATCGGTCATCCATCATTGAAAAGTCATAGCAAATGACTTATCTCCTGCCAACAATGGAAGAGGTAGCCTCTCGCGTACTCCCCTGAATCGAATACTAGATACCTGGCACTACTACAATATTTAGAACACGTCGCTCTCCTCTCTAAAATAAGGACTGAATACTTGACTCCACATTAATCCTTGGAGATTCACACACTCTTTCTGTCTCATACTTTGGGGCCTGTCATCCACCCAGATCCTTCAGATGTAGGATGACCACGCACCACATACTCTCCATCTCTCCAATGACCAATCAACATTGGATCAACCAGATCCACTACCACTGGGTGGATAAATATGTGTTCACTCTTGAACACCACTGCATACCTTGCACCCTCTAAGGTTGGATTGGAGAGTGTTCTATATGTCAAACCTAGAATAAAGAGCACTCCTGATACCTCCAGAATATCTCCAAAATCTAGCCGAAATCACACTCGTCCCATCTCTCTAACTGCATAAACTGTGCCCTCTCCGTCCTGTATGAGAAACTATGGAATAGTCTCTAAAGTGAGGAATGCACCTCAGATCCTATTCATGTGCTCACAATATGAACTCTCAACTATCCACTTCCTTGCATCAGTAGGTATACTACTTCTGACAAGAGAGAATTATTTCTTAAACTTTGCAGCATAACTCTTGATATTTTCTGTAGCTGCAACCTACTCCTAATTCTCCTACTTTCCCCTCTTCTTATTAGTACATTGGCCAACATAATGGCCAAATGCATTGCATTCATAATTCTTGACTCTTATTAGGTCCTTCTTCTTTTCACCTCTTTTCTTATTATCCCCTCCCTTAGGGCCCTTCTTGGACTTATTTCCTGTAGATGACAAGGAAACATTATCTTATCCTCCTTACCATTTCATGAGATACCTTGCACAAGACCTCCACGGGTCGCCTCCTGCATGAAATCATCCCATAGTCTATCCCAAGAAGGCAAGTTCTCCCTGGAAACTATAGCCTCCACAAAAATAGGTCGTGGATTTGTCACACCATTCATAGTTTTCCTCACTAGATCACTGTCATCTACCTTCTCCCCAACTATTGGAAGCTCATCTCTCACTTGATATATCCTGGTAAAGTAAGAAGCTATATTTTTAGATGTATCCATCCTTATTCTCTTCAAATTCTCTCATAGTACCATTTTTTGATTCTCATTCGAACTCTGGTATAAGATGGTCAAATCATCCCACATCTTATGGGAACGATCTTTGCTTGAAATATGTGGGATAACATGGTCTTTAACTGCATCTAGAATGATCATTATAGATTTTATGTCCTTTTTGTTGAATATAGCAAGTGCTTGTGCATCGGTGGAAGCTAGAAATTGAATTGGATTTGCTTGTGTACTATGAACAACTTCTTCCCAAAGTTCACTTTCCTCCAATATAAGCACTATCCTAGCCTTCCATGGAACAAAATCCCCATCCCTATCAAGCCTATCCTCCAACCTTAATGCAATAGCCATTTGTAATGCAAATTTAAAATCCAACAAAGGTTTTTCACTGACAAAAGAAGACCCATTGAATATTTGAAAATTCACAAATATGATTTATGTCCCTTTCTTCACTCAGCTCTGATACCATGTTAATTTTATTTTTCATTTTCCCACCCCGGTTTCAGGTCACTTTCTCAATGTTTAATGCACAACCCAATAAAATTTTTGTTGTAGGTGAATTGACTTCTCATAAAAAAATTGTACATGAAACACTGGAAAAATTCACTAATCTAGGAACAAAAATTTACTAACAGTCACACATAGGAAAAATTTCAGACATCAAGTTTCTAGCAAATTGCCCAAGAAAAACGCACAAGGGGAAAACCTGTTTGAGAGAGTAATTTTATTTATTCAATAAAGAATGCAACAAAAAAATACAACTTATCTCAACCTATCAGACAAATTCCAACCTCAATTTATGTGCCAAACAATGTTAAAATCTGTGCCAAATCTTCTTGAAAATCGTGCTGAAGTACTGTACGGGCAGACTGAATATTGCAGCCATTTATTCCTTGAATTATATTATGAAGTACTGTCTGAATTCCTCGGTTTTTGTGCATGATACCTTATCAATAAATGCACCTCAAATTTTATTCCCACTCTTCCTCGAAATTCACGCCAACTACATTAAAATCATGCAGACTGTACGTAATTGTACGTGTTGTACGGAATGTCAAAATCTCACTCCTCGAAAATCATGCCATCTTCCTAGGAACTTGAGCTCATGTACTTTCACCTTGATTTTCATGCAGGTCTACAATATTTCACTTCCTGGCAATGCATGTGACAATGTCTCTCTTTATTGCTCCTCCTCTTCTCAAGGACTTGACTTGCTCTCTCAAATTTTCTCTCCAACTCTCTTGGTGAGAAAATGAGAAATGGGGTGCCCTTTTTATTGTTTCCCTTGTTTTTTCATTTCACCTTCCTAGGGTAGCTGAAAGGTCACTAGATTAAGGGCCCACATTTTATCTAGTGTTTTCTCATCAATGGATGAGAAAAATCACTTTTTTGTCCATTAAATATTTTCCCTCCCAAATCCACTTAAATTTATTTAAAAATTCACTTTATTCTCTAAAGTGCATTAATTACTCATCTCAAGTAATTAATAAAAGGTTCATGTAACTTGTCCTCTTTTTAGTGACTAAGGCACAAATTCACTATGGAAACACTTCCCTAGGTACAAAAATTCAACACTCCCTCTTACCTAGGAAGATGTTCTCCCTCACTTCCAACTTACCCTTGAAGAAGATAAGCTGCTTCTCCACCAAAGCTGGTAATCTGCTAATGTGCTTATCACATAATGTAAGAATTCCCACCCTTTATAAAATACTCTATTGAAAGGTCAAATTAAATTACTCTTCATGTTAGGCATTATTACATGAAAGACATCCTGAGGTGCAACACTCACCACTTTGGCTTCCCGCAGGAAGTATTTCTGGCTTGTCCTCCACAAGAATCACACTCTAGTCTCACATTGTCCACTATAGAATCTCTCTATGTCTCTGGAACTTGTCCCTCTACAGAACCTGTACTATGCATCGATGCCTCATGTCGAGAAGTATCATCTCGTAGATCCATTAGTGACAAGTCATACCAGCTAACTCTCTTGCCAACACTGGAAGAAGTAGCCTCTCACGCACTCCTCTGAATCGAAGAATCGATACCTAGCACTGCTGCAGTCTTTGGAACATCTCACTCTCCTCTCTGAACTAAGGACTATGTACTCGGTGCCACATAAATCCTTGGATCTTCACACTCTTTGTTTGTCTTAGAATTTGATCATGTCATCCACCTAGATCCTCCAGATGTAGGCTGAACACACACCACATACTCTCCATCTCTCCGATGACCAACCAACACTAGATCAACAAGATCCACTCCCACTAGGTAGATAAATATGTGTTCAATATTGAACACCTTTGCATACCCTACACCCTCCAAGGCTGGATTGGAGAGTGTGCCATCTCTTAGCCCTAGAACAAAGAGCACTCCTGATACTTCCAGAATCTCTCCAAAATCTAGCTGGAATCATACTCTTCCCATCTCTCTAACTTCATAAAATGTTCCCTCTCCATCCTGTCGGAGCTTCTCTACAATAGCCTCTAAAGTGAGGAATGCATATCACATCCCACTCATGTGCTCACAATACACACTCCCAACTATGAACTTCCATGCATCCATATGTCTACTACTGCCTTAAATCGAAACAACTGTGACAAGAGGGAATTATAACTTGAACTTTGCAACATAAATATCAATCTGTACTATAGCTACAACATGTTCCTCCTTCTTTCCTCCTTTCTTTTTATAACATTGGCCAACATAATGGTCAAATGCATTGCATGCATAACACCTGAATTTTCTTAGGTGCTTCTTATGTTCACCTCTTTGTTGCTTATCCCCTCTCTTAGGGACCTTCTTGGACTTCTTGCTTGTGGTTGACAAGGAAACATTATATTCTTCCTCCTTACTGTTTGATGAGCTACCCTGCACAAGACCTCTACGAGCCTCATCCTACTTTGAAATCATCCCACAGTCTATCCCAAGAAGGCAAGTTATCCTTGGAAACTATATCCTCCACAAAAATAGTCCATGGCTTTGTGACGCCATTCACAACTGTCCTCACTATCTCACTTCCATCTACCTTCTCCCCAACAACTGCAATATCGTCTCTCACCTCAGATATCCTTGTAAGGTAAGAAGCTACATTTTCATATGTATCCATCCTTATGCTCTTCAACTTCTCCTGCACTACTATTTTTGAATATCATTTGAAATCTGGTATAAGATGGTCAAAGCATCCCACATATTATGGGCATGGTATTTTATTGAAATAGGTGGGATAACATGGTCTTTAACTTCATCTAGAATGATCCTTGATTTTATGTCCTTTTTATTGAAGGTAGAAATTGCCTGTGCATTGGTGGAATGTGGAACTTGATTTGGATTTTCTTGTGTACTATGAACCACTTCATCCCAAAGTTCATTTTCCTCCAATATAAGCACTATCCTATCCTTCCATGGGACAAAATTCCCAGCGCCATCAATCCCATCCTCCAACCTTAATGCAGTATCCATTTGCAATGCAAATTTAAAATCCAACAAATCTTGTTCACTAACAAAAGAAGATCCACTGACATTCTAAAAATTCACAAATATGATTTATGTCCCTTTCTTTAACTCAACTCTTATACCATGTTAATTTTCTGTGTCATTTTCCCACCCCGGTTTCAAGTCACTTTCTTAATGTTTAATGCCCAAACCAATATAAATTTCTATTGTATATGAATTGACTTGTCATAAACAAATTATACATGAAACACTGGAAAAATTCACTAATCTAGGAAATATAAATTTATCGACAGTCACACACAGGAACAATTCTAGTCATCATATTTTTGGCAAATTGCGGAGGAAAAGCTAACAAGGGGAAAACCTGTTTGAGAGAGAGTAATTTTGCTTCTTTAGTAAAATAATGCAACAACATAATACAACTTATCTCAACTAATCAAAAAAATTCCATCCTCCATTTTATGCTAAGAAGTCTTGAAATCTGTGCTAAATGTTAGCTGGAAATACGCACCTCCTGCGGACAGGAGCTGTTTCCCTAGATCTGAATGGTACAGGTCTAGAACAAAACAAAAAACAAAATGTTAAACTTCCCCTAGATCTAGTTAATTAATTGAATATAATGCCATAAAAATTCCCTTAAAGGTTGTCCTCGCTATTCTTGAATCTTTCTCCTCTGATACTGCAGAAGAACCTGTAAAATATGAAAGATAACAAGAGAAACGTGATAGCATACAATATAATAAACTAGATCTATGCTTGTGACCAAGGAATCAAACAATACATACACATGAAACAGTAAATATGGGAAAGAAAATACATTTTTCATTAGAAATGATTGCAGAGACTACAACCTTTATGCGTTGGTGTTGAGAGTTCCTTCCAATAGATCCTTGCCTCTAACTTCACTTTTCCTCCAATAGAGTCAAGAATTATTTTGACAGAGTTTGGGTATTCAACACAATTATTCTTCCTCTCTCCCATGGGGGATGAGCCACTATTTAAAGGCATGGGAAAATAGGTATGGTTGAGTATCTCATGGGTGAGGATATCATGGGTGAGGTGGAGAGAAGATCCAAAAATGAAGGATCTCGAGCTCCAGCTGGTCCTAAACCATAGGGATGAGGCTCCGCGGAGGAAAGCTTTGAGAAGCCTCTCGAAGCTTCCTTTTTTTCCTTTAAAACTCGAGCACCATGCTTTTGGTGAAGATAAAAAGTGGTGTTGAGGGGGTAACACCATTTTAATGAAGGGAAAGAGCGGTGGCACCTCCCTTTTCACATGTAAAAAGAGCGTTACCAGCTCAAAACAAGGAAAAATGCAAGGGGATAATTTTCTTCTTTCATTTCCCTAGGGAAAACTTTGAGGGATTGGAGTAGACAAGGGAATACCTATCTCATAACATGATGGTGATGAGATTTAGGTGTAACACTAAATATTCTTAGAAATTGTGCTAAAGTATTGTACGAACAAACAAAAAAATTCAGTCAATTCTTCCTCGAATTGCATGCTGAAATACAGTCTGAATTCCTTGGTTTACGTGCCTTCTATCTCAAAAATAAATACACCTCGAATTTTGTGCCCACTCTACATTCAAATTCACGCCAACCATAGTAAAATCATATAGACTGTATGGACTGTATGAAATTGTATGAACTGTACTAAATGTCAAAATCCTGCTCCTCGAAAATAGTGCCAACAACCTTGGAATTCATGGTGCTATACTTTCACCTCGATTTTTGTGTTGTTGTACAATATTTCACTGCTTGAGAATTCATGTCACCATCTCTCTCTGCTGCTCCTTCTCCTCTTCTCAAGGACTTGACTTTCTCTCTCAAATTTTCTTTCCAACTCTCTTGGCGAGAAAATGAGGAATGGGGTTCCTTTTTTATTGTCTTGCTTGTCTTTTAATTTCACCTTAATAGGGTAGCTGAAAGGCCACTAGATCAAGGAACCACATTTGATCTAGTGTTTTCTCATCAATGGATGAGAAAAATCACTTTTCTCTCCATTAAATATTTTCCCTCTCAACTCCACTTAAATTTATTTAAAAAGTCACTTTATTATCTAAAGTGCATTAATTACTCATCTCAAGTAATTAATACAAGGGTCTTGTAACTTGTCCCCTTTTTAGTGACTGAGTCACAAAGTCACTAGGGGAACACTTCCCTAGGTACACAAATTCAACACAAATGATTTGGAGAAATGGTTAAATGTGTTACAGGGTTATTACTCTGTTCAAAATTTTCCTAATAGAAAAATATCAACTTTGCACTCCTTAAGTCCCTCCCCCATGTCAATATTTGTGGGACATGTATTGCAAGAGGAATGTCCAAAATTTGTGCAAACCATACATTTCAAAACCCACTTGGTAATATTTTGTTGATGCCACCAAGGAGGAATTATACCATATCATAAATTATGATGATCATTACACAATATGGATAACTTGGTGCTAAGAGAGGGACCAGATGGTGCAAAATTTCACCAATATATTATATACCTTGTGCTCAAACATGGGTATCAAAGACTTCAAATGACATTTAGTCTATAACTATGACAATATCCTACACATACATACAAACATAAATGGATATCCTAGTAATCTCCTCTCTAGGATCCTCTTATCAGTGTGTTGTGAAAATCTAGCATAAACTCAAGAAGAAGGATAAGTTTGGGTATACAGACCAATCGTAGTAGAAGTATGGTAAAGGGGGTCCCTAACTCACATAAAAAAAGAAAAAAAGAAAGGATATACAAGCCCATGAAAACCAATCCAATCCGCAAGTAAATAAGGACATTGGAAAGTGGTGCAAGTTCCCCAAAAATCCCCTGGAACTTACATTGATGAATGTTGCTTGAAACAATAATTATTATCCGAAATGAAAGACTCAACAATGCACTCTATCTTGGATTGTAATTTATATTAATATAAAGGAAATCCAATCATTTACATGGAACATAGTGCCACCATCGCAACTGCAAAGCTCCAACCAGAAGAGCTAGAGGATCTAGAATAAGGGGAGCACGTCTCTCATTCATATATATGGTTGAAGTGGGATATGCTACATTTAATTGTCGACAACGATGACCAAAAGAACATGATCTTGGTAAAATTAATTAATGGGTTGAAGCTGTCGACAACACCACACCTGAAAAAATACATCATCAGTTGGTTAAGCCAGGGATGAGACACCCATGTCAGTTAGCAATGCCCCCAATCCTATGGTATTGATCCCTTCAAGGACAAGGTAATGTGTGATGTTTCCCCAATTAAATTTCATGGTGTTATTTTAGGACAACCATATATGTGGAAACAATATGATGTTTATGAGTCCAAGCCCCAAAGTGTCATTGTCAGTTTAGGATACCTATGCTACATGGTAACCTTGGTAGCTTAGATTACTAATATTCTCGATTTCAACAAAGCAATATGAAAAGGTAATCTCTCAGACTAGGAAATTTTTCCTCTTCATGGTTCAATTAGAAGTCACATGGAAGTTCATTGTGACAACAACAAACTCAATGTGACGTCTCTCTACACATGAAAATCAAGTGGGAAAGATTGTTGAGGAATAAAGAGATATATTTTCCTTGCTTAAACATGTGCCTTTACATAGCCATGTCAAACATTCAAATGATTTGATACTTGGTGCTTCTCTACCTAATGGACCAATATACAGATGCTCTCTTATAGAGAATGAGGAAATACAATTTCAAATTAAAGAGCTCATCCAAAAAGGCCACATTTGATCGAGATCCTCACCTTGTGGGAGCTCTAATTGTGTTGGTGTGGAATAAGAATGGGACCTTAATTGTCTTGGTATTGATTACCTAGTCTTGAAGAAAATCACCGTCAAGAACCAATACCTAGTTCCCTTGATCAATGATCTTTTGATAAGATTAATGGTGCTAGTTCCTTTACTAATATTGAGATGAAGTCAAGCTACTACTAGGTACCGATTGAGAAAACTGATCTATGGAAGATAACCTTCAAGTCTAAAGAAGTCCATTTTGAGTGGTTGGTCATACCTTTGGGTTTGACTAATGCTCCAAAAAAATTCATGAGGATGATGGATGATTCGAGGCCATTCACAAAATATTTTGTGGTTTTATATCTGGATGACATCCTAATCTTCAACAAAACTTGGGAGGAACATTTGCAACACATTCAGGAGATCTTGAGCACTCTTTGGAAACACAATTTATATGCCAATTTAGAGAAATGATTAGTTGACATGGAAATAATTCAATGTCTTAGATACATCATGGATGAACATGGGGTGTATGTGGACCCAACCAAAATCCAAGTCAGTCACTATTGGTTCACCCCAATAACTCTAACAGATCTCTGTAGCTTTCTGGGCCTCACTGAATTTTATCAAAGGTTTGTGTTGGGGTTCTCGCATATCGCTTGGCCCTCAAGATAAGTGACCAAAGGTGGAACCAAAGATATTTTTTCCTTGGGTGAGGCATAAAATAAAGAATTCAAGGATCTAAAACAATGCCTCTTCTCAACACCAATCCTTATTCTGTTAGACCTATAACATCCTTTAAATATTAAGACATATGCCTCAGACTATTCTATCATTGCATCCCTCACTTAGCATGGGCATCTGATGGCCTATCACAATGAGACTTTTATTTTTTTGTAGGTATTCCACCTATGACAAGTTGATGCACTCCATTATCTAGGTTTATCACCAATGGAAACACTACATCGTAGGAAAGGAGATGAAAATATACACTAATCACAATCTCCTGCAATTCATGTAAACACATAGAAAGTTACAAAATGATTCCCATCAAAAGTGGCCCACATAACTGCAACAGTTCCATATGAACATCAAGTACAAGTAGGGTAGAACTAATCGAGTTGTATATTTCCTCAACCGAACTCATTTTTTGCATCGACTATTGTGCTCAGATCTTATGAGAATGAAACCTCTGGGTGGCTCTAATTATATGATATTGACCCAGACTTTGTTGTTACCTATTAATAATTGCACATAGGAAGAGCAGTCTCAAACTTTCATATATAGGATAAAATTTTATTCCATCTAGGCCATCTTTGTGTCCCTTCATGGAAGCATGAGAATATGATTTGGGAGGTGCATTATATTTGAGTGGAAAGACACTTCAACATAAAGACAAGATCAGAGGTATTATAGAATCATTTCTACTCGCCAAAACTCCGACAATATCTCATAAGGTATATCAGATCGTGCATTGCTTGTTCCATTCCAAAATTTCCATCAAGAATCATGGGTTTTACACCATTTTCCTACCCTATATAGATTGAGGGTGTATGTATCAATGGACTACATATTTGGTATACATTCAACCAAGCTTGGAAATTCCTAAGTATTTGTGGTTATTGATCGGTTATCTAAGATGGAAGTTTTAACTCCTTGTTAGAAGAGAATCATAACTAAAGCCATTGATAAGCTATTATTCGAATGTGTTTGGGTTCATTTTTTCCTCCCACGAACCATTATCTTAGACCATGAAAATAGTTTCTTGAGTACCTTATGGTCCAGCCTATGGTCAATGACGAATACCAAGCTCACCAAATTGATTTCCTTCCACCCCAAGACCGATGGCCTGATAGAGGTAGTCAACATGATGACTGTGCATACCCTAAGGATGTACAACTCCAAACATCCATGCACATGGGATGAGAGGATTAATTATGTTCAACATAACTACAACATATCCTTCCATATCTCTATCAGCCACATCCCTTTTCAGGTGTGTTTTGGGTTCAACCATTATCCCCAATTGACGTAGGGCTTTCCATTATAGATACATAGGAATAAACTTCCCATGCTCAAGATAAGGCTTATTGAGAAACCAAATTTGTTAAAAAAATCCATCACATCCAACAATAAGTTCAAGATATTTAACATAAAGCCAATGCTAAGTACAATCAGTTCCACAATCAACATCAGGTTCCACACAAGTTTCAGAGGGAGATAACGTATGGTTACGATTGTAAAAAGAGTGCCTTGTAGGACCCCATCACAATCTTTTCCCACATCAATATGGAACTTACACCATCACCAAGGCTACATGGCAAGAATTATTTGGAATTAAGTATTTTCTCATTTCTTGTCATGCACCTAGTCTTTAATGTGGAGCTCATTTGACCATTTTTCCACCTCTATTAGACACCCTAGAGGTAGATGAGCACTTGTCACCAACATAATTCAACCTTGTATACTTGGAGTAGGATACAGTTGATCAAATCATGGATACATAGATTAAATGAAATTTCTAATAGAACATACATTTCTATTAGGTAATCAAAGCATGACAATTGCTTCACAAAGGAAAGTGGCTCACTAAGAGCCAAATTCAACAGAAGTTCCCTCATATGATGAGGGAACTTTATATGATGGATATAATTTATTCCTAATGGGGGAGGAAATATCAAGGTGGATATAATTGACCACCCACCTCTTCACTGTTTCAATGGTTCTCCATCTTCTTGGCAATTTTCTATGGTTTTTCAGGTCCCAAACTTATGGGGCCTTTTTGAGGCCCTAAACGATCCTAGAGTGATTACTAACATATAAAAAAATATAAAGTTTTTCTTATATTTGAGATATTTCTAATGGGATATCATGCACCAAAAACACAAATTTCATGTGGAAGTTACGCCCTTGGGAAATTGATGCATCAACTAGAATCTTGGGGGCCCACATTGCTTCTGTTGCATTACTTCCTAAGGTTAGGGTTTTGTATCGTTTGGGTTTTTCCTTTCACACTTTATGTTAAAAAGGAACTTTGGATTCTTCTAATGGATCATCTTGTGAATGTGCAACTGACACATATTTCTTCATAGATAAGCTGTCACCATTCTAGCTAGTTGTATTACTTTGCAGTTTATAGTGTTTCTTCATTTCATTCATTTAATAGAATATGGGTTTTAATGTATTACTGTGGTATATACAACATATTTGTGTGTTTGTTTTCAATTTATATTGACTTCCTCATTTCATTCTCTAAATAATTTAGATGAGTGAGTATGAGCCTTAAATAAAGCCGGTTAACTCTGTTGAATGTCTTAGAGAAATAATTTTTTAACATCAAGGTAGGGTGAGACTTGGATTTGATAAAGTGCAAGGACTCTTGAGAAATTCCAATAACATCATGTATATTTATTTGATTTATAAACCCAAATTGTTGCAAGAAAATTTTGGTTGAAAGGATAGGATTGAGTCTACAGGATAAGAACTTGGAGATGAGTTTTTAAATGGAATTATAGAGAGATATGGGGTGACAATGGTTAAATTATGAAGTAATATTAGTATTGGGAATATACACAATAAAATTAAAGTTGAAAAGGGTGTATCTTACTATATGAGCACAATTATTCAATAACTATAGTAAGGTACTCCACCAATAGGTCTGAGAAACCAATGGAGAAATCTGATGTACATTCATTAGATCCTACAGATTTGCAAGGTTTAGAATATAGAAGGGATGAGTGGCCTCCCTGAAGGAGAGAATATGTGTTTTTTGTAGAGATTTGTTAGAATTTTTATTGTTATACAAGATCCTAAAATTTTTTATCATTATAACATGAACACCATAAGCAAAGGATCACAGAAATAAAGAACGCAAAGATTTATCCTGGGAAACACTTATGGGGGATAAAAACCAACAAAAATTCCTTGATATAGAATTGAACCAAGTACAGTGTAATACCATTCCTGAATTAGACTCTCTCTCTCTCTCTCTCTCTCTCTCGTGCAATGCTTGAGTGATAAGTGTGTACAAAAATGACGGAGGGAGCCTCCCTATTTATATTCTTCAGTTGTGTGACCTTTTGGTCCAACAAGGCTGACTTCTGGACCTTATTGGGTCGACCTCTCATAGGGAAACTCAAAATAAAATTTATATAATACTTTTGTGGTTGCTATTTCCTTGATTTAGAACAAAGGTTTTACCTCATGACTTTTACATGACCAATTACATTTAGGACATCTCCGAGTGGAGGAATAACATATCCGAAGTAGGAATACAATAAAATTACAATACAATATCTTTTGAAGTTACATTTATTTCAACACTCCCTCTTAACAAGGACGATATTCTACATCATCAGCAACAACCACAACAATAACTGTACAATTGTCTGGTGAATCTATATGTCATCGGAATTTTTGTAACAACAATATCATATGCATCATATTCATCACATAACATCATTTTTATCGAACATCGTCATCACAAAACATCATCATCATGGAACAACATTATCAGGAAACATCATCATCATGAAACATCATCCCCGTGGAACATCATCATCACATAACATCATCATCATCACAGAACATCATCATCATGGAACATCATCATCATGGAACATCATCATCATGAAACATCATCATCATATGCAACATCAGTATGTGAATATTGAAACATCATCATCTACAACATCATTATGTGAATATTGGAACATCATCATAATCTGCAACATTAGTATGTGAATATTGGAACATCATCATCATCTGCAACATCAATATGTGAATATTGGAACATAATCATCACCTACAACATCAGTATGTGAATACCGGGACATCATCATCATCTGCCACATCAATATCATGTGAATATTGGGACATCATCATCATATGCAACATCAATATATGAATATTGGGACATCGTCATCATCTGCAACATTAGTATGTGAATACTGGGACATCATCATCATCTGCAACATCAGTATATGAATACCAAGACAACAACACCAACATCATTTGCATGTTAATGATAAAACAACAACATCATCATTAAATAAATGATAGATCATCATCCACATCATCAACATAGAGATGTTGGAACAACATCATCATAATTAGCATAAAATTCTAAGACACCATCATCATCATCAGCATCAACACAGAGTGTTGGGACCAGAAATATATTAGCATCATCAACACAAAGTTTCCAGACCACAACCACATCAACATCATCAGAACATAGTGATGGGACCACAACCACATCAATATCATGAACACAAAGTGATGGAACCACAACCAAATCATCAACACAGAGTGTTGGAGCCACAACCACATCATCCACACAAAGTGGTGGAGCCACAACCACATCATCAACACATAGTGTTAAATTAATCTGAAACAACATCACGCTAGGAACTCTGGTAGACCCAATTGGCCTTGTCTGGATTAGTAATCCTTTCAGACCAAACAAGCCTAGTTAGACATATTGATATACTTGGAGACCAAACAAGCCTGGTCTGACTTACTAACCCTTTTAGGCCAAACAATCCTAGTCATACATACTAATCTCCCTAGTATTAAACAAGCCATGTCAGTACTGATATACCAATCCCAATTGGATCAACTAGGCCTTATCAGGATGACATACCAATCCTAGATGAGATACCACACTATTGCAAGATGCACCACATCGTCATCCTCATCATCACTCCCTATTTCAAGGGAGGTCCTTTCGGACTACACCAAACTTGTCTCGAAAGTATTCAAACTTTACATGAGTTAGAGGCTTAGGAAACACATCAACAACTTATTCTTCATCATTCTTATCTTGTACATCCATAAATTCATCATTCTCCTCTTGTAGGTGATTGCATATGATCCTTCCTACAAGTCAAATACAATTGCATGATTAGAAACATTTCATAATCTTCAAAACATATTCATAATGGAAAATTCTTATGCATAAATATATATGTCATACATTCATGCAACTATTTCAGCTAATACAACATTCATCCATATCTTGTATACGTATGGTAACTTTCTAGATGCCTTCCATCTCTACCAGGACATTATCATGACTGTGCACTACTCCCAAGATGTCAGTAAAGAGGTTTCATTCTAGATAAGTAGCAATGGAATGTTGTACAACACCATAAGCCACTTATGCATCACATGCATATTAGTAGTAAACTATTCATAAATGCAAAATATATAACATGCATAATACACTTCCTAAATATAGGAACATATCTATATACACAACTAAACAATATCATTTAAGCAACTAGATATATAGGAAATGAAATTTCAAATACTTATCTTTGTTTGTTTGGTAGGATCCCTCTTGATCTCTGTCTCATTGCATGAATTACTAGAGTCCCTGACAATGTGTTCTAATTCATCGTATGATTATGAGGACCTATGTCTATCTTTGTTACAGTAAATTATCAGCCAATGATGACAGAGGCAGTTTCCCTAGATTGAAACACTCAACGTTAGAACAAAACAACTACAACATAAATAAAATTCCCCTAGTATTGAATAAACTTCTTGAATTAACTGCTCTTATTACCTTCCACAAGATGCAAATATCTGATCCTTGAAGTGCTTGATCTATGCGGATAACCTGTAAGAGACACAACAAAACACAAACCAAGTAAGAGTAACAAGATAGTTTGTAATCCTATGTAAACGACCAAGGAGTTAAAAATAAACACAACATGATAATCATACATACAAATGCTTATGGGGAAGAAACTATATTTGCATTAAAATAAAAAGAAGGAGATTATACAACCAATGCCTTGGTGTTGAGAAATATTCTCAAAGGAGCCTTACCTCAAAGCCTTAAACTTGCCTACAAATTACTCAAGAGTCAAACTAAATTTGGCCAGAATTTGGATGCAATAACACATTCTTCCTTCTCCTACCCATGAGGGGTGAACTAGTATATAAAGGATTGAGAGGATAGGATGAGTTGAGGATTCCATGGGAGAGGTGGAGGGATGATCCTAGGATGGGGGATATCGATCTCCAACTGTCCTGAATAATAGGGATGAGGCTCCACGAGGGCTAGCTTCGAGAAGCCTCTCGAACTTTCCTTATTTTCCTTCATAAGTTGAGCACCGTTCCTTGTTCAAGGAGAAAAGGCGGTGCTAAGGGGGTACTACACCTTGTAAATGGGAAACAAGTGGTGGCACCGCTTTTTGCATATATAAATGAAGCGTTGATGAGATGGTTACCGTAGCTTGTTCACGAGTAAAGTGAGGTGGTGGCCAAAACTATGAAATTGTTCATCCTTTGCTCATTTCCAACTTCAACCTTTGAGGAATTCAAGGAAAATACTGATATTTTTATCTTGCAACATGGTGTTGATGGGAAATATGTGTAACAAAATTCCCCCCCAAAGCATGAGGTTAGAGGGAAAGGATAGGTAAAGGATTCGTAAAACCAAGTTATCACTTCGAGGAAATAGTCCAAATATCAAAACTCATCAATGACCAAGGTCATCATGCAGTACATTTACACTTTGATACATATCCATATGACTCACAACATGGCTACATACCAATATAATGCAGATCCATGTGAGATATAAACAATCATGGATACTAAGATACACCGTAGATCCATGAGGAAGACTCAAATTTGGACATAGCTACTAGACATACAATGTAGATCTATGTCATACAGACGCAAATATGAACACAACCACGAACATACAAATGTGGGTCCATGCTATGACTCATAAAAATACTCCATCGCAACCTGGGGAAAGCAATGAATGCTTAACAAATACTCAGGCCGGTCTTTGTCTCGTCTTCAAAAAATTACAGTTCTATCCATGCGAATACATGTCTTGAAGTTGAACATGGTATAAACCACTTGATTACTGGTCAATGATGAAAATTGTTAACAAGTGCGAGGGATATGACCATTAATTTTAATGATTCCCAAGGTACCCTAGTACATTCCTCCGAATGTGAATAGATGGACTGATGTTGAATACTCAGCTAAATCTTTCGATCAAAGGTCAATGATGTAGACTTATTGTCGAAAGCGAGAATATATGTCGTTGATGTATAAAGATCTCAAGGTACTGACTTGTTTCTAATACCAATTCCTAGAATTTGTGTTGAAGTTGACAGGAATAGTCTCATCGAAGGAGGGCCATGACGAATCCCTCATTAACGACACAAAACTTGGAACAAAGTTTTTTTATTTGAGTATGAAGTAACCACATGACTGAATCAAAGGTAACTGACATAGGAAAAAGGTAATTTTGACTACAATGGGTAACTCTCAACAAAAATTTCCTTTGAACATTGAGGGGCATGAATGAAAACTTGGCAACATTGGCTTGACGAGGCATATACTAGGACATAATGTGATGTTGGACAATGCATTCTTTGAAAATAGTCAAAGGAGTAACAAGACTCATGAAATTGGATCAACTCAGAGACAAGCTGAAAACCCAACTGTTTGAATGAAATGCAAACATGTGCCATGTTCAAAGGTGACTATAAAACTTCCATTATTACAAATGAAACATAGTTCCCTTTCCTTAATTTCCCCATCATGATTGATGAGTGCCTATTTAATTTTTAACGAGTTCAAAGAGGGTAACAAACAATCGTTGTAGCTTATCGTGAGATAAGTCCATTCTCATATGTTTTATGAACTTGAGAAAGGAGGGGCTCGTTCCCCCCAAAAGGTCTCTTAGTGTTTAATTTAACAAGTCCATTGAAAGAAAACTCGGTGTCATTCATGTTTAGAGAGTCTAAACAAAACTAAAGAATACTCTGAAAGGTCATTTTTTGTAAAATTTAGTCTCATAGGCCCTAAAAAGTATAAAATAATACCCTGGAGAACTCTTCTAGTCTATGACTAGAGTATACCTTTTTCATAAATAGTCAATTTGAACTGAAAAAGGGGTAAACTAACATCGGAAAGATGACTCTTTAGGTCCTTTTACGAGCGTTAAGATGACAAGTTCACTCGATAATTTTTCACATTTAAGAGTCAGAAAAGAGCTTAAAGAGGACTCTATTAGGGTTTCTTTTTCATAAAAAGGTTTAACGAGTCTGAAAAAAGTGGTAAAATTTGACTCCAAATTTTAGTTCTAGGGTTTAACGAGCATGACTAAAGTTTTAAAATTGCGCTCGGAAGCTTTTTTTGTTTTGACTGAGAACAAAAAAGACAAAAAGAAAAATCATCTATATCTAAAAATATCAAATCCCCATGACTTGCAATTCTCAAAAAGACCATTAGACCTTCATTTAGTTAAAAATTAAGCTTTAAATGACTATACTAAGGGTTACAAATAATAAGTTTATTAAAATAAACCAAAATAGTAAATAAAACTAGTAAAAAGTCAAAAAATAGTTACCAATTTTTTTTACTCATTTTGGAGAGAAAAAAGGCCCTTTTGAGAGAAAACTTGGATAGTGGATTGCAGATGCTACAATCGATCATTTAGCGAACCGTTCGGACAAGGTAAATCCTAAACTCTTCCCCTATATTTTCATGGTTTCCTTTTTCAATTTAATGTACTTTTAGGTGTTTTGGGGCCATTTTTCAAGAGGAAAATGCACGTTCTGGGCACTGCGCTTTTCCCTTTATGGAAATATGGTATCAAAAAACACTGCACATTTCCTTGAAGGAAAGTGTGGTGCCATCGCTCTGTCTGAAAGGAGAGAATGCGACAACATAATTTACCTTAAAACACTTCAAATTTAAGCCAAAAAAATATTTTTAAGAGTTTTAAATGATTGAAAATGGTTTTTAATCCCTCATTCTAATTGTTTGGTAGGTTGCATAATTGAAAATGGTCGTGTGGAAAGAATGGGAACAAATATTAGATTAGATTCATGGAGTGAATGATCATGGCACTGTAAATTCAAGAATGTGGGATTTTAAAGTTCTTTAAAGTTCCTAGCATGAGGGCACAAATCAGGTTATTGGAGTATATACTCAGGATGTGGAATCCCGAGAAACTACACGTTGAAGTGGGTGCATACATACTTACTGTGGAATTGGAATACATATACTTCCTAACATGGATTTCTAGGTGAGAAGAACCCATCTCTATGACTTGTCCTCATGGCGGGGATGTTACTACATAGGGACTCATTGATCAGTACTGTTTCCAAGGTACTTAGATGAGTGAGAAAAAGATACCCATTAAGGACGTGATGGAATTACCATTGAATATGGTCCTTTTCACTATACATAGGATTTCTGGGAGACAAGGAGATCATCAAGATTCTAGGGCTCACATGTTATATGCCTTAGAGGAAATGGTGTTAATGGAAATACTCACCTGATGCAGATAGAAGTTATTTCCCTAGCCTGAAACAATCAAATCTAGAAGAAAGAAGTCACAAAAACATAAAATTACTTTCCCTAAGATCAATTAGATGTCTTGAATACACTCTTTTACCTCTCGCAAGATGCAGTAGGATTCCCTTTTGAGTGTTTCATCCCCACAGATTGTCCTACAAGACACAAAACAAAGCACACACACTATATTGGAGTAATAAGTTCATTCTATGATCTTATGTTGATGACCAAGGAGTTCAACAATGAAAATAGTGATTCAAACACAATAACATTCATGAGAAAGGAACCTTTATTTGCATAAATGAAATAGAGAGAGAGATTGCAACCAAATCCTTGTTGTTGAGAAGTCTCTTCTCAAGTAAACCTTGCCTCAAAAGGTTCAAACTTGTCTATCAATTTCTCACTTAGTCTTGGCTAGATATGGCCAGAGTTTAGCTGCAATAACATAATCTTCCTCCCCCCTGCCCATGAGGGGTGATCCAGTATTTAAATCCATGGGAGTATAGAGTAAGTTGAGTATCTCATGGGTGAGGTGGAGGGAGGATCCTATAAGGATGGATCTCGAGCCCTGGTGGTCCTGAATATTAGGGATGAGGCTCCACGAAGCCAAGCTTCGAGAAGCCTCTCGAAGCTTCTCTTTTTTGGTTTTAAAACTCAAGCACCTCTCTTTGTCCACATGGACAGAGCATTAACAAGGGAGC
This sequence comes from Pseudotsuga menziesii, assembly GCA_001517045.1. Taxonomy (NCBI): domain Eukaryota; kingdom Viridiplantae; phylum Streptophyta; class Pinopsida; order Pinales; family Pinaceae; genus Pseudotsuga; species Pseudotsuga menziesii. The sequence goes on along the minus strand of LPNX010025437.1, from coordinate 28,770 downwards.
ACCACTCATTTCATGAAGGAAACTGGAGGTGGCACTGCTTATTGCTCAAAGCAAAAAAACGTTACGTAGATAGGTACCACACCTTGACCACAAGGAAAATGTGGTGGTGGCCAAAGGTGTAAAATCACTGATCCTTGTCCACTTTTAACTCCAAAACTTAAGGATAAGGTAAATACTGATACTTGGATGTCATTACATGATGATGAAAATACATGTGTGTAACAGAATGCCCCCTAAAGCATGAGGCTAGATGGATAGGATAGGTGAAGGATTTGAAAGAACATGTTATCACTTTGAGGAAAGAGTCCACTGATCAGAAATCTTCCAAAACCAAGCTTATTCAGTGGTACATCAACACTTTAATTCATGTCCATATGAATCTCAACATGGTTGCTGACCAATACAATGCAGATCCATGTGACATTATAAACAATCATGACTACTAGAACACAACGTAGATCCATGTGAAGAAGACTCAAACTTGGAAATAGCTACTAGTCATACAATGTATATCTATGTCATACAGACGCAAATTTGAGCACAACCAACACCATACAAATGTGCATCCATGTTAGGATTCACACAAATAATCCATCGCAACTTGGGGAAAGCAATGAGTGCTTAACAGATACCCAGGGTCTTCGTCTCGTCTTCAACAAAGTACGATTCTATCCATGGGATTACATGTCTTGATGTCGAACATGGTAGAAACCACTTGATTATCGGTAAATGATGAGAATGGTTAACAAATGCGAGGGAGATCATCATTGATGTTGATGATTTCCAAGGTACCCCAGTACATTCCTCTGAATGTGAATATATGATTTGATGTTGGAGACTCGGTTGAATCTTTCAATCAAAGGTGAATGATGAAAACCTGTTGTTGAAAGCATTAAAATCTGACATTAATGTATACAGATCTCAAGGTACTGCTTTTTTTATAAAACTAATTCTTGGATGATGAGTTGAATTCGACAAGAATAGTCTCATCGAAGGAGGGCCATTATGAATCCCACATCAACAAAACGAAACTTGGAACAATGTTCTGGAATTTGAGTATGAAGTAACCATAGGACTGACTCAAAGGTAACTGACATAGAGGTAGTTTTGACTGCAAATGCAAACTCTCTAACAAAATTTTCCCTTGAACATAGGGTGGCATGACGAAAGACTTGGCAGCATTGACTCAAGGATACGAAGACCATGACATAATGCAATGATGGATGATGCATTCTTTGAAAGACTCAAAGGAGTAACATGACTCATGAAAGTGGATCAACTCAGAAGCAAGCTGAATACCCAATTGACTGAACAAAATGTAGACAAGTGCCTTGTTCAAAGGTGACTAAAAGTTGCCATTATTGCAAATGAAATGTAGTTCCCTTCCCTTACTTTCCCCATCATGCTTGATGAGTGTGTCTTTTGTTTTTTACGAGTTCAAAGAGGGTAAAAAACACTCATTTCAACTTATCGTAAGAGAAGTCCATTCTTATATGTTTTCTGAAATTGAGAAAGGAGGGGTTCATTCCCAAAAGAGGGTATCTCAGTGTTTATTTTAATGAGTCCATTGAAACTAAATTCAATATCGTTCATGTTTAGAGAGTCTAAACGAAACAGAAGAAAACTCCAAAGTGTCCTTTTTCATATGATTTAATCTTCGAGGCCTGAAAAAAGTATAAAATAATACCTTAGAGAACTCTTCTAGTCAACGACTAAAGTATACCTTTTTCATAACTTAGTCAATCCAAACCAAAAAAGGGGTAAACTACCGTCAGAAAGATGACTCTTCAGGTCCTTTTATGAGCACGAAGAAGACAAGTTGACTCAACAATATTTTTACATTTTAAGAGTCTGAAAAGAACTTAAATAGGACTCTATTAGGGTTTGTTTTTCATAAAAAAGGGTTTAACGAGTCCGAAAATGAGGTAAAACTTGACTCAGAAATTCAGTACTAGGTTTAACAAGCACGATAGTAAGTTTCGAAAATAGCGCTCATAATCTTTTTCCATTTTATGCGAGAACGAAAAGTTAAAAAAGAAACTCACTCATAGCCGAAAAAGTTATTTTCTCCATGACGTGCAATCTTCAAAAGAACTATTAGACCCTTTAAAAATTAAAAACTAGGCTTTATATGACTATTTTAAGGGTAAATTTTTATTAAAATGATTAAAATAATTAAAAGAAAACCCAAAAATAGTGAATAAAACATAGTGAAAGTAGAGAAAAACATTTACCATTTGTCTTTTTACCATTTGGAGAGCAAAGTAGCCATTTTGAGTGTGAATTCTAGGTGTGGATTGCGGAGCCCACAATCAACCATTTCTCGAATCATTAGAGCCAGTTAATTCTTAAGACCATTCCTATCCTTTTCATGGTTTCCATTTTTAATTTGATGCATTTTTTAGGGTGTTTGAGGCATTTTCCCAAAGGGGGAATGCATTTTTAGGGTACCTCACTTTTCCCTTCTGGGAAGGGCGGTGCTTAAGTAACACCGCATTTTTTTCCTATAGAAAAAAGTGTTGGCACCACTCTGTCCTAACGGGTAGACAGTGGTGCCGCAAGTTTCCCTAGAATGCATGAAATATGATCCAAATCAATAACTTTGAATGATATTTAATGATTGTAATAATAATAATAATAACAATCTATTTTTAAGGTCACCACCAAGTGAGACACCAATTTGGTGTATGAGACCCCCTTGTTTGTGGGACAAGGGACCCCCCTTTGTGCAGTGTTTTAACTGCTAAATTCTACATAGGTGTACATACACTACCCCCCCTATGGATTTGAACCTATAACATCCTAAGAAGAAACACATGCTCTTAACCATTAGGCCCACTTGTGTTGTATATGAGTTCTAATACTCCAATTTAATGTTTTGGAAGGATATATCGGTAAAAATAGTGGTATGGAAGGAGAGGGAGAATGATATCGATGATATAAGAGTGGAAAATGACCAAGGGGCCATAGCTTCTCTTCGTGGGTGCGGTTTACTAAAATTCTTCAATGTGCCAAGTATAGATCACAGTTGAGATGTCTGGAGTATATCCTCCGGATGTGGAATCTTGAGCAGCAATACTTAGAAGTAGGTGCCCATATTCTGACTGTGGAGGTAGAAGACATCTACTTCCTGACAGGTTTTTCTAGGCAAGGAGCGCCTATTTCTTTGACTGGTCCCCGAGGTGGGGACATCACTACTCAAGGTCTTATAGACCAATACTTCTTTCCAGGAACACAGATGTGTGGGAAGAAGATATGTATTAAGGACGTGATGGACCTTCCTCTACGAACCATATTATTTACTATGCGGCATATCTCCAGGAGCCAAGGGGATCACTAGGAAACGATATCCCACATGCTATAATCCTTGGAGGCTATGGCCCCTACAATATTCAACTGGGCAGAGGCCCTATTGGTCACTTCAAGGAGAAGCTGACAAAGTGTCGGCATGGAGAACTGATTTTTTTTTGGATATTTCACAATCCTAGTGTCATTCTTTTTTGAGAGGTTACCACTACAGAGTCCATAGGTGGCATTTATCGAGCTGAGGGAATGTGATCCACGCATGCTGATATGGGTGGAGGTCATGGATCACCATGGTGGCAGAGGATCAAAAGTCAAGTATGGGTTTTTTCGATGACTGTATGAACATATCCTCATGATTGAGGATTACACATATGTAGGTACTGACTTCAGAGGGGATTTGGACCTATCCCTACCAGTGGATAAGCAATGGGGTGACCTTGGTGAGTAAAATACTAAGATATACATTTTTTTTATATTTTTGTCATTTTATAATTTTTATATATGGTGACGAGACCTAGTTCTTATCATTTAGACATGGGATTAACACGACCTGGAGGATCATCTCCAATATAAAGGCGATCTGGGGCTTGATTTTTACATCACGGTGATGATGAGATGATCGAAATGAAAGAGAACAATCTCAACCGGCTCACTCTAGAAATTATGGAAATCTCAGTATATGACCTCCCTAGGAGGTACCAGAGGCACACCACCGGTGTATCAGGCCTCTTTAGCCGTTTGCTACATAGAGTAGAAAGGGATATCATGTGTTACCATGATTACCATTAGGGTTTCACATGATTTATACACCGAAATCTCCTAGCTTCAGTATTTTTGTTATCTTGTAGTGTTGAAAGCCAACATGCTTCAGTCGAGGTTTCGAGACCATATTTTTTTGTAAAACATCTCTCTCTCTCTATATATATATATACACAGACTCATGTTTTTGTAGCCTACTTGTTCTTTAATAATGGAATGTTATTTACATGGGACTTATGTCTTTTACTGTTTATTTACAATTTTCCATGTTACTTTACTTATCAATGTCAATAATGAGCAATGTACCAATCTAACATATAATTGGCAAGTGAATATGCAACTGTATTACAAGATCTTGGGATGTGTTGGTAAGTAATAGATTCAAATGACCTCTCCAACAGACATACCCTTCGAAATAGTCGAAGGAGCATAGGGTTTTTAATGGCATAAAAGTGGTTCAAATGAGAAACCATAAGCTGAGAGTCCATAAAAATGACCAAGTGATCAATATCGCGATATGCGGATTCATTTAGAAACCCTATCACTACGTGATACTCAACGATGTTGTTGGTAGCCAGACCTACACAAACTGCTCTAAACTAACTAAGTCATTGGCTTTGGAATACACTACCCATGCGACTAAAGCAATATTCAGGGTGTGACAATAAGCACCATCAACAAAACCATAGAAGACCATTTGATCTACATAATCAAAACATGGGATAAGCAACATCAGACAAGAACCCAAAACCATATTTAAAATAACAAAACCACACTTAAAAATTTAAATATTCACATATATACAAGGCACTGATGCAAAGATATCCTAAGCATAGTACCTCTTCAGGTACAACCCATTACAAGGCTACCCGAAATGTGTCCTGTCATAGTCAACAAGCCCATAGGCCCCTTTCTCCAATATTTTTCTAATGATATAGGGACCATACCACATTGATTCTAGCTTTCCTTTCCCAAGTTTATCATGTTTTTGATTGTAAGTCAGAACCATATCTCCCTCATTGAAAACATGAGGATAAACTGATTTATCATACCGAGACTTGATCCATTTCTTTTGCGACTAATTAGCAAAGGCAACATCTCATCGTGTTTCATTAGGGTTAGTTAGATAAATAAAATGTTCTTCCTCGGTAGAGGTGTTAGGTAGAAGCTCGAAAAGTAGTTTTAGTGACAGGATTTCACATTCAATTGGTAGAACAACTTCCAGTCCATAGAACAGTTGAAAAGGTGTGAAACCAGCTGCTCTTTTTACTGCAGTTCTATAGGCCCAAAGTACAGAAAATAGAGTTAAATTCCAATTGGATTTATGATCTCTAACCATCTTACGAAGCATGGTCTTAAGGACCTTGTTAATGGATTCAACCCAGCCATTAGATTTTGGATAGTAGGGGGTTGAGTTTTCATGACGAAAACCCAACTTGGCACTCAACTCGGCCATCATCTGATTACAAAAATGAGATCCGTGATCAGTTACTATGGCCTGTGGAACTTCAAACCTAGCGATGACGTAATTAAATAAGAAGAGGGTGATAGTCTTACCATCCTCAGCATATGTAGGCATTTCCTCATCCCATTTCATGCAGTAATCAATAAATACAATAATGTAACCATGCCCCTCGGGTCAGGTAGGATTACAATGCATAAATTCAATCCCTAATTTGGAAAATGGGCCAAGTCAATGACAGGGTGTAATAGAGCAAGGTGGGTGCACTTTTTAAGATAAAATAGCTGACAGGGTGGGAATTTTTTGACCACTTCATGGAAACCCTTGAAGATCGAGGGCCAAAAGTACCCAGTGCAAATAATTTTCTAAGTTGCATTCATCTAAGAAATATGACCGCCATATGCTCCAGAGTGGCAGTCATTCATGACTTGTTCAACCTCGTCATGAGTAAGACATCGACAAAGAATAAAATCAATACCACGCTGGTATAGGGTATCATTGAGAATGAGATAATACTTAGCTTGGTGGAGAATACACCAATGATCGTCGTAGGATATGTTTAGGCTGAAATATTTGAGTTTGGAGATATATTATCAAATCTCCCTACCACGTATTTGATGCGCTGATCAGGAACATGAACTCATCCATAAATGAATCATTGGGCTAAGTTTCCATGAGAGCACGAGGAAGGTCACACATCAACTCCACGAAGACTAAGGACTTATTAGAAGTGGTCTTGGCAAATTTGATATCAAACTCTGTAGGATAACAATACAACATGAATATTTCCCCCCTAGTACCTGACGAGTTAGAATGTAGTGCATAGGGTTTTTATTCGTGAACACGATAGTGGTGCGAAGTAAAATGTAATGACAGAAATGTTGCACAACAATGACCGTAGCCAAAGATATCTTCTCCACATGTGAGTATCAAGTTTCAAATTCAAGAACACTCTTAATAAGATAGTATATTACATGCTCTTGATCGTTCAAATCCTCCTGCACTAGAACCATACCAATGGTAGTAGTGGAGGAAGCAATATAAAGCATGAAATATTTTGAATAATTCAAAGGGTGTAACACATGAGAGTGTGTTATGGCATGCTTTAAATTATCAAAATCTCATTGATTCTAATCATCCCAAATAAAGGGGGTGTTCTTCTTCAACATAAGCATATAGCCATGCGTTTTCTCTGCAAAATTGCATAAGTGGCGAGGAAATTTTTCCTTCCCTTGCAAACTTTGGAGTTCAGTGATATTGGTCGGGGAGGGTAAGGGAACAATGGTAGCAATTTTAAAGGGATCAATTTGAATTTCATTCTTGGAAATAATGAAACCAAGAAGGAGTCCAGTCTCAACACAACAAACACACTTGTGTGGATTTAGCTGGATATGGTAATGATGAATTTGAAGCAAAATGAGGCTAAGATTCCCTGAATGATCTTCTCGCTATTAGGAATGAGCAGGTAGGTCATCCATATATGGTACCACTATGTGTTTTATATCGTGAAAACATAGGACATGGCTCATTGGAAAGTAGCTCCAACACTTTTTAAGTCTAAAGTTAACTTGCGATAAGTAAAGGTTCCCCACAGGAAAATGAATGTTGTTTTATGATGGTCAACAGGAAATATCTCAATCTAATTGTAGCCAGAAAATCCATCCATAAAAGAAAAAATGGCACTTCCAAAACAATTGTCAATGATCTGATCAATGTGAGGGGTAGGAAATTTGTCTTTTGGACAAGCTTTGTTCAAGTCCCGAAAATTGATACAAACCCTATTAGTGCCATGTTTCTTCGAAACAAGAACAATATTATTGGTAGATAAAACCAACTTTTAAAAGTTTTTCAACTTTAGCTTTAACAGCTACAAATTTCCTTGGGTGGAACTTGGGTAAGTCTTGATCTCATGTACAACAATAGACAGATCAATCCCGGGCATTTCTTCATAACTTAACAAAAACATCACGAAATTCCTTAAAAAGAGCTCAGTGTTCCTTGATTTTCGTTCTCGAATAGTTTTGGCCAATGTGAACATGTTTAATAACAGTTGGATTCACCAAATGGCAATGGGAATCATTTTAGTGATGTTGCATAAATTCCCTTCAGAATCAACACCTTGTAATAATACAGGTTTTTTGCGGATATTCAACGATATCTAAACTGATGAAAGAAACAAAATAGGAATCTACCAAATTGGCATTAGGAAGAAACAAAGATCAATGATGAGAGTCTTCCCAAAAGGATTGATCCGGACTCATAACCTCCATTATGGACTCATGTGATGGAAAATTCTGTGAGAGATAATCCAGTGTTGAGAGAGGGGCATCTAGACAATAGGGAAAATGGTAAGGATCTGATAATACCAAATGTTGATCACCTATGTAGGCATCAGAAATAAATTGAATGGAAACATACAGGGATTCATTTGGACTAAGAGAAGTCAATTGAATGACCTATTTGCCTTTATACATGGCCCTAGTCATGGATGATATCCTGTTTACAGTGGAAATATCCATACTAGGAGGGGCAGCAGTAGATGGAAAGACTCCCATGAGGGATGAATATTTCAAAATCCCAAGCGCTCCAGGTTGATAGGGAGGAGGATACTTCCATAACATAGGAGCATCATTTGTTGTGTTAGTGGTGATATCAGGTAAATAGTAATCAAGTTAATCAATGGTTATAATTTTCCCTTGATGCGGAAATTGGAGCGTGCAGAAAACTGACGACGCAACGAACATCATAGCATAGAACCAATTCCTTCCTAATAACAAATTGTAATCCAAAGGAGCATCGACCACTTCTACCAGGATAGAAAAATTCTTTCCCCCGAACTCGATGGATAAATCCGGTAGCAAGCCATGAGGTTGGAAACCTCATGCATGAAAAGCTTTCAAAGTGGTTGGTGAATAATTAAGCTCAGGAGAACCAATGGCTATCCAACACGACATAGATAAAACCAAGGTGGAATCTCCTTCATATAACACGGCCCAATGAAGTTTCCTAACCACCACTCTAGTCACAATTTGAAAAGAGAGTTGATGGGATAATCTTGATTTATAATTCTCCACATTAAAAGTGATCATGGTGGAAATCTCGGGATCTAAAGACCCTAGGGATGACAACAAATTATTTCATTGTGCAGGGAAAATTTGGAGTACCTCCAACGCAGACATGGTGCAAGGTGCTCGGGATAAATCCTCAACAACGTTGTATAATTGAGCAGCTCGAGCACTAGAATTGAAAAAGTTTTTACAATATCCTAATCTTAGGAGGGAGGAACATTGTCAAAAATAGGTTTATCAATAGTGAGAGGAACATTAGAAGGGGGTGGAGGAGAAGGGTTGATGAGAGGAGTCTTCTTGGAAGAAGCACCTTCATCTCTCTTCTCGGGGGGTTTATCCTATGTTTGATTCTGAGTAGTCAATGCAACGGTCTCGATGGACATCATCTAGATTTACTTAGTAGAGAAAGAAGGACCATGCAAAGATGTGTGATCGATCAATTGCTATTGGGATGGGAATGGGTCAGTTAATACTATTGGTGTGGGGTTTTTTTTGAGAAACTTGTTGATCTCTTCATGACAAGGACACTCCTTCATGAAATGATCATCTCCACACAAGATACAATGATATTTAGCCTTCCTTTTAGGTTTTTCATCGTTCTTTGAAGTCGGGACTTTGGTATTCTCCTGCTGGTTTCCAAGTTTTTTGTTTTTACCTTTTCATTTCTTCTTATTATTGGGTGTTTGCGAAGACTAGATCGAATTCACCTCAGTGAAAATAGTAGGAGTGGAAGAATTTGTAGTAGAAGTACTCTATGGTATAGAAGGATTAGTTGTGGATGGAGGTTGGATTGAACCAACAACACCATCTACATGAGTCTCTGTGGGTGGTTTGGAAGGTTTGGTGCTGGGACGAGGAGAATTGGGAATAAAATGAAATTTTTTATTATCTGCTGTTACAATATCAGTAAACTTGTTTGAATCCTCTTGGTTCTTATACAGGATGAAACCAATATCTTACAAATTTCCCAAAATTAAAATTACAGTCAAAAGGGAGACCCTTGGGGGGATTCAGATGATCCAAAAGCCAATTTTAGACAGCAGCTTCTCCTCTTTTTGTTATGCCTTCTAAAATACAGCAAGCTTATTAGAATGAAATATGCCCAAAATCACTTTGAAACTACCTTTGGGTCTGCCTACTTTAAACAAAAAAAAACTAAGTTAAAACTAGTTAAAACGGTAAAAAAGGAACCAAGGAAAGCAAGCTTTCCTTGGGGTCTTGGATTGCCTTTGGGGAAGCCAAATGTTATATGCACTGATTGCTGGATTTTATCTTTTAAAACAGAAAACAAAAATCTAATGCATGAAACTATGGATTCTCTTTAAATTGCCATGCAAAACGGACGATTTCCCTAAATCTAGATCTAGAATGCTTATACAAATTTTTAGGAATGAGATCTAGATTATGAGCCTTGAGACAATAGATCTATGTTAATTTTTACTTTAAAATAATAGATCTGAATAATATCAAATCTTGTAAATAAAGTAACCAGGTAAAATTTTGATTTTTAGAAGGAGGAAGAGAGAGAAAGAGTGTTGGAAGCCTGTGAATGTTGCGCTTTGAAGTCTGCTTTGGTGGAATGCTGAGGGACTATGTCCTCCAAAATATCCTGAAGATGAGGAATATGCAAACTATCTCAAACCCTTCTACAAGTGAGATCACCTTCAACTTAGAAATTCTTGCACAAACAGATGGTTAAATCATGGGTGTTGCTGGAAAAAGACAATTAGAAAGCATGCAATTAAACTTAAAATACATGCAACTCCAAGAGATCTCAAACAAGCGAACAATAAGAGCATAAAACAAAGTAGAATAATCTCTTACCCCAATAGGAGGGAGCTCTCTCCTTCAAAGCCAACAATTAACCAGGAAAAAGCAAAGATCAATAACACAGATTATACCTCATAAGCACTTAACAATCACCATCCACACATGAAGAGAATTACACCATAGATCTTGCTTCCAAAGCTTCTTTATTCAAAAATAGTAAACAATAAAATACAATAGCAACAAATTCTCAATCCAGCTCTAACTAGCTTGGAAAGGAGGAAACTGTGCTTTATTTTAATAAAAATTGAAACCCTAGCCTAGAGGGGGTGCATTCCTAACTGAAAGAGAGACTGAGGATGACAAAGAGTCAAGCTGAGCCAGATCTGATGGTGAACTGAGTCTGATCTGATGATGAACTGAGTCTAGCTGGATGAACTGAGTCTAACTAGACTAGAACTGCAAATCATAGTTACACCTCACTCAGTAAACTGAACCAACCAACAAACAACTCCCAGCTTGATCCACACGTGTGGAGCAGAGAAAAAGGAGGGCGCAACCCTAGATTTGCATGATCTAGTTAATCTCCTCTTCAACCCACATCATGCCTTCAGTCAAGGAGTGGGAAATACTGGTCAAACTGAAGCCAATGAGACTGACTTCAGTCAAAACGGAGCAAAATCCACTGATTTAGGAATTTGGATTTGCTCCATTATGTAATTAATTTTTAATTAAATTAATTAATATTTGATTTTTTTTGGATTTTCTCTACTGAATGATGGAAAAATCACTCAAAAATTAGGAAAAGTGAGTTTATGGGTTTATCGGGTGTTTTGAGTTAGAAAATGAGCACCCCCATGACTGAATCTAACTTTTAACCCCACTTTTATTACAAGGCCAATTTTTCCAATTAGACTATTAAAAAATAGCCTAAGTTTTGTGGAAAAATTAAAATTAAAAAAAACTTAAAAAAATTAAAACCTAGGGGGACTTAGACATGTTCATATGACTCAACCATAATGCCTAGCATGTTTATACATTGACACATAGACTCTAATAACCTCGATAGGTCTAAATTCCAAGTTGACCACCCCAACTTTGGAGGTATTGAGTGAAAAAATCAGAAATTATTAGTCGATTATTCAACAACCAATAATAACCAAGGGAAAAAACACCCTAGGCTGATCGAATTGACAAATAAATTATAAGAGACTGAGTCTTTTACAGACACTATCATGCTAGAACATTTTATTACAACTCCCCTACGGGGTATGAACATGTGATATAGTACAACAATTACTTCCCAGAAGCACTTCCGAAAGTCTTTTGAAGTCCGAACAAATCATGTTTGTTCAGTTCACCAGGCTCACTTGATAAAAAACCACTAAGTACAACTTAGGTGGTAACATCTAGTTCCAAATGTGGGATGTGTGCTCGATTTGGTCATAGGGAAAGGAGAGGATACGAGAACACCAGAATCTGTGGTTTATACACCATGTAAAAAAATTTCAACTTGACAAAAAAAACCTCAGTAGCACAAGATTTATATAAAAACCAAATGAACCATTAAGCTGATTTATTTAAACAAAATAAATGTAACTAACTAATGAATTTTTATTATTATTATAGCTAATTACAAAACAAAAATGCAGAAAGTAAATGCTCTCTTTTAAGGAGCTTATTTTCCTACTCTAAGCATGATATAAAAAGGTTAGGTGTAATAAAAAATCCAATGTAACCACCTAAGCATTTTATTAACATAAAAATTATTTTCCTTGTCTTTGGTTACCAACCAAAGTAAGGATACTTTATTTAGAAAATGCAAACCTGCGTGATGATCCGGAATGGGAGGGTTGGATGGGAAATCATTGGCATGAGTAAAGTCATTAAAGTTCTTCCCAAACTGGTATGTGATCGTGTAGGCTGCTTCTATCCATGACTGGATAGGACTGATATACCAATCGACAAGATGAGGCAGACTGACTACATCATCATATTGATCATCAAGGCTTATCAAATGATAACTCATTGCATAAGCCCCAAGTAGCTCCAAATCATAAGGAACCTCTATATGTGAATAAGATGGCAGAGGTTGATATTCCATTGATTGCATCACATCTAACTTTTCACAACACTGCTTCTCAATGTATTCATTACTGTTGACTTTGTGCGGCTCTGCATGATACTCTGAATGATCATGTGAAAATTCTGAATTCTTCTCTTCCATACTAAGATTTTCCCAGGTATCCAGATCCAGGTTCCCCTCTATGGACGTATCATAGATTGGACTTCCACAAATTTTTGAATAGACACTCCCCTTGCTGGATATATCATGGATGGGATTCTCAATAAAATTTTCACTTGTTGGATTATCTATGAAATTTCAATAGTCATCAGTCCCATCCATGTCATATGTGAGAGATTCTTCTTTGCTGGTATCACATCATGAGATATAACTACCCTCCTCATGTTCATAATAATCATCCTTGAAAGTTTTGGTTTCAAAGATATTATGAGAATTTAAACTTTCCAAAACTTTATCCCTAAGTGATGAACATAGAGGAGTGTCATCATACACATCATAAACTTCTTCATAAGTGTCGATCTATGTAATGGTTTCCTCATGAGGGATTTCTGGAAAAATATTAGCATTGCAATGATCTTGAGAAAATCTCAAAATATTCAATGTTTTCAGTTATGGTGACATGAGGAGAGCCTTCAATAATGTGTTCAATCATGGGTTCCTTGTGAAGCTCTTCAACATGATTGTCATGGATGTTCCCATCTTCAGAATCTTGCTGTGTATTGAGAGATACCTCATATTCTTTAATAAGCTGCTTAATTGCTTCCTTTATTAAATAACTACTAGGACGTTCTTGGATGGGAGTATCATGGATCTCCTCTTCACTTAAATGTTCAAGAAGTGATTCCAAGTCTTCAATACTTTGTATCATGGCAAAAGGTCCATCATATGTTTCCATGTGATACTCTATCCCATATAGGTAGAAGGTAAAGATATTTTCAAGGAACTTTTCAAAACATTCATACTACCCATACCATCATGCCAATGCTTTAAAAACATCCAAAGGAAGCTTGGAAGTCCCTAATAGAACCAACAAAAGGCCTCACCCTGAAAAGTACTAGCAAACATTTCCATCATATTGTCTTCATAAAGCACATTGGATTTAGCCATCAACTGAAGGAAATATTTTACATGCCAAATGGCCGAATCACCATAATTTCCATGAAATACTGGAAGCCACTTATATACATCCCCCACATCATGACCAAAGTTAGGAAAACCCAGGATGTTTGATAAATTGACAGGCTGAAAATTTCCGGCTATCTGGGCACCACACTGCTCCCTCACTTCAGCCATATAAACAATTAATAGTATGCATTTCATATAACCATTAAACAGTGTACTGAATAGGTGAAGTTGTCAAGTGATGAGCTTTAAAGGTTTTAATATGTCACATGGGCTCATCTACACACAACAAAACTTCGCAAGTTTATGAGATAACAGGATTTTATCCCTTTAATGGAGTCACCATGTGAGAATTAAAATATGCATTTAAGAACTCTCACGAAAAATTATTTTTTCTTTTCTTTTTAAAAATAAAAACTGAAAAAGTCAGTGGAGTCACCAGATGAAAATTAAATATCTACTCTAAGCATTCATCAAACAAAGCAAAAACAAGAAGTAAGAAAACAAAAGTCATACTCTAGGAATAAAAATATTTATCCCTGACAAAGGTGCCAAAAAGTGTTGCCACCTTTCACACACCGGGGGGGGGAATGTGGCAGGAATATTCAAGCCACTAGGTGTGTCCTTGGGGGAAAGTCTCGAGTCAAGGTTGTCACCTTGTTCTTGACTCCTCCATTTAGGCTCAACTCCTAATGAAGTCAAGGGGGGTAGAACCTATTAAGTTACTAAGGAAAATTACTTTAGTATGATGATGTT
>LPNX010025437.1:0-14291 GCA_001517045.1 Pseudotsuga menziesii | reverse complement strand
TATATTTAAACGCAGAACCAATGCCTTAAAAATGGAGTCATAAAATAAACAAAAGTACTTGCATGTGCTTGGAGTGAATGTTTTGCGATTGCTTCTTGGTACGTTTTAAGTTAGTGTGAAATATGAATGGATTAAATTAGGCGAGGGGGGGAACTCCAGATATACCCAAGGGGTACTTGGAGTATGTCCGAAAATAAACCTTCACATCCACCCGCAAGGAATGTGTGGGATGAATGGAGTTTCTGAGGCTGTGTTCATAATACACCCGAAGGTGTAACAGAGATCGACACCACGAGGTCACTGTCCAGGAGTTCCCACTTCCTTTGGGTATTTTGCCACCGTTTACGGTTTGATCGAGGCATTGGATTTTCTCCTGATGGTGGTTAATTGGGGAAGGTGAAGACTAATTAATCTAGTCACTCACCTTGCTTTAGATGCAGCTTGACTTATCAGATGAACCCCAGCCAAGTGCAGAGCATACACACTGGAGTCTTGTCAATTTTAGTAAATTTTAAAGGATGTGTTTTTTAGAAATAAAAACCTTCTAGGAACCTCTTTCAGTCCAAGTGGACCTCAATCGGGGAATTAAGGAAGGGGTTGATTTTAAAATATTGTTTGAAAAGATTAATAATAAGCAGCAAAAAGGAAGCAAACCACAAGTTTTGTAATTAGTCCTACCACGTGTCTCTTTTCCCTTTCGGGTCAATTGAGAAGTTGTGGGGTAAGTATTCAAGTTACTTTGATACTGTAATATGGAATATATGATAAAGTAATCAAATAATATTATTCTACATTAATGAAACTAATCTAGAGCAAAGAAAAATAAGAAATTGCAAAAAACGACAAAAAACGCGTGAATCCCCTCAGGGAGGATGGGGAATGGGCTCGAAAGAGCCTATTTGGAGAAATGTTTTATTATCTGTTGTTATAGTATCAGTAAAATTATCTGAATCCTCTTGGTTCTTATACAGGATGAAACCAAGATCTTACAAATTGCCCAAAATTAAAATTACAGTCAAAAGGGAGACCCCTCGAGGGATTTAGATGATCCAAAAGCCACTTTCGGACAACAGCTTCTCCTCTTTCTGTTATGCCTGCTAAAATTTAGTGAGATTTTTAGAATGGAATATGCCCAAAAGCACTTTGAAAGTACCTTTGGTTCAGCCTACTTTAAACAAAAAAAAACTAAGTTAAAACTAGTTAAAACGGTAAAAAAGGAACCAAGGAAAGCAAGATTTCCTTGGGGTCTTGGATTGCCTTTGGGGAAGCCAATGTTATATGAAATGATTGCTGGATTTTATCTTTTAAAACAGAAAATATAAATCTAATGCAAGCAAACTATGGATTCTTTTTAAATTGCCATGCAAAACGGACAATTTCCCTAAATCTAGATCTAGAATGCTTATACAACTTTTTAGGAATGAGATCTAGATTATGATCCTTGAGACAATATATATATGTTAATTTTTAATTTAAAATAATAGATCTGAATAATATAAAATCTTTTAAACAAAGTAACCAGGTAAAATTTTGATTTGTAGAAGGAGGAAGAGAGAAAGAGTGCTGAAAGCCTGGGAATGTTGGGCTTTGGAGTCTGCTTTGGTGGAATACCGAGGGACAATGTCCTCCAAAAGATTCTGAGGACGAGGAAGATGAAAACTATCTCAACCCCTTCTACAAGTGATATTTTTAACCTAAAAAATCCCTCACTCAGCTCTACAGGGCCTACACCACCCAAGGACACCCATGATTGACCCTCGTAACACCCCACTAGACCCCCACACCCTCAAAAAGGATTAAGAATGAAGAAAAGGGCTTAAAAACCCCAATAACTCTCCTAGGGGCTAAAGCCTCTAAAAAGGGGCTAAAACCCCTCAAAGGAGCCTAAAACCCTAAAATGAGCTAAAGTTAGGGCGAAAGGGGCTAAAAGCCCAAAAAAGGGACTAAAGCCCTAACCAAGAGCTTAAAACCCTAAAAGTCCCCAAGAAAGCTATAAAAGGAGGGGTTGGGGTCACTCTCAAAACACACCTCTCTTGCATACTATTATGCTTCCCATGGATGCCTTGAGACCTCTTTGCCTCTCAAGCCACCCACATCCCCCTCTCTTCCACTCATCTTCCCCATTGAGCCATAGCTCTTCCATTACTGAGTGAGATAGGGAGGTGCTTCCAGCTAGGGCATGGTGGCCCATTTCACCAAAGGAGAGGTATAACATCATTTTTTTATGTATTTGCTTTGTTATTTTAGTTGTTTTCTGACCACCATTTGTTTGCAGGTTTGATTTCTAACATGTTTTGCAGGTTTATTGTAGCTTAATAATTGTTTGCAGGTATCCAAGGCGAAGCCCTAACCTTGTTTACAGAGGGGATCATAGCCATACTCTTTCTTGTTCTTTGCTTTTTATCTGTTTCATTTTTCTTTCTGCATTTTCCACACGCAGGAACCTACCCTTCCATCCTATAGACAGAAGGGAGCCATTCCTGCCCCTGTAGCAAGGAGAAATCCTTGCTAAAGAACTGGCAACCATACCGGGTCGATCCCACAGGATCCCTGGTTCAGTTTTTTAAATTTCAAGTTTTTTAGTTTATTCCCTAGTTTTAGAAATTTCTTGTCAAATATAGCTTACATATAGTTTATTTTCAGATTTTATTGTTGCTTAAGCCTCTACAAGGCAAATTCAAGTCGGTTTGGCTACAGTACAAGTTATTGTCGGCTGGATCTGAATCGAGATCAGAAAAAACCCAAATCCGGGGCAGGTCGCACTTATAAGGACTGAACAGGGGATGAGGTCGCTCTTTTAAGCCTCACAGGTGCGACCAGGTCTCCCTTTCCCCCCTGAAAGGTGCGACTTCACTCAGACAGGAAGACCGTTTCTGTCTGTGAAATCTGTGCAAACCCCTCCCTGTTTCTAGAAACATTTCATGACCCCCTCGCTGAAATCGACCCAAAACATGCAGTCTGTCAATCAGTACTTAATTTTTTAGTTTAATAGGGACTGTCAGTGTGGCTCAACCGCCTCTTTCTAGCACAGTAGTCCTATTTCTGTTTTTGTTTTAATTTTCTGCAAATCGCATCAACAAACAAAGTGTGAATTCAAAACAAATTTTAATGGCTTAATGAATGTAGCTTAACTAAAATTAACATAAAATTAACAGTCTTTCTTACCCTTCCTCCTCTACCCAGTCATCACCCTTCGGGGTATTCTGGGATACGACGAAGGGCACAGCTCGTATAGTCCTAGGCCCTTCACTGAATATTGTTCTAAACCATTGAAAACAGATGACCTGGAAGGTAGAGGGGGTAGAGAAGGAGGGCTTCTCACGGCACTAAGCATATTCCCTGTTGACCAACCTCGCACCGGGAGGTGACCTATGGATCTACGGATGGGATTAGTCCCATTGTGTTGAGAGCCCAACACCTTCTCTTGGTCAAAAAAGAATATAGGTGTAAGGTAGTCACTTAGTTAGGCCATCAACATTCAGGGTTAAAAATGTATCTGTTTTCAAATTTCTGATTATTCACTGCTTGCACAAATAATGATATGAACTCTACCACAATATGATGAATTCATGAACCATTTGCAGCCACCTAATACCAGAAAGATAGAAAAACATATACACCATACCATGTAATCAACCCAACTCAGTTCATGACGCTGAGAGAGCCCTTAAAATTTATCAATTTACACTAAGTTCAAAAAATCTGTAGTCTTTGAGGACATAAGTCCCTGACTGCTTCAACCATGGAAAGTACTTAGGCTCATCCCAGAAACTCATTGTGAGGAGTACCACGGGAACCCCAAAGTAGCTGGCCGCTGAGAGGAATTGCCAAGCGAAATGGGCAACGAACCCCACTGATTGAGTAGAAATGCCCATGAGGAAAAAGCCAAGCACTGTCTTTTGGCAGTCTTGGTGGCCGAGTGACCACCTACAGCTAATAGGAAGCCATTGAAACCGGGGTCCAAACATCATTCCCATCAGTTTGATAAACATCTAACACAATTGATCCGCGACACTCTTCCTCATGCCTAAGAGGTGAACCACCACCATTCGGGACATTAAATCGACACCATCAAAACCATTCTCAGCGATCCCCCACACCATAAGAAGGCCACATAGCCTCTGATTCAGATTCAAACCCATACCAGTCTGAACCAAACCTCCATACTGCACCATCAAGCCCCATGGCTAGTGCAAATTCGGATCCATTTTTCGGCATAGCCATAGCAAGTGGACCAATGTCCACACCACAACCTGTCACCAACAACCCTTCAGGTGACCCAAGCACAGTCATGCAAACTGTCATCAGTCAGCTGCCACCACCCATAGTGACCAGCCAAGCTGACCCACTTGCAACACACAGGGGTAGTGGCCCTTCCACACACACTGCCCCTCTTGCCACACAGGGGGGCAGTGCACCGTCCACTTACATTGCCCCTACTATCATACATGGGGGCAATGTCCCGTCCATTCACACTATCCCTCATGTCATACTTAGGGGCAGTGGCCCGTTAACTCACATTGTCCCCCCCACCACACTTGCAGGCATTGGCCCATCTACAATGGTGCCACCACAAGTGCCCCCAGCCATGCAGATGCATTATGCACCTGCAAACCCCACCACCATACCTCCCCCATCCCACATCAACCTGGGGTCAAATCTACCTTTCATGGCTCATCTTAACTTGTCGGATTTGGCTCGATTGATAAACGACCCCATTCGCCATCAATGTTTTTGGCCTCCAATGCCAACTAAGCTACCATCAAACATACCCAAGTTTGAAGGCACGGCAGGGGAATGTCCCCAAAATCACATTATGACATTCCATCTATGGTGCTCGTCCAATATCATCGTAGATGATTCCATCAAGCTGAGGCTATTCCAACGCACCCTTACAGGTTCCGTGGCCAAATGGTACATTGAGCTACCGTAGGCCAAGTACCGGATTTCAACTCCTTAGCTTTCATGTTCCTGCAGTATTTCCAACACCCCGTCAGATATGACGAAGGGGTGGAGATCCTGTTATCCTGTCACCAAAGCACTGCGACACATATAACCGACCACATCCATGAGTGGCGGCGACGTCGCTGCTTATGTAAAATCCAACTTGACGACAAGATCTTCTTGGATTGGTTCCTCAATACCTTGCTCCCACCCATAGCAAAGGATGTCGCATCCTAACATCCCCAATCCAAGGAGGAGGCCATACTGAAAGCCCAACAGTTTGAACTGATCTACGCTCAGTTTGGACATCTATACACTGTCATTCCAGACACTCCCCACCCGGGTACCTCCTACCGGGATGCACCAGGGGCATCCCATGCTGTGGATGACATCATAGGCTCGATCTCCAAACAGCCACAGCACTGTCCGACACCACCTATCGTTACACCACAACCAAGCAACACTAGTGTTGCTTACCAAAACCAAACTCCAGACTATGGCAGAATGATGTCCCAGTCCGGAGCAACAACTTCCTATGCACAACATGCGCCACCACAACAGTCTCAGGCCATGGCTTGGCGAACACAGCAGTACATGGGGAAAATGCCCACATTTGTGGCACCACCACCCACTCAAATATACTATGCACCACCAGTGCAAACAGTCCAAGCCCCCGCCCTCGCTCCGTTGGGAAAAGTGTTTGCACAACAAAACTGTCCCAACCAGCCTGCCTCCAAAAATCAACAAGGCCAAGCCCAGAATAATCGACCCGGGAACCAAGCCAATAACCAACCGCAGGGAGGCGGTCAACAACCAAATCCTCCCAACAATGCCGTAGCGAACCGACCTTCCCAAAACCCCCTACGACAAAATGCACCAAGACGCAACGCCCCATTGCGCACAAACCAACCCTGCACACTCTACGACGTCTATGGGCACTACACATTCAAGTGTCCCCTCATGGCTTGTGCTAAGCAGGCCATTTAGAATGAAGCCCAATAGGCCGCCAACACTACGAACCAAGCCCAACCCAACCTGGCACCACAAGGACCTCCTCCTATGGTGCTCCAGAACCCACTACCTATCCAAGGGTTGGTGGCAGTCGCACCCCCTCCCCAACCCAATCCCAACGCTTCGGGAGCACCTCCCACGGCCGAAATAGGTGTTCACCACCTGCTAACCATGACGACTGAAGAGGTCAACTTACAAACTAGACGGAATCAGTATGGTACCACCACCAAACCCACTAACACATCAGTGGCATCTACGTCCAAAACAGTCAACCTACCTCTTCAGTTACCCCCATTCCCTCGCCCCCCCATACGTCGAGTGGCCAACAACGCCACAGCTAGAGCTGCTGTTAGCTATAGCATTATGGATGATTTGGTCCAAACACCAATGACCATGTCTGCTCTAGAGGTACTCAAAAGGTGCCTAATGCAGCGGAAAGTGTTACTAGCCGCCCTTGGGGCCATAGACCCCTTTGACTCCAAGTTGATCACATTCAACATAGAGAATGGAGAACCACGCATGTTATCCACCATCGCCTTCCAAATCCCGGTGTCTATCCAAAATTTGGTCATGCACCGATGCATAGTGGATGAGGGGGCATCCACGTGTGTTATGTCCACCCTGGTTTGGCAGAAACTTGGATCCCCAATTCTGCAACCATCCTCCACAACTCTACGGGCTTATGATGGCCATCCCACTAAATCCCAAGGAATCCTCCCCCATGTCCCCATCACATTAGCCGGGAAGATAGTGCCGATCGACATAGAGGTCGTCAACGCTCAACTGGACTATAACCTTCTCCTCGGAAGAAATTATATGTATGCCATGAGAGCGGTCACATCAACTATCTTCCATCTCATGATGTTCCCTCACGAAGGGAAGATCATGACAGTTGATCAACTCACTTATCATGATCTGCAACGGTTAACGGCACCCGCCAATGTTATCCCTACCATCACCACCATTGAGCCACAAGGGACAACCACACACGCCAATGTCGTCCCTGCAATCAATACCCTGGTTGACAACACACCATCCTCCCCATTGTTGAATGTGGGTCCTGGGTTGTTTGTCGATACCACCATGACGGTTCATTTCTCCTTAGTGTCACCACCACCAACACAAAATGAGACTGCGGACTTGTGCATGGTCTCTCTCATCCAATGCTGCTGCACCCAAACAACAAGCGCAGCCATAGCCCCAACACCATCCGCAACCGCAACATCTTCCGCAGCAGCAGCATTTCGCGCAGCCGCAACCACAACCGCATCCCCACATGCAACCAGCAGGGAGTTATCTGGGCTCATCACCAGTCCATACGATTCCCTTCCTCTTTATCCCACCTGGGGTCATGAGCAAGCTAGCAATGGCCACCTTAAGCCTACCTAAATTCACATTGGGAATTTCGGTATGGTATCTCGATCCACCATCTCAACCACCAATGCCCTAGGTTGTTTTAACCTCGGTGCAACCCATTGCGGTGGAGTCTCTCCCTCCACTCGGCCTGCAAAATCCAACCGTCACACCCGCACCCACACTGCCCCACCCAAAAAGGGCCAGGGGAAAGAATGCAAAACCTACCGCAGAGCCATGACAAGTCCCGCCTTGCACCGTCTGCGAGCAACAAGGCCACCCAACTCAGAATTGCCCTAAAATTCTAATGATCCATTTGGATGCCATGGATACAAACAAAAACATCCCCGTGGTCGAACTCCCAACCGCATCGATAGTCAGAAATAAGGCATTGAGAACAAACCACGCTTGCGCCCTTTGCGGTTTGTATGGACATTACTCTCACCATTGCCAAGACTTGCCTGAATTTTGAATGGCTCTAGCTTACCTCCGTCAACATTCCCTTGAGTGTGAGATCACCTTGATCGAAGAATTTCACCCCCCACCGCCTTCTTCAGACACCATGTCCATTTACATGATGTCCAGTTAAACTGACCTACTTATCTCCACCTCCAATGACAGTCGATCAGACCTGTCTCTTTGTTGCTTCAGCAACGATGAGGAGATACTTGAAGCTTTGACCGCCCCAGAATACCCATGGGATGACATGCACCATCACTCGTTCTTCCTCCCTGAAGAACTTGTGTTGCAGTCTGACCAGTTTTCCGTGGAGACCAAAGATTCCATCCATGGGAAAGTCGACTGGTTCAAGAACCCCATCCCGGCACCAGACGCATTCGAAGAAGGGAACATGGCCAACATTTCACCCACCATCAAAATTGACATCTCAACCAATTCTGAGATTGTTGAAGAAATCATGTTGGGGGCGTCTTGCTCCCTGGAAGAGGTCGCTTCCTACAAATCTCTCTTCCAAGAATTCTATGACATCTTCGCTTGGTCGTACACTGAAATTCCCAGCTTAGATCCATCCATCGTAGAACACCATATCGACACATGGCCCGATGTGGCCCCCGTATGCCAAAAGCAACAGCCCATCCATCCTTCCAAAGTAGCCACGGTGAAATCTGAGATAGAGAAGTTGCACACAGCCGGCTTCATCTACCCCATTGCGTACACCACTTGGGTTTCTAATCATGTTCCCATGAACAAAAAACAGGGTACCATTCACGTTTGCACAGACTTTCACGATCTTAATGGGGTGAGTCCCAAAGACAACTTCCCAACACCCTTCATCGATCAAATCATCTATGCATGCGTCGGACATGAGGCCTTTTCCTTCATGGACGGATTTTTTAGCTATAACTAAATCCAAATCTGGAAAGAAGACCGTTATAAGACGACATTCACAACCCCGTGGGGCACATTCACGTATCATGTCATGCCCTTTGGCCTGAAAAACGTTGGAGCCACCTTCCAGCATGCCATGACATATTGCTTCCACGACCTAATTCACATCATCTTGGTCTACCTGGATGACCTTACCGCTCAATCACCAAAACAAGCACAACACATAGACGACTTGCGACACGTATTCTTACGTTGCCGCAAATACAAAATTCACTTGAATCCCCTCAAGTGCATTTTTTGTGTCCCAATAGGCCGTCTACTCAGATTCCTCATATCCCACAAAGGGATAACGGTTGATCCCCTCAAAGTTCAGGCTATCCTCGATCTTCCTTCCCCAAAAAATTGGCACCAACTATAGAGCCTCCAAGGCAAGGTCAAATTCCTTCGCCACTTTGTACCTGAGTACGCAACAAAAGCTTACGGATTCATTTGTCTGTTCCACACAAAAATACCCTTTGTTTGGGATCAGCAAGCACAGGAATAATTTGATGCACTCAAACAAGCCCTAGCTTCTGCACCATTACTTTCAGCACCACTACGATATTCACCTGAGGAGAAGTTGGCCCTCGTCGTCGTCTTCTCAGCTCAGAAGTTGCGCCACTACATCATCGCAAACCATACTCGTGTAGTGGCTGATTCAAACCAAATGCGGTACCTATTAATCCGCCAACTTCTACAAGGTCGAGCAGCTAAGTGGGTAGTCATCCTCCAAGAATTTGACTTAGAGTTTGTGTCCCCAAAAAGCACAAAGGCACTCACGCTGGCCATGCTCATGACCGATCTACCCCCATTAACCACATCATCACCCCCCAAGGATGATCTCCCCGATGAATTCCTATTCGTCATATCCACGGAAGACCCATGGTATGGAGACACCCTTCTCTATTTACGAACACAGAAGTTCGCAGCGCACTTAAACTGGGAGGATAGGCGACGCATCCAACATCAAGCCATTCACCACTTGCTGATTGGAGATGTCATGTATCGTTGAGCCATTGATACCATCCTACGTCGTTGCCTCACCCGTGATGAGGCCAAGACCATCCTCAACGACTGTCATAGTGGAGCATGCGGTGGCCACCTTTCAGGCTTGGCAACCGCCCAGAAGATTCTACGCGCCGGCTATTTTTGGCCCTCCATCTTCGCTAATTGCATAGAGGTAGTCAAGCATTGCCGCAGCTGTCAACTCTTTGCCCCAAAGGCAAGAACCCCCCCTGCACCATTACACCCATAGTCACAGTCGGGCCCTTCTGCAAATGGGTAATCGACTTCATGACAATCAACCCCGTTTCGGCTAATGGTCATAAATACATCATTATGGCAGTCGATTACTACACTAAGTGGGCAGAGGCCATGCCCACATTTGATTGCAAAGTTGAAACCGCAGCATGTTTCTTCTTTAACCATGTTATTTCACAATTTGGTGTTCCTAAGCAATTAGTCTCAGACCATGGAGTACATTTGCAAGACGTTGTATGGGCTGAACTGTCAACCATGTTGAAATTCGAACACCAGTACTCATCTTCCTACTACCCCCAGGGCAATGGCCAAGTTGAAGCAGTCAACAAATTCATCAAAACAATGCTCCAAAGGATGGTAGGAAACCATAAAACCAACTGGCATCACATGCTATTCTCCACCCTATGGGCTTATCGCACATCCACAAAAACCGCAATCGGTTTCTCTCCTTTTCGCCTAGTACATGGTGTTGAATCAATACTCCCTATAGAGTGCCAAATCCTGTCCCTCCGCCTCATAGTAGAACTCCTCCCTAATACTTTGCCTTTAGAAGAACGACTCCTCCAACTCGAGCAAACCATAGAAGACCGTCGAGCTGCCCTCCAAGCCATTGAAGCAGTGAAAACGCGGTCAAAGGCCCACTATGACTCCCATGTCCACCCTTGCACCTTCAGCGAAGATGATATGGTTCTAGTCTACGACCAACCCAACAACAAGTTGGGCAAAGGCAAGTTCGAGTCAATGTGGTATGGCCCATACGTCATCCACCGTTGCCTCAGAAAATGGGCATACACCCTTATTGACTCTCATGGACAACTCTTGGAGAACCCCTGCAATGGGCTCTACCTCAAGAGATTCTATGCTTAACATCACCAATGAGTCACTTCATTTTCTTTTCTTGTTTTTTAATGTTTTTAGCACAAATCAAGGGTAGCACCATCAGCTGCTAATCCAAAGTCACCCAGAATCAATTTGAGACATGTTACCACCTAAGTTGTACTTAGTGGTTTTTTTAATCAAGTGAGCCTGGTGAACTGGACAAGGATAACTTGTTCGGACTTCAGAGAACCTTCAGTCTTGATTTTGGGAAGCTTTGTTGTACTATATCACATGTTCATACCCCATGGGGGAATTGTAATAAATGTTCTAGCATGATAGTGTCTGTAAAAGAATCGGTCTCTTGACTTTATTTGTCAATCCGATCAGCCCAGGGTGTTTTTTCCCTTGGTTATTATTGGTTGTTGAATAAACGACTGATAATTTCTGAGTTTTTCACTCCATACCTCCAAAGTTGGGGTGGTCGGCTTGGCATTTAGGCCTACTGAGGTTATTAGAGTCTATGTGTCAATGTATAAACATGCTAGACATCATGGTCGAGTCATATGAACATGTCTAAGTCCCCCTAGGTTTTTTCAATTTTTCAATTTTTAAAGTTTTTTCAGTGTTTTTTATTAAAATTTAATTTTTCCAAAACTTAGGCTATTTTTTAATAGTTTAATTGGAAAAATTGATTTTGTAATAAAAGTGGGCCAAATAATCTGTTTCAGTCATGTAGGTGCTCATTTTCAAGCTAAGAGCACCATGTAAACCCATGGACCAACTATTTCCTAGTTTTGAGTGATTTTCCATCACTCAGGTCAGAAAGCCCCAAAAATCAATTATTGATTATTTTAATTAATAAATTGATGAATAATGAAGCAAATCCAAAATCATAGATCAGTGGATTCTAAGCCAATTTGATTGAAATCAGTCAGATCTGAAGCAGATTGACTGGATTTGACAAATCCTTGACTGAAGGAGGTGATCAAATCAGATCCAGAGTTGATCTTCAGCATCCTTTATGGAGAATTTCTCCCTCCCTCTCTCCTCAACACGTTTTGGCTCATCTGGATGAGTTTTGGTGGATTCCTTAGTCAACAGGTTGAGGTGTCAGTCAGATCAGCTCTTCGATTGACAATTGCACTCAGTGAGACTCAGATCTGGCTCAGTTAGACACAGATCAGGCATTGATGGACTCTTCATCAGCATATTTGGTCTATCTCCTTGGGATTTGTGCCCCCACTGGGCTGGATCTCCTGGTTTTTGTATATATCCAAGCACAGTAGCCTCTTCTAAGCTAGTTAGAACTAGGATTGAGGTGCTGCTGCTATTGTACTGTTGTAATTCTTCATTTGAAATAAAGAAAATATTTGGAGGCTAGACGGTGTTGTGCCATTACATGTGTGGATGATTATTGCCATTATTTTACTGAGGTAACCTGTATCTGTATTCATTTTTTGCTAATTACTTGTAGATCTGTTGTTAAGATTGATAATAGGCTTATTATAATATTGATAGGAAATGTGCTTTTCAATAATTTTATTGACCATCTCCTTCCTTTGATGCATCTTTAGAGATCTAGATTCAACATGTCCTATAAGCTTATATGCATGTTATTTTGAATCTCTATGTATGTACTAATCGGATCTCACAAGTTTCTTGGCAAGTTCTTTGATTTCAGCTGAGTTGCAGGTTCCTACATTGGAGAGGATGCTGATCTATTTTGCTTCTTCACTCTCTTCAAAACCTTCCAAAGGCATAGTCCCTCGACATTCCACCTGAAAGCTCCACTGTGGATCTTCAAGGAAACCGACATTTCTCTCCTCCTCTTCCTCCCTCAAAATCAACATTTTTACCCTGTTACTTTCTTCATAGCTTTGATTGTGCTTATATCTATCATCTTAAAATTAATTCCAACATAGATCTATCTTATCAAATCCCATAGTCTAGATCTTGCAGTTAAAAAGTTTCATAAGCATTCTAGATCTAGCTTTAGGGAAATCGTCCTTTTTGCATGGAAATTTGAAGAAAACTTGTAGCTTGCATGCATTAGATTTATTTTTTGCTGCTATAAAAGATAAATCCAGAAATCAGTGCATATTTCATTGGCTGCACGAACAGCAAGCCAAGATCCCAAGAAAAGCTTGCTTTCCTTGGTTCCTTTTTCACTTGTTTAGCTAGTTTTAACTCCATCTTTTTTTGAGTTAAGGTAGGCTGATCCAAAGGTACTCTTAAAGTTATTTTGGGCATATGTTATTCTAACATGATCGCAGGTTTTTAGCAGGTGTAACAGAAAATAAAGGAAGCTGCTGTTCAGAAGTGTCTTCAGGAGCGTTCAAAACCCCCCAGGGGTCTCCCATTTGACTAAAACCTTTGTTTTTCGCACCTTGTAATCTCTTGATTTCAATCCATATAAGGATCAAGAGGAATTATATCAATTCTTTGATATTGTAACCATTGTTAGTAAAATTATTTTTGAATAGGCTCTTTCAAGCCCATTCCCCATCCCCCCTGGGGGGATTTGCGTCGGTGTCCTTTTTGTTGCTTTTTGCTCATTTATTTCAAACTAGTATTGATATAATTTGCAGGGTAGTATAATTTATTTTATTATTAATTTCATATTCCATACTTCATATTTCAAATTCATCTTAATACTTACCCCACGACTTCCCGATTGACCCGAAAGAGGAAAGAGATTCGTGGTAGGACTAATTAGAAAACTAGAATTGTGTATCTGATTTCTTTTGATCGTTTGTTTTTCAGATATTATAAAATTAACCCCTCCTCAATTCCCTGATTGAGATCCACTTGGATTGAAAGATGTTCCTGGAGGGTTTTCTTTTAAACAAGAACACCCAGTTTAAAACTTACTAAAATTGACAAGACTCCAGTGTGTAGCTCTGCACTTGGCTGCGGTTCATCTGATCAGTCGAGCTATATCAAAATAAATTGAGTGACTAGTATAATTAGGACTCACTCTCCCAAATTAACAAACCAACAGGTGAAAATCCAACACCTAGATCGAACCATCATGGTGGCAAAATACCCAAAGGAAGCGGGAACTTCTGAAAAGTGACCTCGGGGCGCCGATATCTGTCACACCCTAATGGGTGCGTTATGAACAATAGCCCTAGAGACTCCATTTCAGCCCACATATTCCTTGCGGGTAGCTGTGAAGGTTTAGTTTTGGACATACTCCAAGTACTCTAGGGTATATCTGGAGTCCCCCCTTTGCCTAATTTTAATCAACTCACACTTCAATTTTAACTTAAAACATACCAAGAGGCAATCGCAAAACACTCACTCCAAGCACGCGCAAGTACATTGTTTCTATTTTTTACTCCATTCTAAGGCACTGGTTATTTTCTTGTTTTATATATATATTGTGTCTCATCATTGCGCTTTCGTGTGTTCATCTTTGTTGGTAATAACTCCCAATTCGTTAATCTATTCATGGCTAAGCATTCATTTATACATTCATGTGACGGTTTATTTCACCTTCCGTCCAGCCTTTTCGG